>JAPDNY010000001.1:144747739-145267739 GCA_029375565.1 Gekko gecko | reverse complement strand
CACGGCCCCTCCCCTACAGCTCTCCAGGGTCTCAGGCGGAGGTCTTTCCCATCATCTCCTGCCTGGTCCTTTTTAACTGGAGATGCCGGGGATTGAACCTGGGACCTTCTGCATGTCCAGCAGAGGCTCTTCCACTGAGCCACAGCCCCTCTTTGCAGCTTTCCAGGGTCTCGGGCTGAGGTCTTTCCCATCACCTCCTGCCTGGCCCTTTTTAACTGGAGATGCCAGGGATTGAACCTGGGACCTTCTGCATGCCAAGCAGAGGCTCTTCCACTGAGCCACAGCCCCTCTTGACAGCTCTCCAGGGTCTCAGGCGGTGGTCTTTCCCATCCCCTCCTGCCTGGTCCTTTTTAACTGGAGATGCCGGGGACTGAACCTGGGACCTTCTGCATGCCAAGCAGAGGCTCTTCCACTGAGCCACAGCCCCTCTTTGCAGCTCTCCCCGGTCTCAGGCGGAGGTCTTTCCCATCCCCTCCTGCCTGGTCCTTTTTAACTGGAGGTGCCGGGGATTGAACCTGCATGCCAAGCAGAGGCTCTGCCCGTGAGTCACAGGGTGGGGGACCCTGAGAGGTTCCCTGCAACTTGAGGCTGACCTTGCCTGCATGAGCCACACAGAGCCCTGGCTCTCCAAGGGGCTCTGCAGTACCCTGGCTGTTTAATGGGTTTGAACGGAGGTGGGCAGGGGGTGCGTCTTCAAGGGCGACCCTCCCTTTGTGCCCAGAGCAAGAAGGCCTCTGGTCTCTTCCTTGCCCAGGGGTCAGCAGCGTGGTAGACGCGTGGACCGGACCACCCTACGGACTCCGGATCGCTCCTGTTTGCACCAGGAGGTGGCAGCCCTGCCCCTAATGCGCCAGCCCGGATGGCGCCTCTGCCCTTGCGGCTCGCGTGCCGAGCGCCTGAGTCCGTCGCCAGATGCCCTTCCCGGCCGCGGAGGGTTGACTGGCTGCGCCGGAGAAAGGAGGCGAGTCCAATGCAGGCGGCGGCTGCTGCTGATCTTTAAGAAATGTCATCTTGATTTAAACCTGTGCTGATTCCAGAGCCCGCCCCCCTCACTGCAGCAGATTTCCCTCCCCGCCTGGCAAACGGCTCGCTCCGCCACAGGCAGCCGCCAGCAGCGCGGAGCGGCTCCGGTTCCTTAAAGGGAGGCGCCGCTGTGTTTACCCTGGATCCGGGCGGGAGGGCGAGGAGCGGGAATGCGATGGGGGCGCAGCGAGGAGGGACCCCGGGTGCGCCCCAGGGAGACTGTTTCTCTGCCGGCTGGGCAAGAGGAGGGCGCCCGACCAGGCCGCAGCCTCTCCAGAGCACGCCCTTCGAAAGAAACGAAAGAGGCTTCCCTTTCCCCGGCTCAGCTCCGAGCTAGAGGCTGGTGTGTTCCTCCACAACAGCAATAAACGCCGCCTGTGACTGTCTGCTTGTCCATTTGTGCCGGGGTACTCTGGCTCACTGGTGCCGCAGGATTCACACAGGCTCCCCCTCTCTGGGATTCTTTCCCCACCCTCGATGCCTCCTTTAGTGCCTTCCTGCCTCCACCAGATCGGTACCTCCGTAACTGTCTTGCCCTCTCCCCCTCTCGGGTGGTCCCTCCTCTCATGTTTTTCCCTCCTCTACAGTTTGGTGCAGTGGTTAGGAGCCTGGACTCTCATCTGGCAGAACCGAGTTTGATTCCCCACTCCTCCTCCACACGCAGCTGCCAGTGTGACCTTGGGTCAGTCACAAGTTCTCTCAGAGCTGTTCTCTCAAGAGCAGTTCTCTCAAGAGCTCTCTCAGCCTCACCTGCCTCACACGGTGTCTGTTGTGGGGAGGGGAAGGGGAAGGAGATTGTAAGCCGCTCTGAGACTCCTTTTCATAGTGAAGTGGTATAAATCCAATCTCCTTCCTCCTCCTCCTCCTCCTCCTCCTCCTCCTCCTCCTCCTCCTCCCTCCTCCTCCTCCTCCTCCTCCTCCTCTTCTTCTTCTTCTTCTTCTCCTCCTTCTTCTTCTTCTTCTTCTTCTTCTTCTTCTTCTTCTTCTTCTTCTTCTTCTTCTTCTTCTACCTCACAGGGCGTCTGTTGTGGGGAGGGGAAGGGAAAGGAGTTTGTAAGCCACTCTGAGACACCTTTGGGTAGTGAAGGGCGGGGTATAGATCCAATCTCTTTTTCTTCTTCTACCTCACAGGGTGTCTATTGTGGGGAGAGGAAGGGAATGGAGTTTGTAAGCTGGTCCGAGACTCCCTTGGGTAGTGAAGGGCAGGGTATAAATCCAATCTCCTCCTCTTCTTCGTCCCCCCTCCCCAAACCCCTCCCACTCCTGGATCCACCCCCAAAGTCTCCAGGTATTTTCCAACCCAGACCGGGCAACCTGAGTGAGGTTAGTCAGGCAAAGAGCATGTGACAGGCCCAAGGTCCCCCAGCCGGCTCCCATGGCACAGCAGGGATTTGAACCTGGGTCTCTCAGATCCTAGTCCAGCACTCTGGCCCTCACCATGCCCCAGGAGTATGAAGTGGTCAGAGTGGTCAATTCAAATCCCCTCACCATGCCACAAAGCCCACCTCGGGCCAGTCACCCTCTCTCCACCTAACCTTACCTACCTTCTAGGGTTATTGAGAGGCCAATGAAAATGTCTAGACAGTGTGTAGCTGCAATAAAGAAGGCCAACACTATGCTGGGGATTATCGGGAAGGGAATTGAAAACAAATCAGCCAGTATCATCATGCCCCTGTATAAATCACTGGTGCGACCTCATTTGGAACACTGTGTACAGTTCTGGTCACCACACTCAAAAAGGATATTATAGCATTGGGAAAAGTGCAGAGAAGGGCAACTAGAATGATAAAAGGGTTAGAACACTTTCCCTATGAAGAAAGGTTAAAACGCTTGGGGCTCTTTAGCCTGGAGAAACGATGGCTGATGGGTGGCATGATCAAGGTTTATAAGATTATGCATGGGATTGAGCAGGTAGAGAAAGAAGTACTTTTCTCCCTTTCTCACAATACAAGAACTCGTGGGCACTCCATGAAATTGCTGAGCAGTCGTGTTAGAACAGATAAAAGGAAATACTTCTTCACCCAAAGAGTGATTAACATAGGGAATTCACTGCCACAGGAGGTGGTGGCAGCTATAAGCATGGACAGCTTCAAGAGGGAATTAGATAAACATATGGAGCAGAAGTCCATCAGTGGCCATTAGCCACATGGTATAGGTAGGAACTCTCAGGCTGGGGCAAGGGATGCACTGTATTCTTGGTTCTTGGGGGGGCAACAGTGGGAGGGCTTCTCATGCCCTGGCCCCACTGCTGGACCTCCTGATGACACTTGGTATTTTTGGCCATTGTGTGACAGAGTGTTGGACTGGATGGGCCATTGGCCTGATTCAACATTGGCTTCTCTTATGTTCTTATAAAACACAGACAGGGAGAAATACCTATGCTCTCATGAGCTCCTTGGAGAAGGGCCAGGATTTTTTAAAAAGACGTAATAGCTGGACTATTCTTGCAGCTGAAGTGGAAGAGACTGCTGAAATTTCAGGAGGGGCAGGATCTCGCCGCCAAACCCCCCCCCCCATAAACTGATGCATTAGAAGAATATCTTGGCCTCTAGCCCAGACTTTGCTTATCTGTAAATGAAGCAAATATTGGAGAGGCTCTCCAGCGTGCTCCCTCGTCCAGAGAAAATGAAAGCCCAGCCGGCCAGTCGTGAAGCTTTTCAGTGCTTGGGGGAGGAAGGGGGGGGCGGGAGAGAGCGGATCCATTTCTGTGCGGCCTTCCTCTTTCTTTCGCAGGCTCCTCTGTCGTAGAGTCAGTTTCTCGGCATGTGCCAAGTAGGTCCATTACAAGCTGTCCTGCCTTTGGCCGGCCTTGTGCTTAAAGAAGCCAGTCGGGAATCCTAAAGTGTGCGTGTGTGTGGGGGGAGGCTAGTCACATGACCGACTGCAAAATGTCTGCTGTCAACTGGCCCCCTAATCTGGTTACACAATCGGGGAGAAAGAGGTCGCGGCACGACACAAGAGAGACTCGCGGGGAGAACGGGCCGACGAAAATTAAATCCCCGTGGAAAAAAACCACTAAGAAAAGATGATGAGGTGAATAATACTCATAATGAATAACACACAGAGAAGTCCCTCATATCAGACGTACTCTGCCATTGGCCGGCAGCTCCTAACCAGATCTTCTCAAAAATCCCATTTTTCCCCCCCAGTGGGAGAAGAGGCCAGGGGACTGGGAGGGGGGTCCTCAGGTGACGCTATGACATAACTTCTTGGGAAAACCCAGATGTGATCTCAGTCCTCTCTAGGAATCAACAAAAACTCCATGGTAAAACCTTAGAGTTTCTGGAGATTTCTAGGGATCCTGACATCACTTCAAGGAAAAAATTCCGGAAGTGATGTCAACCCTCCCTAGGAATCTTGGAAAACTCTATGGTTTTAACATGAAAGTCCCAGCGATTCCTAGAGAGGTGTGACATTGGCCTGATGGCCTTTTTCTTTTTTATTTGTAATATTCTCTCACCATCCCTCAGAGGAGTGGCAAGAAATAACAGGCTGGCGGGAGGGATTTTTTAAACCCCCCCACAAGGGAACTGGCCATCCGAGGCTCCCCTCCCTGGGAAAGGGTTCTTAGGAGGATTGCAGGGCATAAATGCCTTTTGCTCATGGGGTCAGATCCGTGAATCCGGGCCGATCTCATTCCAGCCACGGGGCTGGATCTGACCTGCTTTCCTGCTCCATGCAGGTCCCCCAATCCCCAGCATCGACTTTTTGGTGGTCAGAAGGGGCTCCTCTTCCTGCTGAGGGCAAGATTACAGGGTAGCCTTTCTGTCAGATCATCCCCGTGCCTCTCCCCCCCCCGGCCTCATGAACTCTGTATTTCTGGCATCCACCGTTTTGCTGCTAGGCCTTGCTTCCCAAATAGCCATCATTAATGCGTTAGGCTGGAGGCTGCGGGTGCCGAAAGGAACCACTCGTAACAATTGCTCTCACGTCGGGAGTGTTTTGAAATACCAGACGCGCTTGGCATTGTGTTTTATTCCGTGAGCTGTAAGTACCCTAGCCCGCTCTGACTCGGCTAAGTAGCAGCAGGCACAGGAAAAGGTCGCTTAGAATAATAAAACAGCGAGCTCCCCACTGCTCCTACCGTATCAGCCGCACAGAGCGGGGTTTGTGGCCAGTGTTCGAGGAACCAGCACGGCTAGGAGGGATTGCACACAATAATGGAGGCCCTGAAAGAGACAGGAGGAATGAGGCCATTCTAAAGGGGGGGGTAGCAACAGATGGGAGCTGCCCATGCTGGGCTTTTCCAAAAAGGACTCCTCGGAAGGAGGGCCATACAAAGGTTGTGTATAATGGGTTAGAGTGGAGTGGAGCAGAGGTCCATCGGTGGCTATGAGCCACAAGGTCTAGATAGGGACTCTGTGGCAAGGGATGCTCTGTATTCTTGGTGCTGGAGGGGTCAACAGTGGGAGGGCTTCTGGTGTCCTGGCCCCACTGCTGGACCTCCTGATAGCACCTGATGGAGTTTTTAGCCACTGTGTGACACAGACTGTTGGACTGGATGGGCCACTGGCCTGATCCAACATTGGCTTCTCGTATGTTCTTATGACTAGACTCTGGGAGATCTGAGTTCGAATCCTCTATTCACCATTTCTGGGTGACCTTGGGCCAATCCCACTCTCTCTCTCTCTCTCCCCCTAACCTACCTTGCAGGGTTGTTGATGCGAGGCTAACATAAAGGAGGGGAGAAAAACGTAAGCCGCTTTTGGTCCCCTCTGGGGAGACAAGCAGGGTATACATGCCTAAAGTGAGTTTTCAGTGGACTTCATACTGCCCGTTTTGGCTGCTGAAACTGTTGGACGTGGGACAGCTGAGATGAACATTCGATAGAGCATTTGACAGCATTTTGCAAACACTGGCTACCTGAGGGTTGTATTTTATGCATAGTATAACTCATGGTATCCTCTTGTGTGTGTGTGAGAGAGAGAGAGAGAGGGAGAGGGAGAGGGAGAGGGAGAGGGAGAGGGAGAGGGAGAGGGAGAGAGAGAGAGAGATCTTCAGTGTTCATTCTTGGAGAGGGGAAAATCCTTCCCATTAGCACTGCTCTGCTAATGTTACTGGCAGGCTTTCTGGACGCCTCTGACAATCCCCCCTCCCTTTCTGGGCAGTGCTAACCAGTGCTCCCTCTAAGCTGGGGAGTCTTGTGAGTAAAACTTCTCCTTTGTGGGCTACTGGCATTAAAGTTGTGAGTGAGCAATTTGGCTGCATATATTAGTTTGCTCTGGAGCCATTCCTTCCTGAGCTAAGACAAAAACGTGTGAGCCAGAGGCTAAAAAACTGCGAGCTAGCTCACATTCACCCAGCTCAGAGGGAACACTGGTGCTGACACCTCTCTCTCTTTTGCAACTTGGCTGCCCCCTTTCTTAGCACGCAGCAGCAGCAGCAGCAGCAGCAGGAGGAAAATGGAGGCTAACCCCCATTTTATTTCCAATTGTGTTAATTGAGCAGCCCCCCCCCAAATAAAAGGAGGACTCAAGATACCGCTACCAGCTGCAGACTAGCCGTGATGATGTCAGATGAAAGAATCTTTGGCTGTTTACCTGGCTTTCAAAAGAAGGATTCCCCATTAGTGTTGTTCGAAATGGAACTGAAAGAGAGGAAGGCCCGAGGGAGAGAACTTCCCTGGGAACCGCTTCTTTGAGACCTGCATGCCCTGAGAGGAAGGCAGTGTGAATGGGTCCCTTTTCTGACCCTGGATCGGCCCAGTTACAGGCTCCATCTTGAAACAAAATGGATATTGAACCATTTCGTAGGGTTGCCATTTTGTAGGCTTTGGGTTGGGAAATTCCTGGAGATTTAGGGACAGAGTCTAGGAAGGGTGGGGTTTGGGGAGAGGAGGGCTACTGTGCCACAGAGTCTGCCCTCCAAACCAGTCATTCCCCCCCATGGGGATTAATTGTAATTCCTAGAGATCTCCAGGTCCCACCTGGAGGCTGGCAACCCTAGCCATTTGCAAGTTTTGCTGAGATCGCAGTAATACAGCACTGAGAAGTTGTTGCGCATTCCATGAGGAATGTTTAACGGTGAGAAGCTGTAAAAAAAAATCAGGAAACCACCTCTTAGTCTTGAGAGTTGATGGGGGAGGGGCTTGCAAGCTTGTCTGATGGATTTTTCCAACAGAAGACCCCTCCCACCAAACCACCCCAATGATTTTTGGTGCTAACTGATGAGGAGAACCACAGACTGCTGGATTTTTGATCTTATTTTGTGGGATTGCTCCAACAGCTTTGGTAGAATCTTTGGATTCAGCTGAAGGTGATGGAAATATGTATGTGTTGCAAGGACTACTTTATTTATTTATTAAACTAGTGGTCAGGCCCGTTGCGTGGCTCGATGCAACAGGCCCTAGCCAGTTGGTGGGGAAGCCCCCCCCGCGTCCTCCTGTGGCGGGTGGGGGAGGCGGCGTAGGGGGCGCGCCTCTCCAACGCTGGAGAGGCGTGAGCAGGAGGTCCTTTGGTGTCCGTGGGCTGCGGTAGGGGCTGGGAGCCGGCACGGGCATAAAGCTCCGTGAGGCATACCTGTCTGGGGCAGCCATGGCGTCGGAGGGAACTTGCTGTTCGGGCAGCCGCGGAGGAAGTGGGCAGCGCCTCCTTTCAGGTGCGTCCACAGCAGGGCGGGCCCGTCGGCCTGGAGGGTGAATCTGCCCGGATGGCGGAGGAAGCGGGCACAGCTCCTCCCGAGGCGCGAGGCGCAGGTGTAGCAGGGCGGATGTGCCGGGCTGGAGGGCGAATCCTGGCACATGGCGGAGGAAGCGGCCGCCGCCTCTCTTCAGGCGAGTATGCCGGCGAGCAGAGGGCCGGGTCATGGGGTGGGCTGTCGCCAGAGCAGCCATCCCTCCCGGCGTCTGGCGTGAGAATGGGGGTGTGAGGCCCTACGGTGCCTGTGTGGGCGGGTCTGCAGCCACGCAGGGACCCAATGCAGCCAATGGCGAGGGACCCCCTATCTGACTGGCAGGTCCCTCGGCCAACTGATTCCGGCGCGCATTTTGACCATATAAGGTATGACCAAAATGTAATTATATATAAGGAAGGATTTCTATCCTGCCCTCCCTGAGAACGGGCTCAGGGTGGCTAATTCAGTCATTATAGGGTTAATCTGCTTTGCCTCGTGTGCTATTGTTTAGACTGACCTGGAAGGGAAACCTGGCTCAGAGCCAATGAAAACAAAGCCTGCGAAATCTAAGTCTGTTTACTCATAATCATTGGTTAATGTATTCAGGTGATTTCCTTCTCGGGGTCAAGAAGAAGAAGAATCTCCATCACAGTTGTTGTTCTGAGACCATGGATGGTTGGTCTGTTTGTAGCTCTGAAGATGTAGCCTTAGTCTTTGTTATTTTGTAGATTCCCCGGTGAACCCTTCCCTTAGAAATAAAGATTTTTACACGGAAAGAAATGCCTCCTCTCCAGTGAAGCAAAGATCCATTGCAAACTCTGAATATCAAAGTATTTTTGCCTATTTTTCCAACAGAAGGAGCCCAGAAACAGGTCCATCAACTGGAATATTAGCTTGACCAGCTGAGTTAAGATTAATGGTTGCTGAGATACCATGAGAACTCAATTGTACAGGAGTGGGTTCCACGCACAAGGGGGAACAGACCCGACTGCTTACATGCCCATTCATAGAATCACAGAGTTGGAAAGGCCCATGGAGGCCACCTAGTCCACCTCCCAAGGCAATCACATGATTCAGGAGTACTTTGCCTTGGACCCCAGCCTGAAACTCCTGATTGGCTCTGCAATAAAGAAGGGTGGGGAAACCTCATTTTTGCGGTTCGGTTTTGCGATTTGTGGCTGAACCACAAACCGAAACATGAACATAAATGCCGGTTCGCGAACTGAACTGTTCCGTGAGCCACTTAAAGTTCAAACCCATGGGAGCAGAAAGCAGTGGTTTAAATGGCTCCGAGCTCCCTGCCGCTAGAGGTTTTTCTGGTCTTCACCAACTGCCATGAACGGCATCAAAATTCGTGGATGCTCGTGGCAGTTCTTCAGTCCGCGAACATTGCTTCGCAAACCACGAACCAGCCGAAATTAATGACGAACTTTAGTTCATCAGCCGGTTCATGCTCATCAAAAGTAACAAACCCCGAATTCCCAGGGATGCCTGCGTAGCCCTTCCCATACAAGTGGCACAAAGGAACTCAGAGAGTTTGGGCTGGAGCCCATAGATCAACCATTGCTCTGTGCCCGTTCTTATTGTGCCATCTTCTCCCATTTCCATGTTCCTCCGATCTGTGAAGCCGCCGCACAGCCCCAAGTCCTTGACCTCAATTAGCCCTGTCTGCTGCACAAGAATATACGGGGGAGGCCGGAGGAGTACAAAGAGATTGGGCTGCCTCTCTGTGCTAACATTTCCAGGCTCATTTATGCTCTGCAGCTTATCGGGGACAGACGACTTCCTCTTATCTCTCCATCCCTCTCCAGCATCTGGTGGCTTCTCATCGGCCTGACCTTCACCCTCCGACTCTCTTCCTCATTGGCTTACTGCCTATTTCTCTGGTGTAGCATGACTTTGAATGACACATTTGGTCCCCCCAAACTTTCCCAAAGGCAGCATCTATTTCCCCAACAAACAGAACACCAAGATTTCTACCAGGGTGAAGGGAACGATCTTCCACAGGGTGGTGGACAGGAGAGAGGGAAGGAGAGACTGGATTTATACCCCTTGCCCTTCACTTGGAATCTCAGAGCGGCTGACAAACTCCTTTCCCTTCCCCTCCCCACAACAGACACCCTGTGAGGTAGGTGGAGCTGAGAGAGCTCTGACAGAAACTGCTCTTTCAGGAACAGCTGTGCCAGAGCTTGTGACTGACCCAAGGTCACATCAGCAGGTGCAAGTGGAGGAGTAGGGAATCAAACCCCGGTTCTCCCAAATTAGAGTCTGCACACGTAGCCACTACTCCAAACTGGCAGCAATGTGAGGTTGGGTAGTGTGTTCACACAAGAGTCAGAAATCTATTATTTTCCCTTTCCACTAACATGTTGCTATGACAATACCTATGACAATAGCTATGGGAACTTTTTCTCCCAAAGAGTAATTCACACGTGGAATTCACTGCCGCCAGAAGTGGTGGCAGCTACAAGCATGGGCAGCTTCAAGAGGGGATTGGAGAAACATCTGGAGCAGAGGTCCTTCAGTGGCTATGAGCCACAAGGTATAGATGGAACACTCTGTCTGGGGTAAGTGATGCTCTGTGTTCTTGGTGCTTGGGGGAGGGCAACAGTGGAAGGGCTTCTGGAGTTCTGGCCCCACTGTTAGATCTCCTGATTGCCTCTCGGTTTCAGCCACTGTGTGACACGAGTATTGGACTGGATGGGCCATCGGCCTGATCCAGCATGGCTTCTCTTCTGTTCTTATGTGTGGGGCAGTGATGCTCTGCGTTCTTGATGCTTGGGGGGGCACAGTGGGAGGGCTTCTGGAGTTCTGGCCCCGCTGGTGGACCTCCTGGTGACACATTTGGCTACTGTGTGGCACAGAGTGTTGAACTGGATAGGCCATTGGCCTGACCCAACTCTGGCTTCTCTTATGTTCTTAAGCACACAAAAAGGGAGGTAGGGGCGATGGTTCAGTGGTAGAGCATCTGCCTGGCATGCAGAAGGTCCCTGGTTCAATCCCTGGCATCTCCAGTGAAACAGATCAAGTAGGATGGTGGTGAGAAGGACCTCCGCCTGAGGCCCTGCAGAGCCGCTGCCAGTCTGAGTAGACAATACTGACATTGACGGGCCAGTGGTCTGATATGGTAGAAGGCAGCTTTGTGTGACCAGGTTCCTGAATCCTTCATGTGACAGGGCTCCATCTGCTTGGCATGTCTTTGCCAACACACGTGCCTTTCTGTCTGAGCCACTGGCCCTTTTGTGGGAGGGCAGCTCTCCAGTTCATCCATATAGGACCGCTTTCAGCAGAACCACAACTTGGGGCGGGTGGTCTTCCAGATTTGCTCACACTGGGAATGAAACATTTCCCTCCTCCCTGTAGCCACTCTACTCTCATGGCTTTTATTCCCAAAGGCCCCACAGTTTGCAGCAGAAGTCCTTTCAGTGATCTCAAGGCCCTCCTCCTCCTCCTCCTCCTCCTCCTCCTCCATCTTTTGCCTGAGGAAGAGCCATTTGGATACAGTCCTCCGGCTTGATTCACTCTACAAGTCTAGCTTAGCTGGACTCTTCCACTCAACTCATGAGAATGCCTCCAGCTCAAACAGCAACTGCAGCTTTGGAATCTGAGAACCCCCATTCTTAGCTCATTCGCGTGGTGAGAATAATGATGCAGGAGTTCCAAATTTAATCTGCAGCTTCCGTTCAAGTAAGCCAAATGGCCAGCCTCCGGGTGGGTAAATGCAAGGGGGGGTGGAGTGAACAAATTACGAGAAAATATATCCCATGTTCTCACAAGCACAATTTACAGGGGAATAACACATCTGAGTGGCAGTTCTTGCATGTAGGGACAATGTCCCATCCCCTCTTTGAAAAAGCATTTTGGAAAGGCCGGCAGGCTCCGTCAGAGGTGGGACAGCACTGCCCTTTCTACAGGCTCCATGCACACACTTTGAAATCGTGTTGCTTGAAAGACTTGTCTGCTGTCTTCGAAACAACAAACCCTGGCCCATTCAGAGTAGGGTTGCCAACCTCCAGTTGGGGCTGAAGATCACCAGGAGCCACCGTTGGTCTCCATGTGAAAGAGATCAGTTCCCCCCTGGAGATAGTGGTTAAGTGCGCGGACTCTTATCTGGGAGAACCGGGTTTGATTCCCCACTCCTCCACTTGCACCTGCTGATGTGACCTTGGGTCAGTCACAAGCTCTGGCACAGCTGTTCTCTCAAGGACAGTTTCTGTCAGAAGTTCTCTCAGCCCCACCTACCTCACAGGGTGTCTGTTGTGGGGAGGGGAAGGGAAAGGAGTTTGTAAGCCGCTCTGAGACGCCTTTGGGCAGTGAAGGGCGGGGTATAAATCAAACTCCTCCTCCTCCTCCTCCTCCTCCTCCTCCTCCTCCTCCTCCTCCTCCTCCTCCTCCTCCTCTTCTTCTTCTTCTTCTTCTTCTTCTTCTTCTTCTTCTTCTTCTTCTTCTTCTTCTTCTTCTTCTTCTTCTTCTTCTTCTTCTGTGGAAGGTGGACTCTGTGACATTGCACCCCACTGAAGTCCCTCCCCTCCTCAAACCCCACCCTCTTCAGGCTCCATCCCCCCCAAAAAAACCCCTCCAGGTATTTCCCAAGCCTAATGCAGTGTTTTAATGGTCAATAGTTATCTTCCTAACCATAACTGGGGCAAGTGATGCTCTGTCTCCTTGGTGCTGGGGGGGAGGCAACAGTGGGAGGGCTTCTGGAGTTCTGGCCCCGCTGGTGGACCTCCTGATGGCACCTGATGTTTTTGGCCGCTGTGTGACACAGAGTGTTGGACTGGAGGGGCCATTGGCCTCATCCAACATTGGCTTCTCTCTTATGTTCTTATGTTAATCAGGCCAGGGACTGTGGCTCAGTGGTAGAGCATCTGCCTCAAATGGGTGCCTCTGTTTGTCACTTGAATGGGTGCCTCTCTTTGTCTTCACCCGGGAGCTGCCCTCTGACCCTTCCCTCCCTCTGTCCTCTCTCTCTGCACATGGCCTTCCACTGAGCCACACCCCTTCCCAGGCCTCTCCTGTACAGACAGTACCCTCAGACTGCCACACATGTGACACTGGACAAGCTGGCCATTTGTGACAGGGAAAGGACTCTTTAGATTCAGCTTCTCTCTCTACTTTTGAAAACAACCGGCATGTGAACTGGGCTTACTTGAACAAATGTAGGTTTTAACCTTATTCGCAATATCCTTCTTGGGAGATTTATTTACTGCACTCAGTTATCCCACTTCTATGACTGGGCAGAACTCTACTGTGGCCCCGGTCACACGGAGCAGTTGCCCTGCCAAAGGCACGGTAGCCCTGAGGAGTTTCCGGGTGCAATCACACCGGCATATCTGGGAAGCGTAGCACTCCCGTGGCCAATGCGCGGCTTCCTGCCGAAGATGCAGGGTAAAAAACTACCAAGGAAGGAGCACTAGTTTCTGGAAAACCCGGGGCAAAGGCGGGCATCTGATCACAGGAGCGACAGTGTCCCATGGCATCTGATGCCTGCCCACGTCCCAGAGAAAACCAGATGTTCCATAGGATGTGTACCAATGCCAAACGGTGCATGTGCACAAACAAGACACTACCAGCAGCCCCCCCCCCAATGGTGCATGCGCGCATAAGAACAGCACGGCTTGTGTGATCGGGCTGCGCTGCTTTTTTGCCATGCTTCAGCATCGCCATGTGATTGGCACTAACAGCCAGAGTGTGGCAACTCAGGGGACCGTGTTATTGGACTACCGTGCTTTATTTTGCTCCGGGGCGAACGGCCATGCCTCCCCCCACCCCCCGCGTTTTCTGGCCCGTATGACCGGGGCCTTAATTCACCAAATATCCCAATAAGTTTAAAGGTCTGTAGAAACAGCAGGTATAACATTTAGGGCCATGTCCTCTTATTAACCAATACCGAATATTTACAAGTAAATATTGTAGGTTTTGTTTTCCGCATTGATTCAATGAGCATTTCCAAGAGTAAGGGAGATTCTGAAACAGACGGAAAGATTTGAGTGCCCTTTGCAATGCAAGGAAATTGTGCCCCAGGGAAGCCAGGGCTAAAGATTCAGACCTTCTGCTGTTTATAGTCCTCAACAGGAGACCAGGATTTCACCAGGCAAGGGCCGGCCCTCCTGCCTTTTCGTCTCAGCCCTGGAGCTCCAGTTCAAGCCCATCAAGGTGGGGGGGGCGGCGAAGCGTCAAACCTCAGAACTCCTGGGCTGTCTTCCCTTGGAAGCCTGGAAGTGACTTTCATACAACGGCTTCTTCCTGCAGATACGTGAGACTCCTGATAAATGCCAGGCATGAAAAGTGGAGGGAGATGGGTGGGAAATCCTCCGTGACTTTCTCGTTAGCGCTGCGAAAGAAGACCAGACACGGCAAGTCCCTGGCAGTGAATTCTCCACTCCTTAGAAACGAGGGCGGGTTTTGATAGGCAGCTGTCTTCCCAAGAAAACCCCCAAGGAAGAAGGGAAGGAGGAGGAGACGGAGGTTTCCTCTGGGCCCGCTCCCGAACACCACAGCCCCGACCCAAACATGAAAGCAAACCAAGGACTTGTCAAGATCAGTGGAACCCCCGGATGATTCACCCCAGGGTGGTTTTGCCCTTGTGCCCGTGGCCTTGCTTGGACCTAGAGACCTTACCGAATGTCGCCTCCCCAGGTACCTTGCACAAGACTCATTGGCATTTGTTTTACAGATTGCTGCAAACTCCTTTTTTTTGGAGGGGGCAATTTTTGGCCGGAATGTAGGGTTAAACAGCAATAGCTAGGCACCTCAGGGGAACTCTTTTCCCCATAATTTCTCATCACCCCTCACCAAAGTCTTAAAAGGTAAAGGTTCCCTTGCTCGAAAGCCAGTCGAATCCGACTCTAGGGTTGCGGTGCTCATCTCCGTTTCCAAGCCGAAGAGCCAGCGCTGTCCGAAGACGTTTCTGTGGTCATGTGGCCGGCATGACTAAACACCAAGGTGCACGGAACGCTGTTACCTTCCCACCGAAGTGGTACCTATTTATCTACTTGCAATTTCTTGCTTTCGAACTGCTAGGTTGGCAGGAGCTGGAACTAGAGACGGGAGCTCACTCCGTCATGCGGCACTCTCGGGTCTCGAACTGCTGAACTACTGGCCTTCCACAGCCTGCAGTTCAGCGTCTTAACCCCTTGAGCCACCGCAGCCCCACCAAAGTCTTAGGACCTCTTAAAAGACTCGGTTCTCAGTGCCGCGGCTGTGAAAAGGCACCAGGATTTGGGCTTTGTGGTTTGTGTTCTGTTCTGTGGTCCTTGCCACGTTGCCGGGATCCTTCTCTTTTGTTGTTTAGGAGGCCAAACCTTTCCTTACTTAAGATTTTTTTTTATAAAAATCAGATTTATTTCAAGTAAACTTGCAACTGAGATATCAATGCTGATCTTACGTTTTTGGGGTGGCACTGATTGTTTCAATATCACTAGGCTTGACTGGTGTTTGGGCCAGTTGTTCTTGCACGTTGAAGTACATCCTAAGCCACCTCGTGAATCTCATAAGGAACAGAAAGATTAAGCAACACAGGACCACGGAAACGTCTTCGGACAGCGCTGGCTCTTCGGCTTGGAAACGGAGATGAGCGCCGCACGCCTAGAGTCGGATTCGACGGGCTTTCGAGCAAGGGACACCTTTACCTTTAGTAAACCATAACTAGGAAGTGTACACCAGAAGGCCGATCATGTTGTGATGCTTCTTGGCCACAAGAGCCTCGTCTGATTTTACACGTGGCATTTTGTTATCTGGAGGTTTGCCCTTCACAGAAACCGGAGGCAGCTGACAGTTTTTGTGCTCCGTTGGTACAAAACAGCGGCTTAGACCCTGGCCACGAGATAATTCGAGGACGTGGTTACGCACAGGCAGTCGCTGAGGAACCCTAAGCAATCGATGGAACATTTCTGACTGCTTCGCTTAACCGCATGGATTCCGCCTTGATCCTTTTGAAAGAAAGAAAAAACACATCATCTTTATATTATGCAAATTGCTAGATGAAGGTGAATGTTGAAAGAACAGAAGGGCAGGCCCTGAGAATTGCATTTCTCTTGTTTTGCAGCGAGCTAGAGAAGCATTCAAGCTGCTGTGAGCCAAGTTACTTTATTCCCTTATGGGTATCATGTTAAAAGATCCAGAAGCAGTTCTGAAACTCTTGGATTGTTTTTGACTGCAGCTCAAGGGCATAAAGAGGATTTAAAAAAAAAAAGCCGAGTTATGAGCTGAAAGTTACTAGCAAGGAAAATGATACTCATTGCAAAGGGTTGGCAGTTTTGATCTGTTGGAACCACGCCATCAGAACATTTTGTGGTCCCTTAAAGACTAACACATTTTCTGTGGCACAAGCTGTGGTGATCTAATAGCCCTCTTCATCAGATGAATGAAGTGTTACCCTCAGCTGGTGGGAGATATATATATATAGTCTTAGCTGACAGTAGTGGGGGAGATTAAAGTTAAAAAAAGGAGAGGATTCCCTGGGAGTATTGCAGGTCCCCATTTGTGTGTGTGTGCACACACACACACACACATGCATACACACACGTACAACTTATATTTTGACATGACTTTTAAATGTCAAAATAACCATAGCCGCCATCTTGGAAAATGGCAGCTATAGGAAAAAGGATCCAGAAAGTGGAATGTCTACCCAAGTAAATTTTAAAGCACCAGAGTCCTGAAACACACACAATCAAACAGACATTGTTGTTTCTTTGCGGGGTACATGATGGATCCAGGACTAATAAGATTTATGCAGTATCTGAAACAGAGAGATATTTATGAAAGAAAACAATGCAACATAGGGGGGTGTTTTTTTTAAAAAAAAATTGGCGATTCTGGCAATGTCTAACACTACCCACTTGCTGGTTTCCTTTGCTGAGAATCCCAAGTGCGATAATTTACGTAGACCCCTTTTGTACTGGGGAGGGGTGTGTGTGTCTCCATTTCCATCGTAGAGGCAGCGGAGCCTGGTTTTTTCTGGCAGCAGTAAGTCTGGTCATGAGATTACTGTAGCTGCTTTGCTCTGAGGATTTGGGCTAACAATAGTGTATACAGTCTCATACCTCGGCATTAATACTGGTGGTAAAATAAAAACTCCAGACTTTCTTCATGGATGGTAGTATACGGGCACATCATAGACTAAGGGCACTTTCACACACACTAAATAACGCACTTCTAATGCACAGACCAGACAACCGGATTTTACGGTGTGGAATGGCAAAATCTACTTGCAAACGGTCGCTGAAGGGGCTTGAAACTGCATTATTTGGCATGTGCGAAAACACCTGTAGTGTCTATTATATGCAACTGTGTGTGTCCCCCCCCAGTTTGCATGGTGCTGCACCAGTAATGGTGGCCCTCCCACACTATATAGTAGCATTTGTTGCCACTGGAAGTGGGGCCCTCCCCACCCAGCAGTCCAATTGAGCAGAAATGGATGGAGCTCACAAACCAAACTGGAAACCAAGGGGCCTGTCATATTCCTGTACTTGTGTTCATTCCCACACACTGCCCCAAAGCCCTGTCCAAAGCTCAAAGGCGTGTCTCATTGCTGGCAGCCATGTCGCTAGATGTGGACTCTGGCATCTCCTTCTAAGGAATTACATGCCTCATTTGCTGGGGTGGGGTCAGCCACAATGCTGCAGAAAACTTTCTGGTACATTGGCAGTTCAAGCTACTCACCCAACACCTGCGGTGTATATTTTATATATGGAACTTTACCTAGCAACAATATTTTGAATGAGTGTTCCTAATAATGTGAACACGACAGCCCAACCATGTGCAACCAATGAGTAGCAAACGACCCTGCAAACAAATACAGCCTCATCTACGCATCTAATTCTGGAACTGGTCCCAGCAGGTGGCTCAAAAAATCACCTCGAGAGGGCTGGCCGAGCACAGAAAGAGGTTCATAAATACCGGAATGGAGTACGTACTTTTTTTACAATCAGTGTTGAATTATTACAATAGCTTTTAAACCAGAAATATTTCTGTTAAACTGTTTACCAGGTGACTTAGATAAGAACCACAGATACTCAATTTTACATGTTATAACAGCAGCTAGAATCTTATTTGCAACAACATGGAGGACACTGAAAATCCCAAGGTTTAAGGGGTTGATAACGAAGATTATGGAATGTGCTGAAATGGACAGATTGTCAAATATGCTAAAAGGAAAAATGGAAGAAGAATTTATGGAGGATGTTCTATGACTGGTTAAAGTATAAAGTACTGAGAAACTAAGACTAAATGAAGAACAATAAGAAAGATGGCTGTAATAGTTGTGAAACTTCTGAGAAGATTTGCATGCAGAATGTCAGATCGGTTCTTCTATATATATAACTCTGTATTCTTTCTTTTAGCTTCTTTTGCCTTTCCCCCTTTCCATATATAATAAAACTTTATTAAAAATATTTTGGATGAGTGTTCCTAATAATGTGAACACGACAGTCCACCATGTGCAACCAATGAGTGGCAAACGACCCTGCAAACAAATACAGCTTCATCTACATGTCTAATTCTGGAACTGGTCCCAGCAGGTGGATCAAAAGATCTGCCCGAGAGGGCCAAGCACAGAAAGCGGCAATGACTCCACAAACCAGGAGGGACTCTCAGGTTTGAGAAATGTTTTTAATTCAAAAGATAAAAAGAAAGGAAAGGATAATAAGACATCTCAAAATGCAGAGATGAAATCACACGAAATTACCTCACGAGATTATGTCATGTAGAAGATGGAGCAGATCTCTTCTCTCTTGCTCCGGATTGCAAGACTAGATCGAATGGGTGGAAACTACAAGGGAGTACAGGGGGTTGGACTAGATGACCTTCAAGGTCCCTTCCAGCTCCAACAGTCTATGATTCTATGATCTCGCCAGCGGTTTGTTGTTGCCCAGGCGAGGTCATCTGAAATAGCTATTGCTGTTTCACTTTGAAACTTGAGGCGAGTCGGGGAGGGAAAGGAGGACTGAACCACAAGAAAGACAAAAAGGAAAATCGGGGGCAGGAAGAGACACAAAGCCAGAGTGGAGGGAGAGAGGGAGGAAAGAAAGATGGAGAAAAACATGGGGAGGAGAGAGCTACAGGGAGGGAAGATACCAGGGAAATAAGTTGTGAGGGCTACAAGGGGGAGGGAAAAGAGCGATGATGTGGGAAGGAAGAAGAAGAAGAAGAAGAAGAAGAAGAAGAAGAAGAAGAAGAAGAAGAAGAAGAAGAAGAAGAAGAAGAAGAAGAAGAAGAAGAAGAAGAAGAAGAAGAAGAAGAGGAGGAGGAGGAGGCGGAGAAGGAGGCGGAGGAGGAGGCGGAGGAGGAGGAGATTGGATTTATACGCCATGTCCCTTCACTGCCCAAAGGTGTCTCAGAGCAGCTTACAAACTCCTTTCCCTTCCCCTCCCCACAACAGACACCCGGTGAGGTAGGCGGGGCTGAGAGAGCTTCTGACAGAAACGGCTCTTTTGCAGAGAACAGCTGTGCCAGAGCTTCTGACTGACCCAAGGTCACATCAGCAGCTGTAAGTGGAGGAGTGGGGGAATCAAACCCGGTTCTCCCAGATAAGAGTCCCTGCTCCTAACCACTACGCCAAACTGGCTCCCAAGTATCCTTCTCTCCAACCCCATGAGTCTTTGAGGGTCCCTTGCTTGTTTACTTATGATCACTATGAAGTCACATCTTTTCAGGCACCTATTAGTTCTGTTAAAACACAACTGGTCATACTGTAATTTTAAAGAACATTCCCTTTACTCAAGAGTTCACATGCCAATTTTCCTCTGATTTAGTGACCTTGGTGCAAATATAATGCCATTTAGTTGTCACATAGTGCCCTCTGGGAATTATGCAAATGAGGAAAAAACCCTCCTTGAGAACTGTCACGCTGACAATTCATTTCACTTCCCTGCTTTTGCGCCTTGGATTTTAAAACTTTTCAGAACGGTGGGGCTGGCGGTTGGGGGTTGAGGGAGTTCTTTGTTTTTTTATAGGTCATTAATTTGTTGACCAAATGCTCCCTCGTGGATTGTGACTCTCATCATAGGGAGATTTATTTTAAGCCTGCTCGTTTTTAGGCACACTTTGTGTATTACTGCAAAATCCATTAACCATGGATCTTAATAGTCAATATATT
Organism: Gekko gecko; assembly: GCA_029375565.1. Taxonomy (NCBI): domain Eukaryota; kingdom Metazoa; phylum Chordata; class Lepidosauria; order Squamata; family Gekkonidae; genus Gekko; species Gekko gecko. The sequence goes on along the minus strand of JAPDNY010000001.1, from coordinate 145,248,004 downwards.
AAAGCATCACGGCTTGATCCTGTCTGACAAGCTGTGGCAATAATAAACTATATAAGCAAATATAATGTCTGCTTGCATTTTTTTAAAACACACACACCCACATGGGTAGGCTGAACCAGCTGAGCAACTTTCAGAGGCAAACATTTGACCTTGTCATTGACTGCCACTGATATGTACATTGCCATGCCTATAATTCTGCTGCTTCTACAACCTACCCTACCCCTCACTCACGGTGTTTAATGAAAGCCTTAACTGATGATGCTGTGGGCTGTTCCATATTCTCATTTTCCTCACTTGTCTGTTCCTGTTGCTGCGGGGTTTGTTTTCATCTGTTCTGCACATGCTATGCTCCCTCTAGTGGTCGATTTGATATTACATTGCTGTATGTCCAACATATAAGAATATAAGAAGAGCCCTGCAGGATCAGACCAGTGGTCCATCTAGTCCAGAACACCACCACCACCATCTCTTCTTCTTCTTCTTCTTCTTCTTCTTCTTCTTCTTCTTCTTCTTCTTCTTCTTCTTCTTCTTCTTCTTCTTCTTCTTCTTCCATGCCCTGCCTTCTCTCTTCAAGGTGGCCTGCAACGTTATCTTATCATCCATTTTACCTTCATGACAATGCTCTGAGATGGAGTTCCACACCAGTCTTTTGGATACTTTCTCCTGAATCTGCCCCCAGCAATGGCAAACAATTGCTTCTCTAGCTTTCTTTCCAATCCCGCCCGTCTGGTTGACCTTTCCTCATGAGGGGCATCAAGATCCTTGTAAGTGTGGAGGGATTGTGATGTACATCTCCTAGGGCTGTCAAGTCCAGTTTGAGAATTCCCTGGAGAATTTGAGGGGTGGAGCCCGGGGAGGGCAGGGCTTGGGGAAGGGAGGGACCTCAGCAGGATATGATGTCATAGAGCCCACCCTCCAAAACAGCCATCTTGTCCTGGGGAACTGTTCTCTGTCATTTGGAGATTGGGTGTAACCCCAGGAGATCTCCAGCCACCACCTGCAGGTTGGCATCCCTAGTTCTCCTGCTAGAATCATTCCCTCTTATCTATTGATCTTGAATATGGGATGTGTAGGGTTTCTTTTATATGTATCTGTCACACACACAGCACCCTTGTGGCCTCTTCCTTCGGACGACTTGCCCTCCCTCTGTTTCCCCCTCCATCCTGCTGGCCAAAGGAGTCCAAAGGCCCTGATGCTGGGCAAGGCCATGCGTGGACCACCACCCAGGGGCAGCCTCCTCCCACGGGCGCCAGGCCACAGCTGCAATGAATAGATCCCGCTGGGCTCAGAAGCAGCGGCTCATTAGAGCCAGCCCCCATTGGTGTGCCTTGGTGCCGCTGCTGCAGAGGCTGGCATGGCTGGCTTCTGTCGCCCCCCCCCCCGCATGCCCTCCCCCCTCACAGCCACCTAATGTGGCCAGGCTCGCTGCAGTCTGGAACAGACCGGCTTCCTCACTTGCTCCATCTGTGCCTCTTTCTCCCGGCCCCAGTCACAGATCCATAAACGGGGAAGAATATTGCTTTCCCTTAGTCAGCTAAGGAATCTCTCTCCCTCGCTCCCTCCCTCCTTCCTTTCTCTCTTTCCCCTCTCTCTCCTTCCTTCCTCTGTCTCTCCTTCCTTCTACCTCCCTCCTTCCTCTCTTTCTTTCTCTCTTCCTTCCCTCTCCCTCCCTCCCCCTTCCTCCCTTCCTCCCTCCCTCTTTCTTTCCCTCTCTCTCCCCTTTCTCCCTCTTTCTTTCCTCTCTCTCTCCTTCCTTCTCTCCCTCCCTCTTCCTTCCTCTGTCTCTATCTTCCTTCCTTCCTTTCCCTCTCTCTCTCTCCCCCCTTTCTCCCTCTCTCTTTCTTCTCTTTCTCTCCTTCCTTCCTTCCTTCTCCCTCCATCCCTCCCACCTTCCCTCTTCCTTCCTTCCTTCCCTCCCTCTCCCTCACTCCCTCCTCCTTCCTTCCTTCTCTCTCTCTCTCTCCCCATCTATTTACTTTCTTTCCCTCCTTCCTTCCTTCCCTCCCTCTCCCTCACTCCCTCCCTCCTTCCTTCCTTCTTTCTCTCTCTCTCCCCATCAATTTGCTTTCTTTCCCTCCCTCCTTCCTTCCTTCCTTCCTTCCTTCCTTCCTTCCTTCCTTCCTTCCTCTCTCCCTCCCTCCCTCCCCCCACCGCCTGTTGTTCAGTGGGGTCCCAGGTTCAGGGAGGCCCAGAGAGCTCCCCGGGAGAGCAGGGCCGAGACAGTTAGAGGAAGAGAAATCACTTTCTTTTTCTGCCAGCCATCTGGCTGTCGGGTAGCTCCAAGCCTGAAGGTCAGAGGCTCGGTTCTGCCTCAGTGCAGAGGATGTTGTGCAGGTTGCACTGTGACCACTGGGGGGAGGGGAACCCCCCCCCACCACACACACACACACACCGGAGTTTGCCAGCCTGGCAAGTGTCTCCCCCATTCAAAGCAGGCCTTTCTCAAGGCAGCGGAATGGTCTCTGATCCAAATGAGGCTCTCCTGGCAGGTATTTCGCCTGTGCTTTCACTACACCAGCCTGTGCTGGGTCTCAGGTCACCTGGTCTCTGGCTGAGGTGGTAGGACCCCCCCCCCTTCTGGCAGTCCTCGTTGCCCACCCCAGCTCCAAAAAGCAGCAGAAGGATTAAAAAAAAAATTAAAAAATGCCAGCCTCGTGCATGGCCCGATGTCACTTCTAAGAAGAACCTGGAACTCCTCTCACCTCACTCTAGTGATTGCAGGAAGTCCTGATGGTTTTATGGCCATTCCTAGAGCATTGTGATGTCACATCTGGGGTCTCCGTGGAAATGAGGTCATCCTGGTTCCTCCCCCCAGACTCCCGGCAGTCCGCCTGGCAACCCTACTTGGGCCTCCTAAGGAAGTATAGTAAAGGCAAAGTTTTCCCTTGCTCGAAAGCCAGTCGAATCTGACTCCAGGGGTGCGGTGCTCATCTCCGTTTCCAAGCTGAAGAGCCAGCACTGTCCGAAGATGTTTCCACAGTTATGTGGCTGGCATGACTAAATGCCAAGGCACATGGAACGCAAGGAAGTATACATCCCATTCTAAAGCTAGTTCAGTCAGTAGTGGACCAGGAAACTTTGTGCTGCATTGTGGATTGAATTTATTTTTAGATAGGATGTGGCCTTCCTTGGGAGGCAGGGCCAGTGTTGTCTACACACCAGCCTACGGATCTGGCCGCCACTGGTGTGGTGTGAGACAGCTGGGAAGTTCCGGGCAGGTGTGACGGACAGGAGGCTGTCCAGCCCATGGATGTGAAATATCCAATCACCTGCAAGAGCCTCAGCTAATGGGGGTGCTGCGCTCCCCTCCCCTCCCCTTTGAGAGAAGGACTGAGTGTCGTGTGTGGGGGGGAGTTCGTGCAGCTGCGGAAATGCCTCACGGCCAAACTAGACAAGGCGTCCTTGCTGGGACACCCCTGCCATTTCAGCACTGGACTGCCCTCACTTTACAAATGCCAGAGGGGTCCGATCCTGCTCTGGACCATGGCGCGGGATAAAAGGCTTCCGTTCCCCGTCCCCAAGCCAAGATCCCTCATACCTCGGTCAAGAACTCAAGTAGTTTGAGTTTACTTTTTCGTAGGATGATTCTGGAATGAAAGGCCTGCGGCCAACGGCCCAATGCCTCTCCCCGCCCTAGCGGGCTTCTTCTGAAGGAGGCAGAAGAGCTTGGAGTACAGGGCAGGATGGAGCCCCTGGCCGCTGAGCTGCCAATACCATTATTCCGGATTTGCCGCTGCCTGCCCAACAGGCAGTGAGGGTGACTCATGTGGTGGAGAAGCTGCGTCTGGTGTGAAGAATGTTTCTAAATTGTAAAATCCCCTGGAATAGAAATTGAATCACGAACGTTGTCCCCCCATTTCTAACGGTTCTAAATTAAGCTGACTCCTACGGAGGTCGCCTACTGAATATGAAGGGTGGGGTCCGAGCAGCTCCTTCAAACAGGCCTCTGGACGGACACCCAGGGGGATCTGAGAATATCTCTGCTGTAAGGAACAGATCCGTTTGCTTCAAACAGCTCCTCAAAACATTCCTTTCTCGCATGTCCTTGGATGTATCCCTTCACGCCTAACTCCTGCCCCATAGCCCAGTCTTATGAATGTCTTTCACTTCACGAATCCGTCCTTCACCTTTGCATGCTTCCACCCCACCCCTGTTCTTCCGACGAAAGGGCATTTCTGTTTTCAGAAGAGGGGATGACCGTGTTTCCACCAATCTCCAAATAAACAACAACCAGGCAGCAAGCGGTTTGAGTCCAGTGGATCCTCAGAGACCAACCAGGGTTTCAGCGTATTCGCTTCACGTTGACTCTCAGAAGTTCCTGCCCCCCAAATCTTGTTGGCTCCTCCGGTGCTCCTGGGCTCTACTGCCAACCGGAATGTCTACTCTCTGAAACATACAAAGAGACCACCCAGGAAAAAATATAAAGGAAAAGAAAAGAAGGCTGGGGGTGAGATGCTCATCAAATGAAGTTAGCCATTTATCACAAAGAATAACAAATAGTATAACACTATCCAACAGGTGAGTCTTGCATACATTAACAAGTCAATACAAATCAATAAGACATGATTTCAGGTAAGTGTAAAATACAACTGCTGTATAGAACTCCACGATTCAACAGAAAAATGAAATACAACCACTATATACAACACCCAACAAAGGCTCCGGATTCTCTTCGTTTCCTTCAGCCGCCTTCTCATGAGTATATTACGTCATGTGGTTGTGTCTCCGTATTTCTTCTATAATGGAATTCCAATTGTACAGTGATCAAAGCGATGTCCAAATAATTAACAGCAAGTTTCCTAACGGGCACCAGTCAAAAAGCTTAAAGTATAGCTTTGTTATTAACTCTATTGCTGGAATGCCTCCGTATAATGATAATGGAATAATAAACAATAAACTTCCCAAATGGGCACCAGTCATAAAGCTTAAAGCACAGTTTTATTATTGACTCAGTTGCTGGAACGTGTCCCCTTTGTGATCAATGGTTAACTTCATTTGATAAGCGTTTCATCCCCAGCCTTTCTTTCTACCGTCTGAAACATAACGACAATGTACCTTTGAATTCTACTTAGTTGCAGAAGCATCTTGCCATTTGACTTGGGCCCACCCTAGTGGGGGGGGAGAGAGAAATCTCAAATCTTCTTGGGCAGACAGAACGAGTAAGGCATTATTTGAGATCATGGCCAAAAAATTGCACATATAATTTAAAAACCAAGAGTTGCATCCATGTCTCGTTAGGTATCGCATGTCTCGTTAGCTATCGCACGGTAATTTGATGTTGGATTGGATTTTCCAGTGCAGATAAGACAATCCAGAGCAACAACAGAGCAAGATCTAATGATGTGTGGATGCAGACATTAATGTAAGGTCCCTTAAGAGGGGGACAGAGAGAGAGAGAGAGAGAGAGAGAGAGAGAGAGAGAGAGAGAGAGAGATGGGTGGTGGAGCTGGTGGTGGCTACAAGCATGGATGGTTTCAAGAGGGAACTGGATAAACATATGGAGCAGAAGTCCATCGGTGGTTATTAGCCACAAGGTATAGACAGGGACTCTCGGTCTGGGGCAAGTGAGGCTCTGTATTCTTGGTGCTTGGGGTGGGGGGCAACAGTGGGAGGGCTTCTAGTGTCCTGGCCCCACTAGTAGACCTCCTGATGGCACCTGGTATTTTTGGCCACTGTGTGACCCAGAGTATTGGACTGGATGGGCCATTGGCCTGATCCAGCATTGGCTTCCCTTATGTTCTTATGTTCTCTTATGTTCTTATGGGTAGCCATGTTAGCACCAGAAAAGAGCAAGAGCCCAGTAGCACCTTAAAGACTAACAACATTGAGGGTCCATCTAGTCTAGCATCCTGTTTCATACAATGCACAGCCAGTTCCTCTGGATGACCAACAACAGGGCAGAGAGGCTGAAGCCTTCCCTGTTAAGAACAGAAGGAGAGCCCTGCTGGATCAGACCAGTCGTCCATCTAGTCCGGCATCCCATCTCACACAGAGGCCAATCTTGTTTACTCTGGAGGGCCAGCAACAGGGCAGAGAGGCTGAGGCCTTCCCCTGATGTGGTCTGTAGAGTAGTCGACAAGTCTCCTAAACAAGACCACCCTGCCCTCAGTTTAGTTTCTCAACACAACAACAGGATCCCCTGGAAAGGGATATTCCTTCCCTCTACAGTTCTGAACAGAGTTGAAGAACTTGAGAAATACAGACAGACAGACAAAGCAGTGTGACTTCTCCATCTGGATGGTGGCTAAAGATCTCCTGGAACTGCAACTGGGGATAAATGTAAAGTTCTGTATTTAAGTAGGAAAAATCGAATGCATAATTATAGGATGGGGGAGGCTTGTCTTGGCAGTAGCATGTGCGAAAAGGATCTTGGGGTCTTAGTAGACCATACACTGAACATGAGTCAGCAGTGTAATGAAGCAGCTAAAAAGGCAAATGCAATTTTGGGCTATATCAACAGAAGTATGGTGTCTAGACTCTAGATCACACAAAGGGATGGTACCACTTTATTCTGCTCTGGTTAGACCTTGCCTAGGGTATTGTGTTCAGTTTTGGGCACCACAATCTAAGAAGGATAGAGGCAAGCTGGAATGTGTCCAGAGGAGGGCAATGAAGATGGGGAGGGGTCTGGAGACCAAGTCCTATGAGGAAGGGCTGAAGGAGCTGGGTACGTTTTGCCTGGAGAGGAGACGACTGAGAGGTGATATGATCACCATCTTCAAGTACTTGAAGAGCTGTCATTTAGAGGATGGTGTGGAGTTTTCTGTTGCCCCAGAAGGTCAGACCAGAACCAACGGGTTGAAATGAAATCAGAAGAGTTTTCGGCTAAACATTGGGAAGAACTGCCTGACAGTTAGAGCGGCTCCTCGGTGGAACAGGCTTCCTCGGGAGGAGGTGGGGGCTCTCCTTCTTGGGGAGGTTTTCAAACAAGGGCTTGGTGGCCCCATCTGACAGCAGTGCTGATTCTGTGAATTAGGCAGATCCATGAGAGGGAGGCTGCAGGAAGAGTCGCCTCAGGGCTTGGTTCTCGTGGCCCTTTCTTACACGCCCAGGGGAATGCTGATCGCCACTTGGGGGTCAGGTAGCAACTTTCCTCCAGGCCAGTTTGGCCTGGAGATCCTGGAGGGGTTCTTTTTGCCTTCTTCTGGGCGTGGAGCAGGAGTCACTGCGTGTGTGTGTGTGTGTGTGTGTGTGTGTGTGTGTGTGTGTGTGTGTAGAGGGGGAGGCCTTTGTGAATTCCCTGCCTTGTGCAGGGGGTTGGACTAGATGACCCTGGGGGTCCCTTCCCACTCTATGATTCTGTGATTCAGGTGACAGTGACCAGTTCCCCTGGAGAACATGGCAGATGTGGAGGGCATCGTCCATGGCGTTATTCCCTGCTGAGGGTCCCTCCTCTCCACAAACCCTATTTTGGGGGTTCCCCGGTCCCCAATGAAGGACTCTCTCTCTCTCTCTCTCTCTCTCTCTCTCTCTCTCTCTCTGATTTCCCTTCAGGGTTGTCCAGATGGCAGCAGGGAGGGAAGGGGCCCGGGGGGGCGGGCGGGCTCCCCAGTTTCGCAGCCCCCCCAGCACCAATGCTCCTGCTAAGCTGTGGAGTCTTGTGAGCAAAAATTCTTCTTGGTGAGCTCCTGGCATTAAAGTTGTGAGCCAGCGATTTGGCTACTGCATGAATTAGCTTGCTCTGGGGCCCTCCTTCCTGAGCTGAGACTGAGAAACTGAGAAAGTGTGTGAGCCAGAGGCTAAAACTGTGAGCTAGTTCCCACTAACTCAGCTTAGAGGGAGCATTGCCCAGCACCCGTCGCTCCCCTTGAGTACGCGCCAAACAACAGTCCCATCCCTTTCATCCCCCCCCCCGCAAACATACCCAGAAATGGGAGCTCCTTCGGCTGTTATTTTTAGCTCCCGTCTCTGCTTCTCTCTGCGAACTGCCCTGCTCCTCTTCCCGTCGCCCCTGCCAGCGCCGGCCCTGTCTTCCTCCGGGAGGAAACGTTCTCCTCCCAGGGACATTCGGAGCCTCCCGCCCTCCCTCCCGCCTCTCCTCCAGGCGACTGTCAGGCCGGAGGTCTGGATTCAGGGCCCCACCCCGCCCCCACTTTTCCGGGTATTTAAAGTCCTCCTTTCGCTCTCGCTCTCTCTGGCTCTCTCGCAAACCGTTTCAGATACTCCCCCCCCCCCCCCCAGCGCCGGCCTACTTATGGTAAATAAACCTTTCCTTGAAACACAATGGTCGGATGGCTGAACTCTCCGCCACTGCTAATGCGGCGGCGGATTCCAAGAGGATTCTCGTGTGTGGCGAAGAGGGGAGGGAGGCGTCCCTGGCGCTGTGAGGTCAGGTCGGACCCAGGCAGCTTTCCTGCTGGAGGGCGGGGGCGGGGGGGGGGCTTTATGGGGATATCTGGGTAATACAGCCGAGTTTTGCCAGTCACAGAAGCCTGAAACTGAGTGCAATGGACAAATCTCCCAAGAGGTATAATTGCAAAACAGGCAAACTTTCACTTATCCAGGTGCACTATATGGTATATAATCTGCACTATATAGTATGCCATTCTTGACTACTGAAAGATGATTACCGTCACTAGCACTTTAACTATCGGATTGTTTTACCGTTTTAATGTGAACATTTAAATGTTTTAAACTTTGTACAGGGTTTTATGGTATGTGTTGTGTCCTGGGATCAGAGGGCTGAGCTGGCGAAATACAGCCAAGCTTCGCTCTCTGAGAACAATAGGGACTAGGTTCCTGAGCTCGCCAGAAGTGAACCAATGGCAGCATTGGCGGGCGATTCAAACCCGCCAATAGGAAGATAGGGCCGTCCCCCCTAACTGTATATAGTTGGCCTCCGGCCGTTACTGGGTGTTCTTGTCTTATGTGAAGTACGAATAAACGCGTCTTCTCTTATGTCGTCGTCCGAGTCATGAGGCCCGAAACCCAGTACTTTACAGTGGCGACGAGGATGGGATTCTAACGCCTTCCGTGACTCCATGAACGACGAAACGGACACCGCCGAGCAACGCATCGCTGACCCCGAGAGCAGCACCGCACCGCTCGCCGAGCATCGCATCGCTGACCCCGAGAGCAGCACCGCACCGCTCGCCCGGCGCACGCCGTTCCCGACAGAACCATGGCCGCTTCCCACGTAACCCTGGAGCACTTCGACCAGTCGCAGCCAGAAACCTGGGACGCATGGGTCGACCAGCTCATCAGTTACTTGGAGCTCAACGAAATCCGCCACCCCGACCAGAAACGAGCGATCCTCCTGAACGCCTGCGGCACCCAAACCGTCCGCCTCGCCAAGAGCCTCTTGGTGCCCCGCACGGCCTTGGAGAGCTCGTTCGGGGAAATCCTGGACGTCCTCAATGGCTACTTCAGCCCCCGGCCGACCTTCCTGGCCAAGAGGATGGATTTCCAGAGGCGAGTCCAGACCCGAGGGGAATCCATCGCCAACTTCCTAGCCGCGCTAAGGGCGCTAGCCGTGGACTGCGGGTTTCCGAAGGTGGAGGACAACCTGCTGACACAGTTCGTGTGGGGCCTGGCGGACCCAAAGCTGCGGCGCAAGTTGGTGGGACACCGGAAGCTCACCTTGGACGAGGCCCTCGAAGCCGCCACTGCCCACGAGGCCGCAGAAGGGGATCGCCCGGTCGCGGCCGCGCAGGTGGTTGGAAGGAGCCCAAGCCCCGGAAACGAAGAGACGGACGAGGTCTTCGCCCTCAAACCCCAACAACGCCGGCCGGCGCCATTCCAGCAGGCCAACAGGGAGCAAGCCAAGTATTCCGGCCACCGAGCCATCTGTGCCAGCTGCGGGGAGGGCCACGGCCGGAAATCCTGCAAGTTCCGGGATGCTGTCTGTCACGGGTGCGGAAAGCAGGGACACCTCGCACGGGTCTGCCGGTCCAAGGGCCCCGGAATTCGAGATCGTCGGTCCCCCAGTACCGCGCATCGTCCACCGCACACGAGACATTGGAAGAGGTCACCGAGTTGTACCACCTCACCGACCAACCAATGCAGGTACTGCCAACCCCCCCTTCAGGCTGCAGACGTGGCCGCCCGCACGTCCCGAGATCCCATTCTCTCCCGGGTCCTAAACTGGGTGGTGAGGGGGTGGCCAGCGGAACAGACAGGGCCAGAGTTCGCAGCATACAAGGCCAGGCGGGAAGAGCTGTCCGCATTGAAAGGGTGTTTACTATGGGGAGACAGGGTGATCATTCCGGGGCCCATGAGACAAGGGGTGTTAGAAACGCTGCTTCCGGAACTACGGAGCAGGGCCGCAGTGGGTGGCAGGGCGCATCCTAAAACCCACCGGGCCGGTGTCATACGAGGTCCTAACCGAGGGGGACCGGGTCCTCCGCAAACACATCGACCAGCTCCGGAGGCGACAAGACCCCGATAGAGAGATCGAGTTACCGGGAAATGCCGCCCGGCCCCATCATCCGATCGACCGCAAGCACCGACAGCGGAACCAGCGCCAGGGAGTCCACGGAATCCGGAGGGGGCCCCAGCAGCCGCTGAACCGCCGCCGCCGCTGCCGCCACCGTTGGCCCCGGTAGCAGCCGAACCGCCGCCACCGCTGCTGCCACCGTTACAGCCACCACCGTCACCGCCTCGGCTACTTCCAGAGGCCCCAGCTCCTCGGGCGGGCGGACCAACCGACAGGGGCCCCGCCAGTCCGGTACCGGCCCCCGACGTTCGCTAAGGGAAAGGAGGCCACCAGCATACTTAAAGGACTACGTCACCTGATAGGAGACGATCCATGGGGGAGGGGTGTTGTGTCCTGGGATCAGAGGGCTGAGCTGGCGAAACACTGCCAAGCTTCGCTCTCTGAGAACAATAGGGACTAGGTTCCTGAGCTCGCCAGAAGTGAACCAATGGCAGCATTGGCGGGCGATTCAAACCCGCCAATAGGAATATGGGGCCGTCCCCCCTAACTGTATATAGTTGGCCTCCGGCCGTTACTGTGTGTTCTTGTCTTATGTGAAGTACGAATAAACGCGTCTTCTCTTATGTCGTCGTCCGAGTCATGAGGCCCGAAACCCAGTACTTTACAGTAAGGTAAAGGTAAAGGTTCCCTTTCCCGAAAGCCATTCGAATCCGACTCTAGGGTTGTGGTGCTCATCTCCGTTTCAAAGCCGAAGAACCAGCGCTGTCCGAAGATGTTTCCGTGGTCATGTGGCCGGCATGACTAAACACCAAGGCGCACGGAACGCTGTTACCTTCCCACCGAAGTGGTACCTATTTATCTACTTGCAATTTCTTGCTTTCGAACTGCTAGGTTGGCAGGAGCTGGAACTAGAGACAGGAGCTCACTCCGTCATGCAGCACCTGGGTCTCGAACTGCTGAACTACTGACCTTCCACAGCCTGCAGTTCAGCGTCTTCACCACCTGAGCCACCGCAGCTCCAATCAATGTAAGCCGCCCTAAGCCTGTTCGCAGGGAGGGCAGGGTATAAATTGAAACAATAAATAAATAAATAAACTTGGTCCACATTCAGGTTCCAGCTGAAAAGAGAGAAAAGAGAAGCCTGGTCTAAAGAGCCCTTTCCCCGCCACAAATAGCCAGCCTGTCTGGCATCGTGTGCATGGGAGTACGGGGGTCTTGTTTTCTAGAGGAGAGACCAGCAGAGACATGTGTCTCCATGGAAGGCCATGTGCAGAGAGGGAGAGGACAAAGGGGGAAGAGAGAGGAGGGGTCAGAGGCCCAAGTTCAGACAAAGAGCGGCATCCCATTCAAGGAGAGATGACGCCTACTAGACACACACTCAGGGTGATGGAGCACCCCACAGTGTCCAGGCATGCGGAGCTGCCCGCTCCAACTCCCCTTCGACCATCCCAAAACCTCTGCCGGGTATCATGGAGTCTGCAAGAGGCACATAGGATGGGAGGTTGCAGTGAGGAGGGGGATTAGGTGAGGTTGAGTGAAGAAGCCGGCTGGATCCAACGCTGGCTTGAGAAATCCCTGGGGATTTGGGGGGTGGAGCCTGCCTGGGGAGGGCAGCGTTTAGGGCGAGGAGGGAACTCAGAAGTCCCAACCCTCCAGCACTGCCATTTCCTCCAGGGGAACGGATCTCTGTAGTCTGAAGCTCATAGAGCGGTCAGGCCCTCCCTGACCACTGGCAGCAGTCTGGAAGGTGGGGGCTGGGATAGGTGGCACCGTTGGCACATAGAGTACAGTGTTCAGTTTTGGGTACCACAATTTAAGAAAGATATAGATAAGCTGGAAGGTGTCCAGAGGAGGGCAACGAAGATGCTGAGGGGTCTGGAGACCAAGTCCTATGAGGAAGGGTTGAAGGAGCTGGGTATGTTTAGCCTGGAGAGGAGACGCCTGAGAGGGGATATGAGAACCATCTTCAAGTACCTGAAGGGCTGTCAGATAGAGGATGGCACGGAGTTGTTTTCTATTACCCCAGAAGGTCAGACCAGAACCAACAGGTTGAAACTAAATGCTAAACATTGGGAAGAACTTCCTGACAGGTAGAGCGGTTCCTCAGTGGAACAGGTTTCCTCGGGAGGTGGGGGGCTCTCCTTCTTGGGAGGTTTTTAAGCAGAGGGGCTAGATGGCCCCATCTGACGGCAATGCTGATTGTGTGAACTTAGGCAGATCCTGAGAGGGAGGGCAGGAAGGGCTGCCTTAGTGCTTAGTTCTTGTGGCCCTTTTTTACACACCCAAGGAAATGCTGATCACCGCTTTGGGATCAGGAAGCAATTTTCCCCCAGGTCAGTTTGGCTGGACATTCTGGAAGGTTTTTTTGTCATCTTCTGGGCATGGAGCAGGAGTCACCGTGGGTGTGGGGGGGGGGAGGGGAGGTGTTTGTGAATTTCCCGCATTGTGCAGGGACTAGATGACCCTGGAGATCCTTTCCGGCTGTATGATTCTATGAGTAGGACGCCATCGAGTCCACCCTCTGAAGCAGCCATTTTCTGCAGGGGAACAGATCTCTGCTTAGGGTTGCTGGGTCCCCCTTGGACACAGGCAGGGGGTGGGCAAGTAGAGATGCCAGATCCAGGTTGGGAAATTCTGGGTATTTGGGGGTGCAGCCCTGGGAGAACAGGGGGCTCAGTGGGGTACAGTGCCATGGAATCTCCACTCCCAAGCATCCGTTTTCTCCAGGGGAACTGATCTCTGCAGTCTGGAAACGAGCTGTAATTCCGGGGGATCCTCAGGCCCCACCTGGAGGCTGACATCCCTAATTGTCTGGAAACTGGTTGTAATTCCTGGAATTTCTGGCAGCCTTGATTGAGCGGCAGCCAATATTCCCTCTAAGCTGTGGAGTCTTGTGAGCAAAAATTCTACTTTGTGAGCTACTGGCATTAAAGTTGTGAGCAAGTGACATGGCTAATGCATAAATTAGTTTGATCTGGAGCCCTCCTTCCTGAGCTGAGACAAAAATGTGTGAGCTGGAGGCTGAAAAACCATGAGCTAGCCCACACTAACTCAGCTTAGAGGGAACACTGGCGGCAGCCGCTTTTGAAACAGGGGAGGGTCTCCTGAAGGTCTTCATGGTGTCCTAGAGGAGTCGATGGGGGTGTGGGGGGGGCAGCTTGCCCAGTCGTCATCATCCCCCCCCGTCCCAAATCTGTCACTCTCTCTCGTAGAAGGAGAAGCGGCAGAGGCCGGAGTGGGAGGGGGCCGCGATGGCTCCGGGGAATGTCTGATAACATTTGCTTCAGAACAATGCCGAGAACGCTCCGCTGCCTCCGCGCAGGTCATGGGGAAGAGGGAGGCAGGCAGGGGAAGGCAGGCCGAGAAAAGCTCCCGGGGAGCCAGGCTGAACAGCCCAGATCTTTTTCTTAATGTTTTTAAAAATAATAATAACATCCATTTGAACAGCCAAAATCTTGAGGGGAACGGGCTCTGCTTTGCCTCGGCTCTGAGCCCTGCATCAAGTGCCTCGATGGCCTGCTGAGAAAAGAACTGGGTGGGAGGGGAGGGGCTGTGGCTCAGTGGAAGAGCCTCTTCTCGGAGGGTCTGTGGCTTCCATTCTTGCCCCCCAAACACCAAGAAGACAGAGCATCTCTGCCCCAGACATAAGAACATAAGAGAAGCCAATGTTGGATCAGGCCAGTGGCCCCTCCAGTCCAACACTCTGTGTCACACAGTGGCCAAAAATACCAGGTGCCATCAGGAGGTCCACCAGTGGGCCAGGACTCCAGAAACCCTCCCACTATTGCCCCCCTAGCACCAAGCACTGTTGTCCCCCAAACACCCAAGCATCACTGCCCCAGAGCATTCCATCTATACCTTGTGGCTCATAGCCACTGATGGACTTCTGCCCCATAGGTTTATCCAGCCCCCTCTTGAAGCCGTCCATTCTTGTAGCTGCCACCACTTCTTGTGGCAGTGAGTTCCATGTGTTGATTACTCGTTGGGTGAAGAAGGACTGCCTTTGATCTCTTTTAAGCCAGCTGCTCATGAATTTCACTGAATGCCCACGAGTTTTTGTGTTGTGAGGAAAAGAGAAAAGCACTTCTCTGTCCCATGCATAAATTCAGGTGGGATGTTGTGATCCTGGCTGCGGGGAATCTTCTCGTCCCATGTTGTTCAGACATGCAAACTGCCATCTGGGTACTCCCTTGAACAATCCGTCACAGATCCCTTGAGACTTCTTTCTTTCCTTTCTTATAGATCTTATAGCAAACATTTTCTAGCCCCTTTTTGGTTCTGTGCCTTTAAACGCTGCTGTTTTGCCTGCCTCCCCTCCCAAACAACACGAACCCCTCCTGCTGCCCTCCCCCACTCCCACATTCATTGTATATTCTGGGAGCATTTTTGTGCTATAACAGCTCAGATCCCTGCAGGCTGGAACTGGCAAGGAAAGGGGACGGGGAGAGAGAAAGACAAGCTGTTGAAATGTGGTCGGCAGCTGGGCAGAGCTCCAGCACAGGAACAGCAGGAAGGAGGTGGAAGGGAAGCTCAAGCAACGCTGTCCTTCCACTGAAGGGTGGAGAGACGGGCCTGAACTGTATCCCCCTGAGCTGTTTTCGGAAAGTGGTCCATCAGCCGTGGTGGGGAAGTGGAATTTAGCCATGCCCTAGCCAACAAGCTGGGGCAAGAGAGGCATTTGCCAGGGGGGTTGGGGCTTTATATACGAGGTCCCAGGACTGATCCCTGGCATTTTCCCGTAAAGTAGGATTGGGCCATCTATGACTGTCAAAGGCCTCTGCTCCTAAACCCTGCTGCCAGTCAGAGTTGGCAATACTGACCTTGATATACCACTGGTCTGAGTCAGTAGCCCTGTTTTATGTGTCACATTGGACACATGTATGTCCTGCCTGTAAGAACATCTGGAGCAGAGGTCCATCGGTGGCCATTAGCCACAAGGTGTAGATAGGAACTCTCGGTCTGGGGCAAGGGATGCTCTGTCTTCTTGGTGCTTGGGGGGAGGTCAACAGTGGGAGGGCTTCTAGCTGTCCTGGCCCCACTGCTGGACCTCCTGAGGGCACCTGGTGTCTTTGGCCACTGTGGGACACAGACTGTTGGACTGGATGGGCCATTGGCCTGATTCAGCATTGGCTTCTCTTATGTTCTTATATCTGGAAGTATGCCTGTGTTCTTGGGCTTGGGATGCACAGTGAGGGCTTCTGGTGTCCTGGTCCCACTGCTTGACCTCCTGATGGCACCTGGTATTCGGCCACTGCGTGCACAGAGGTGGACTAGATGGGCCGTTGTCTTAAGAGGCTGGATCAGATCAGTCCCTCTGTCCAGCATCCGGCCAATGGCCAACAGTTCCTCTGACGGCCAACAACAGGACGTAGGTTGAGCCTCCTGATGTTGCCTCCTGGCTCTGGGATTCAGATGATTAGTGCCTCTGAATGTGGAGGTTCCCCACAGCTAGCACGGCTAGTAGCTATTGATAGTCCTCTCCTCCATGAATCTACCGAATCCCCCTTTCAAGCTGTTTATTCCTGTAGCCATCTGGCAGTGAATTCCACCTTTTAATCACTCTCTGTGTAAAGCGGTATTTCCTTTTTGTCTGTCCTGAACCTACTGCCCATCAGCCTCATTGGAGGTCCTTGAGTTCTGGTATTTGGGGAGAGGGAGAAAAAGTTCTCTGTGTCAGCTCTCTCCACCCCAGGCATAATTAGATGAACCTTAATCATGTCCCCCCCTTAGTGGTCCTTTTTCTAAACTGAAAAGAGTCCCAGAGACGCTTTGGCCTTTCCTCCCAGGGGAGGGGCTCCAACCCCCTCGTCATCTCAGTCTCCCTCTTCTGCACTTTCCCCCGCTCTGCAATGTCCTTTTGGAGATCCGGTGACCAGAACTGTACGGAGTGTTCCAAAGGAGGCCGCACCATCGATCTGCACAGGGGGCATTACAATATCGGCCATTCTAGTCTCCACGCCTTTCCTAATAATCCCTGTATGTAAGTGCATCTGTTTGTAACAGGGTTGCCATCTCTGGGTTAAACTGTGACAAGTTAGTCAGCCTCTGAGCATGATTTGAGAATCTGAACAGTCTACAGCAGGGGTGTCGAACTCGTTTGTTACGAGGGCCGGATCTGACGTAAATGAAACCTTGTTGGGCCGGGCCATGCGTGTGCCATAAGATGTCATGCCAGGTAGCGGAGATATAAACTTGATAAAGGACACAAACACAAAGATTTCTTTTTACTTAAAATGAAAACATGCTTAAAACATCAGCACTCTTGCCATATTTTGCTTATTTAGCAGTATCTGAGTGATAACTGACACCTCTTGCTCCGAGTTATTGCATCAAAATGTCTGTGCTGTTGCAGTCTTGAGTGTGCTGTTCAGGTGTGTCTCTGTAAGCTGCAAACCTACTTTTGATTTATTGACATTCCCCACAGGAATCTCATGCTCAGAGTCCTGAGTCTAGGACCCAGGGGGAAACATGAAATGGCCGAGCAATTGAGAGAGTCTGGCGAAGTAAGCGATGATGCAGCAGCAGCAGCAGCAGCAGAACTGGATGCAGGAGAGGGCCAGTTCCACCGCGGGCCCGATGGAAGCCCTCCGGGGAGCTGATCCAGCCCCCGAGCCACTTGTTTGACACCCCTGGTCTACAGGGCTCCCATCTACAACTTGTTGCCATGATGTGAAGAAGGCTTTCCTTCCGAAATATGACTTACACCTAGGATACGCGTCTCCAGTTCAAGTGAACAAGCCAAGTGTTCCAAGATGCGTGGACTAAAATAATTTCGAGTGTTTTTGAATGTGTGGTCCCTATTCTGGAACAGCTTACAAATTTGTGTTGCACTGTGTTGCACTTCAACTGTGTCAGGCTTAAGTGAACGAGTCAAGTGTTCCAAGGTGCATGGACTAAAATAACTTCAAATATTTCTGAATTTAAAACCTGGACATGTATGGTCCCTATTCTGGAACAATTTACAAATTCATGTTGCATTGCACCCGCTTTTACTGTGTGTAAACTGGTTCGTGCCGGTGAGCACGTCTTGTCAATTGATCCAGTGCCTGTGAGCACATCTTGCTGGAGTGACTGTGGGCGCACCCACTTAAATTGTGTATCGACTGGTTAGTTTCTGTGAGCACATTTTGTGACTTCTAAGCTGCTTGTCTGGCTGTGATGTTTTTCTGTCATTGGTTATGTTATTGGATATACAGAGATTGCATTGCAAAAGACTTAGAGGCTTGGTTGGCATTAGAGTTGGATTGTGATGATATGCAGATGGTTTTTATAGCTTTTGAATCAGCGGCCTTGGCGTCTTCTTCATTTGTCAGTTGCATACGCTGAGTGTCCCAATTCTGCTGTGTCGGACCACCTGGAGGTTGGTAACCCTAGTTTGTAAGACGAAGCCAATGGAGGTTCACTTTACGAATGAAACCAGGGACTGGTACCTGGATAAAGGTGGGGTTTCAGTCACATGCTCAGCTGTACACGTGTTGAACACAGCAAGAGGATTACTCATCCCAGGTACAAAGAGAAATCAAGCGTGCCTCTCTCTGCCTGAGATCCCATCACATTCAGGTTGCCAAGGAAATTGCCTGTCCCTTTAATGGGGGCTTCGCATGCAGAAATGGGGAGCTGAATTCTTTCATGGTACAGAACATCCCTTCAAGACCCTACGGAAGCAACGGGATATCCCCCCCCCTGTGAAGAGCAGGTGATACTCAGAGCGGAGAGTACGGCACGGCCCAACAGTCAGACACAATTTGATGTATATTTATTTATAGGTTATATAATTTAAGGCAAGTTCAGTTGGAATCAGAGAATTGTCCAACACAAAAGGAACCGTGTTGTTGTAGGCCCAGCGGAAGGTTTTCAGGCCCGTGCTCAGCAGCAGCAGGAAGTTTGGGGGCGGGGCATGCAGAGGGGGAGCACAGGGTGTCCTGGCAACGGTGGCACTTGTGGGTGATGACCTGGAAGTGGCCTCACCACATCAAACAGCGCTCTAGGAATTTCCCAGTCTCTATGGTAAAGGCATTGGCCTCCCCCCCTTTCTCCCCTCCTGTTCCACTGAGCACTGGAGTCAAAGATCACGCAAGTCACGTCATGGGGCTTGGGTTGCCAGCTCTGGGCTGGGGAACAGCTGAAGATTTGGGAGGTGGAGCCAGAGGAGGGCAGGGTTTGGGGGAGGGGAGAGGCTTCTGCGGGGTATAACTCCACAGAGTCCACACAGCCATTTCCTCCAGGGGGAACCGGTCTCTGTTGCCTGGCGATCAGCTGTAATCCCCAGAGATCTCCAGCCACCACCTGGAGGCTGGCAACCCTGCCTGTGGTGGGTCTGCTACCATACAAAGCCGGGGGTGGGGTGGGGATTGTTTTTTGGTCACAGAACTGAAGACCTCAGGATCCTACTCTAGCTGATATTTTCTCTCCTGACGTATCTCTCTCCAGCCCTGACTTTTTCCAGTTCCTTGGAAGGAAGTGCTAAAATGCAAACGTTTAAAACCAGATGCACTGAGCGCTTTGGATAGTTTTTTTGGCAGCCAATCTGTTCTTCTGCTAGTTAGTGTGTGGGAGAATTCCTTTCTATGCTAGTTAGTGTGTGGGAGAATTCTTTTCTATGGTGGATTCACAGCCTGTGCCAGGCGAGCATCCTCGAGAAGGAGAAGGAGAAGAAGAAGAAGAAGAAGAAGAAGAAGAAGAAGAAGAAGGAAGAAGGAGAAGGAGAAGGAGAAGAAGAAGAAGAAGAAGAAGAAGAAGAAGAAGAAGAAGAAGCAGCAGCAGCAGCAGCAGCAGCAGCAGCAGCAGCAGCAGCAGCAGCTATAATAGTTGAATAAGCAGTAGGAGAAGAAGAAGAGGAGATTGGATTTAGACCCTTTGCCCTTCACTACCCGAAGGAGTCTCAGAGTGGCTTACAAACTCCTTTCCCTTCCCCTCCCCACAACAGACACCCCTGTGAGGTAGGCAGGGCTGAGAGAGCTCTGACAGAAACTTCTCTTTTTCAAGGACAGCTATGCCAGAACTTGTGACTGACTCAAGGTCGTCCAACCAGGTGCAAGTGGAGGAGTGGGGAATCAAACCCGGTTCTCCCAGATTAGAGTCCGCGCACTTAACCACTACACCAAACTCAAGAACTAGTGCAGGACATGGTGGGGATCCCACCGTGCCTCTGCAGAAAGAGGACCAAGCCGAAAGGGGCACAGACAGCCACCAAATTTATCTGGCTGGGAAGCTGGAGATGCCAGCCTTTCATAGAAGGAAATGGGCTGCTGTGGTTTATTAATACACACGGGCTCCCTCTGCCTTCACGCTCTGCCTACACGCTCATCTTTCCTGCATACTAATTGAGCACCAAAAGAAAGAATCAAAATATCTGACGAAATGTGTCTTGGAACCATTTGATTCTGCTAAGGAAACCAGTAATCTGCATTACGGAGCAAGTTAAGGGCATCGTGAACTGGCCTAAAGTGAGAGACTGGGAAGCTGCCGAGGACCTCCACGTGGAGAAAAGGGTTACCTTGCTGCCCGATGGCTGGAAATACGCAGTTCATTAGGTTTTGTGCTTTGGAAGGACCAGCCCCGTGAGGCCTGTGCCCTCTGAACTCATGTCACTGGAAAGGACAGTGGCTGAACCTGAAGTCAGACATGGGACTTCCGGCTACACTGGTCTGCAGTTGAGACACAGCTGCACCACACAACGCCAGCCACTTGGGTAGGTTTAGTTGCCAGTGGCCGCGATGGCTTATGTTGAGCCCCCATGTGCTTGGGATCCCCCTCCGTTTCCCGTTCATGAGGCGGAAGGTGGCTGATTCAGGGAGATTTCCCAACATCGTTCCAGCAGCTCTGTGGCCAGACATCAAAATGGCTGAATGAATCCACCCAGAGAGAAGAGAACAGGTTGAAGCCCAGTGACCTCAGGAGGGTTCAGTGTGTCGAACTCTGTGTGGTTTTCCGCTCCTGTGTTGCTGTCCTCCTGGCAGTTCTGAGGAGGGGAGTGGAAGCAAGCATGAAACTGCCTGTTCATCAAGGTCAATATTGTCAGCTCAGACTGGCAGCCGCTCTCCAGGGCCTCAGGCGGAGGTCTTTCCCATCACCTCCTGCCTGGTCCTTTTTAATTGGAGATGCCATCGGGGATTGAACCTGGGACCTTCTGCATGCCAAGCAGAGGCTCTGCCACTGAGCCACAGCCCCTCTTTACAGCTCTCCAGGGTTTCAGGTGGAGGTCTTTCCCATCACCTCCTGCCTGGTCCTTTTTAACTGGAGATGCCATCGGGGATTGAACCTGGGACCTTCTGCATGCCAAGCAGAGGCTCTGCCACTGAGCCACAGCCCGCTCTTTACAGCTCTCCAGGGTCTCAGGTGGAGGTCTTTCCCGTCACCTCCTGCCTGGTCCTTTTTAATTGGAGATGTCAAGGAGCAGACCCAACTGCTGGTTTTTGGTTGCTGCAATCCATCTGGGCCCTGTCCCGGCTGGCTCAGTGTTATGCATTCAGTTCGCTGTGCTATTGGACGTGAGCTTAGGTCACCGCTCCATAGACGCCCAGCATTCTCAAATACGCAGCCGGATCGGTCAATGCTGCAAACGGACCAATCCGGAGAGGCCTTGACTTTCGGCAGGGACAATTCTCATTGGTTCTCAAGCATTATTTTATGATTGGACGTTATTGTTTCAGGAGGTGTGGTTTTCCTAGCTCACAATGTATACAGTTGGCTTGTTCTGTGTGCTGTTTGTTGTGTTCCGAGATGAATAAAGAAATCACTTGTTTGAACGCTGCCTTATCTCAGTACTGAATACCCGGGCTAGCCCCAACTCATCAGAGATGCCGGGCGGACTCAGGTTAGTCCTTGGACGGGAGACCACTAAGGAAGTTCAAAGTCGCCAACCAGAAGTAGACAAGGGCGGCAGGCCACCCCCGAAGGTCTCTTGCCTTGGAAACCTTATGGGGGGTCACCGTAGGTTGGCTGTAACTCAATGGCACTTTCCAGCAGAAGAGGAGGAGGAGGAGGAGGAGGAGGAGGAGGAGGAGGAGGAGGAGGAGATTGGATTTATACCCCACCCTTCACTACCCAAAGGAGTCTCAGAGCAGCTTACAAACTCCTTTCCCTTCCCCCTCCTTTCCCTCCCCCTACAACAGACACCCTGTGAGGTAGGTGGGGCTGAGAGAGCTCTCTCGAGAATTGCTCTTGAGAGAAAAACTCTGAGAAAACTTGTAACCAAGTGTTCCCTCTAAGCTGAGTTAGTGTGAGCTAGCTCACAGTTTTTTAGCCTCTGGCTCACACATTTTTGCCTTTGCTCAGGAAGGAGGGCTTCAGAGCAAACCAATTTATGCAGCAGCCAAGTCACTCACTCACAATTTTAATGCCAGTAGCTCACAAAGTAGGATTTTTGCTCACAAGACTTCACAGCTTAGAGGGAGCATTGCTTGTGACTGACCCAAGGTCACACCAGCAGCTGCCTGTGGAGGAGAGGGGTGAGTGTGGCCAGCCAAGGAGCAGGGGCACGGAGCCTTCTGTCCCCCTGTATTCTGGTCCACCATTCTGACCACCTACACCAGTGTTGTTCTCGTTGTCTGAAAGCCACTGACCTCGCAGCCTGGGTCTGGTGAGGCATCCGGTCTGTCGGGAAGCAGTGGAGAGCAGATGCAGAAAGTAAAAATGGAAAGCAATCCCCCCCCCCTCCCCGTTTAAATCTCAGACATTTCCTAAAGGGAAGTGCCTGTCTTTTGACGTCTGCTCTGGGCTGCCCACATACAGCAGTGCTTGGAGCAGGGTGAGAGAGCGAGACACGGCAGCGTTTGGTAGAGATCTGGCATCGTTATGTAACAATCACAGCCCCGTCCGGACTGAATGATGTAAAGATGATGGTGGAAATGAAACATGACACGGGAGTAGATTGCTCCTGCGGAAGGCATGCAGAATTACATGCTTGGAACCAACAGTGCTTATGTAAGCGCCAGCATTATTTTTGTAAAGGCAAGGGCGGGGGGGGACTCCTTCGAGCCACTGACTCCAGCTAGAAAGGCCCAGCATGCTGAACCACGCAGACAGCAGACCTTGGCTCGAGGAGGAGGAGGAGGATTTTTGCAGGGGGGAAAAAATACAATCCGACCGATCAAGAGGCACAATAAAGTTTTATAGAATTAACATTTCTCTTTCTCATAATCTTGGAGGTCACCCCAAAGAAAAGGGTGGGCAGCAGGTTCAGAGCAGGTGAAGGGAGCACTTTGCCTTCCTGCCCTGCGGAATCCGAGTGTGGCTACGGCCGATCCTGGCCATGGACTTAGAAGGCTCTCAAGGAGGATCCCACAAATTCCTGGAGGAGCCCTCCTCTCCCCGTGGCTGTCCTCGTTCGGCAGGCCCCCTGTGGCCAAAGGCACTGTCTGGGACTCTAAACAGGAAAATTGGTGGGCATCTCTTATCGGGAGATTGGGTCGATACAGCAGAGTTTTGCACAGCCACAGAAACATGATCTCATGAGTCGTAAATAAATCTCCCAAGAAGTACATTGCAGAAAAGGTGAACTTACCTTTATTCAGGTAGATCCAGTTGACATGCAGGTTGCTGTTGAAAGGAGAGAGAGAGAGACGCCTGGTCTAAAGAGTCCTTTCCCCATCACAAGTGGCCACCTCGTCCGGCATCACCCGTGTGGGAGTAGGAGGGCATTGTCTCCACAGGAGAGACCTGAAGGGACATGTGTCTCCATGGAAGGCCATGTGCAGGGAGTGAAAGGAGAAAGGGAGAGCCCTGCAGAGACATGTGTCTCCGTGGAAGGCCATGTGCAGTGAGGGAGATGAACTCTGTCTCCAACTTATGTGGCTCTTCTTGACAAATGAGCCAAAAACTGGAGGGGGTTCATCGCACCACAGGTAGGATACAAACCACGGATCCGTTGAGTCCAGTTTACCTGTTTTCACCAGTAGCCAGTCAGATGTCAGAGAGAAGCCCACAGACACAGGGACACTTGCCGACAGCTCCTCAGCATCTGACCAGCAGAGGCCTTCCCGAGGTCCCATTCTGCCTGCATAAATGGGTAACAGCCATCGACATACCCGCCATTCATAAATATCGTCAGCCCCTATTTTTACATTCCTCTAAGGCAGGGCCATGGTGGTATCTTGTAGTGGTAAGTTCTGCAGTCGTATCATCTTTTGTCTGTCTTAATTTACTTCCAGCCTGTTTCATAGGATGTCCCTGAGAGGTAGTAATAAGAGGAGAGGGCGGGAAAGTTCTCTGTATCCGCCTTCTCTATTCCATGCACAGTTTTATAGATCTCTGTCATGCTACATCCCGTTCATCCTTTTATTAAGCTAAAAAGATTATCAGGAAGATTTGAGTGGGTTTTTTCCCCCACTCTATGTATGTTATTAGATTGATTTAAGAAAATGCAGGACTATTTTGGGGGCAGGAACACACAGGGTTCCAGCTGGCTCCCGAGTTGGCCACACCCAGCAGGAACTCATTAGCATAACAGGCCACACCCAACAGCAGAAACTCATTAGGATTGGCTACATTAGGGCTGTGTGGCCTAACATGCAAAGGAGTTCCTACTACAAAAAAAAAGCCCTGGCCGTTTTGACAACAAACAAGGTAAACAGAATAAGAAGCAAAAGGTGGGTGTGGCTGGATGACCACACTTCTGGCAACATGGGGGTGTGGCCTAATATGCTAATGAGCTGTGCTATCAGGGGTGTGGCCTAATATGCTAATGAGCTGTGCTGTCAGGGGTGTGGCCTAATATGCTAATGAGTTTCTGCTGTTGGTGTGGCCTATTCTGCTAATGAGTTCCCGCTGGGCTTTTTCTACAAAAAAGCCCTGAGAAAATGTATAACTGGATACTAATCCCATGCAGCAGTCCAATAATGATAAGAGGTTAAATCATGATGAATAATGTCAATGTTTTTCAGTAGATCGAATATCCCCATCATGTTAGTGCTTTCCTTTCCCAATATACAAGAAAGAAATTCAAATTCTGGAGAAATTTCACCTTTATACCAGGCCTTGGCAAGTTTTCTTTGCCTCTAGAGACAGCCCAACATTTTAGGCGACAGATTAATTTTTTGGAGCCTTCAGGGTTTTGTACTTGAATGACCATATTTTCTAGTTATTGTGACTACAAACTCTACTACTAAGTTCTTCACAGTTTTTCATCATTTTATTTAAACTATAATATGAAAAAAATTGTTATAGTCTATAACTAAACATGGGGTAACTCTCATATTAAAAAAAATCATAATTAAATCATTACTGGAAATACTCAGCCTTGCAATGGAACCCAAACGTACCTGAAGCTGCCTTATATACCGAGTCAGACCATCTGCCCATCAAGGTCAGTATTGCCTACACAGACTGGCAGCCGCTCTCCAGGGTTTCTGGCAGAGAGTGGTCTTTCCCATCACCCGATCTTCTTAACCGGAGATGCCGAGGATTGAACCTGTTTGCCCCAGATGCTAGTCCAACAATCTAACTACTCTGCCGCACTGTCTCTCCAAACTCTCAGTGATCTTCAGATTAAAAAGGACATGTTTTTGAATGCCCAGGTTCAGATTTTCAAGAGTTACGTCAGCCTAAAACCATTGATTGCTTGGCATAAATTGCACTGCAAATTCCAGACTACCAGCTAAAGTTTCATGCCCTGCTGGATGATGGAGTGAGCGAGTCGTCAGGCCCTGGACATTGAGGGTCACTACATCACTCTAAGGGTGTCTAGGCATCTCCTTGAATGGGATGCCTCCCTTTGTCTTGACCTGAGCACTGTCCTCTGTCCCCCTCCTCTCTCTCTTTGTCCTCTTGCTCACTCCTCATGGCCTTCCACGGAGACACAGGTCTCTGCAGGTCTCTCCTGTAGAGATGATGCCCTTGTACTCCCACACACGTGATGCTGGACAAGCTGGCTATTTGTGACAGGAAAACTATGCTTTAGATTAGGCTGCTTTCTCTTCTTTTGAAAGCAAGTTGCGTGTAAACTGGATCTAATTGAACGAATGTGGTTTTTTTACCTTTTTGGCAATATACTTCTTGGGAGGTTTATTTCCTGCACTCATGGAATCATAGAGTTGGAAGGGGCCATACAGACCCCCTGCCCGATGCAGGACCAGCCTAAAGCATCTCTAACCAATATTCGTCCAGCCTCTTCTTGAAAGCTGTCAGTGAAGAGGAGCTCACCACCTTCCTGGGAAGCTGTTATTCCACCTCTGAGCCACTCTGACCGTGAAAATTTTTTTCCTAAGATCCAGCCCGATACCTTTCTGCATGTGATTTAAACCCGTTGCTTCGGGTCCTGTCCTCTGCTGCCAACTGGAACAGCTCCTTGCCCTCCTCCAAGTGACAGCCTTTCCAATATTTAAAGAGAGCAGGAAACAGTAACAGCTCATCAGGCAGCTCTTCAGAAGAAGACTCTGAATCTGAAAAAGGAGCGGCTGCTCCTAAACTTCTTAAAGTCAGATGGACTTATGATAAAAACAAACACAGAGGGGAAAAGCATAATAAATAGATTAATACTGAAAGCCTGATTTAATGTTTTATTAATTATAAAATACTAGGACGCACCTACTTTGGCTAATTTTGTTAGTACTAGTTTGATCATGACTCTGTAATAATAATCTTCATTCCTGAAACTTTAAAGCTGGGGAAAACATCGGAACAAGTTATGTATATCGTTATATGAGCCTTGTTTGGCTTTGTATTTTAGGATAGATTGTCCCTTCCCTTTGTAGGATGTAGTGAAAAAGCAATAAAAAAGTTATTAAAAAAATTTAAAAGAAAATATTTAAAGAGAGCAATCAGGACACTCAGGATCACGCTTCTATGGCTGGGCGAAACTCTGCTACATCAACCAAATCTCTCCTCCCGCCCCCTTTCCCACATCTAAAAATGTTTGCCTGAGAACATTCAGCTCAAATGCCACCGCTGGCCTCCACTGCCACCCTGAACTCTGCTGTGGTCCGGCCACGAATTCCACTCAGTCCTGGCCTCCATTTTCCCTGGGAGTCCTCCGGGGCTAGTCCCTAAATTTGCCAGTGCTGCCAGAGTTGAACCTCGTTTGGGTGGCACCCTGAAGTCGAGGAATATCAAGAGAACGTGAAACCTGGACGTGGTTATGAGCGGCAGAGCCAAACCGAAGAGGCCCTGAACGATATCAATTATGGGAAGATTTGGCAGTCACATAATGAGGCGATGAAGGTGTTTGCAATTGGAAAGCAGAGGGCAGGAATATGAAACTGCATTTCATCTTGGCAAATTGAACACGCTCCTGGCTCCCGTCAGATATTTGCCTCTGCCCCATTCAAAAGCTCTGCTAAATAATCGGGGGGGGGACCCCACACATTTAATCTCCTAGGAAGAAGGAAGTTCTTTTGTGGTGGCAAATCTTGTCCACGTTGTCGCCTCTTCCCTCGTTCCCTTCGGCTGGCTGCATCCCTTGGCAAGAACTCATGATCACTGCTGTTCCTTTTTTTTTTTTTTAAAGAGAGAATTATTTTCAGTTTGCTGAGTCACGCAGCGCTCTCCAGAATTTTAACTAATTCAGCAGAGAGCAGAACTGCTTGTCTTACACCTCAGAGGCTTCAAACGGAAACGGACAATCGGATGCAAGCAGGAGACGCCCGGCTGGAATATATCCTTGGTGGGATTGCAAACCCAAGAACACTTTCCTGGGAGTCAGCCCCACGCAAGGTATCGGACTTACTTCTGAGCAGAACTGCTTAAAATTATCCCCAGAACCACCCACTGTAGAGGATAAATACCTCTGGGGGGTTTTCAGTACCCCTTTTGGGTTGATTAATAAACAGCTCGCTCTCTCTCTCTCTCTCTCTCTCTCTCTCTCTCTCTCTCTCTCTCTCTTGGGGGGAAGCCCTCTTTTGAATGCAGTTATGCATTAGGGTAAATAAGATTTCTGAAGAACGGAGCGTGGGTACTAGATTTCTACATTAATCAGCTATGGGTCCTTCTAAATCAGGCTGGCCTTGGAAGAAATGCAACACGCTCTGTTTAAAAAATGACATAAGAACATAAGAACATAAGAGAAGCCAATGTTGAATCAGGCCAATGGCCCATCTAGTCCAACACTCTGTCACACAGTGGCCAAAAATACCAGGTTCCATCAGGAGGTCCAGCAGTGGGGACAGGAAGCCCTCCCACTGCTGCCCCCTCCAGCACCTGCCCCAGACTGAGAATTCCCATCTATACCCTGTGGCTAATAGCCACTGATGGACTTCTGCTCCATATGTTTATCTAATTCCCTCTTGAAACTGTCCATGCTTGCAACTGCCACTGCCTCCTGTGGCAGTGAATTCCATATGTTAATCACTCTTTGGGTGAAGAAGTATTTCTTTTTATCTGTTCTAACCCGACTGCTCAGCAATTTCACAGAGTGCCCACGAGTTCTTGTATTGTGAGAAAGGGAGAAAAGGACTTCTTTCTCAACCTGCTCAGTCCCATTGATAATCTTATAAACCTCGATCATGTCACCCCTCAGCCGTCATTTCTCCAAGCTAAAGAGCCCCAAGCATTTTAACCTTTCTTCATAGGGAAGGTGTTCCAACCCTTTTATCATTCTAGTTGCCCTTCTCTGCACTTTTTCCAATGCTATAATATCCTTTTTGAGATGTGGTGACCAGAACTGTACACAGTATTCCAAATGAGGTCGCACCAATGATTTATACAGGGGCATGATGATACTGGCTGATTTGTTTTCAATTCCCTTCCTAATAATCCCCAGCATAGTGTTGGCCTTCTTTATTGCAGCTACACACTGTCTAGACATTTTCAGCGAGTTATCCACTACGACTCCAAGATCTCTCTCTTGGTCTCTGCCAGTTCAGACCCCATCAACGTGTATTTATATTTAGGATTTTTGGCTCCAATGTGCATCACTTTGCACTTGGCCACATTGAACCCCATTTGCCACATTGACGCCCACTCACCCATCCTCAACAGATCCCTTTGGAGTGTAATAAGTCCAGCCAGTCTCAGCATCCCACAGGAATGTGAAGAAACTGCAACCCCAGAATTCAAAATCGTTGATCCAGAACAAGCCTTCTAGTCCAGAGGGTTTTTTTTTAAGAGAAGGCTGCCCTGTCTCTATCTGAGGGCATTCCAATGGATGGTCAATGTGGGGGTTAAAGGATTCGACTGGGGTCTGGGAGACCCTGGCTGAAATCCTGACCCTCCCCCGGAGCTACCTGAGTGACAAAGGCAGGGAGGGGTCCCAAGACTCCAACTGCATCGACCTCAGTTTGGTGTCGTGGTTAAGTGCACGGACTCTAATCTGGGAGAACCAGGTTTGATTCCCCCACTCCTCCACTTGCACCTTGGGCAAGCCATAGTTCTGGCACAGCTGTCCTTGAAAAAGAACGGTTTCTGTCAGAGCTCTCTCAGCCCCACTTCCCTCCTGGGGTGTCTGTTGTGGGGAGGGGGAGGGGGAGGGGAGGGGAGGGGGAGGGGGAGGGAAAGGAGTTTGTAAACTGCTCTGAGACTCCAAGTGAAGGGCGGGGTAGAAATCCAATTTCCTCCTCCTCCTCCTGCTCATCCTGCTCCTCCTCCTCCTCCTCCTCCTGCTCCTGCTCCTCCTCCTCCTCCTCCTCCTCCTCCTCCTCTTCTTCTTCTTCTTCTTCTTCTTCTTCTTCTTCTTCTTCTTCTTCTTCTTCTTCTTCTTCTTCTTCTTCTTCTTCTTCTTCTTCTTCTTCTTCTTCTTCTTCTTCTTTTTCTTCCAGGGTTGTGATGAAGCTACACGGGGGAAGGGAGCAGAATATTGTCACTCTGAGTTCCTTGGAGGAAAGGCGGGTTACTGGCGTGCTTGGCAGATAGATATAATTCCTTCTTCCATCTTGGAAAATAAACAAACAGAGGAACTGCCTTCTTTATTGGGACTTCGAATGCAAGCAGGCAGTTTGATTGTCTATCAGACCGGGAGGAGGTAGTTGAGATGGATGAGGCTTCCCCAGTGAGCTTTTATTGCTTTCAGGGGGTTGCGTTGAAGCAACAGCATTCCAGATGCGTTCAGTGTGCCAGTCTTCCACCAAGCACTGAGCTGTGCTTGGAATTCTGTGGCCACCATTGAGCAGAGCACGGGGGGTGGGCCCATCCCTTCTGAGTCAGCCAGGGTCGGGGCCCTCCACAAGTTCCAAAATGAGTTTCTTTTGAGCTCATTTGTTCAGGACTTCCGTCATGATTCTGGCTGCCTTGTGCCCCCCCTCCCTGAAATTGCATTTTGTTATATGTGTGATGGAAGACTTGGCCGCTTTGTTTTTGCAAGGAGGCCACCAAGGAAACACAACTGAGCCACTCAACTCCCCCATAACCAGACAATGTGGGCCTGTGGAATTCAGGAGACAGAAGAGTAATTTCCTTCTCTCCTGGTCCTTATCTAGTGCTGACAAAGCCCCACTGCTGGACCTCCTGAGGGCACCTGGTATTTTTGGCCACTGTGTGACACGGAGTGTTGGATTGGATGGGCCACTGGCCTGATCCAACGTTGGCTTCTCTTATGTTCTTAATGTCCCCATGGCCTGGTCTGCTTGAGGTCTGGGGCTAGCTATGGGGGGCCTAATGGGTACAGCACAGGAGAGAGTTTGGGGACTCATTACTCTTCCGTTCTGAATGCAGGCGTACACCAGCTGCATTAGTTTCAGGAGAGAAAAGTATATATAATGGCACACTTGTATGTTGACAGAGCCTTGACCTGGACGGTCCAGGCAAGTCCAATCCCATCAGATCTCAGAAGCTAAGCAGGGTCAGCCCTGGCTAGCATTTGGAAGGGCGACCTCCAAGGAATACCAGGGTCATGATAGGGAGGCAGGCAATAGCAAACCAGCTCTGGACTCGGGGTGTGCAACTTTCCCCCCTCAGTATTTTTTCAGCTCAACAGATGGGCACGATGTTACAGGGGTGTTGTTGGAATGCTGACGAGGGCAAGTAACTTATTTATAAATTCAGGTGGGGGCCGCCCCGTTGGTCTGAAGCGGCAGAAGAAAGTTTGAGCCCAGTCGGGCACCTTTATGATCAACAAAGTTTCATTCTGGGTATAAACTTTCGTGCGCCTGCAGGGGTACCTAGAGAAGTGTGCTGTTGTGTCTGCTGACCATCACTGGGGGGACAGCGACAGAGCCGGAGCTTGAGTCCCAAAGAACAAGAGGGACTAGGCTCCTGAACCTTCCTGTGGGGAACCAATGGGAACTGTGGTGGGAAGTTTAAACCCGCCAACGGGACCTAGGGGCATCTCCCCCGGCCTGTATATAGTTGGTATTCTGTGTTCTTGTGGTGTCCAGTAAATGACTACGCTTCACATCACGCTGTCTCGTCATCTCTCATGTGTCGAACCCACTACACAACATGTATGTTCACAGGAAAGCTTATCACCCAGGAATTAACTTTTTATATGTAAAAAATGAGACTGTTCTCTTCTCCCTGGAGCCCCCGGCAGGGCTGCCCGTGGTCTCGCGTCCTAACTGAGGGAGCTGCATTCACGGGAGTGCTTCAAGTGCTGTTCCATTTAAAAGGAGGAGTATGAAGGCAGGGGGAAATCCCGCCCCCAGGAGGCTCCCCTTCTGAGGAACTGCTCACTGCAGCCTGTTGTTTTGTGTGGCTCTCTGGTATATCTGAACTGCAGGCTGTAGAAGGTCAGTAGTTCAGCAGTTTGAGACCCGAGAGTGCCGTGTGACGGAGTGAGCTCCCGTCTCTGGTTCCAGCTCCTGCCAACCTAGCAGTTCGAAAGCAAGAAATTGCAAGTAGATAAATAGGTACCACTTCAGTGGGAAGGTAACAGCGTTCTGTGTGCCTCGGTGTTTAGTCATGCCGGCCACATGACCACGGAAACGTCTTCGGACAGCGCTGGCTCTTCGGCTTTGAAACGGAGATGAGCACCGCAACCCTAGAGTCGGATTCGACTGGCTTTCGAGCAAGGGAACCTTTACCTTACCTGGTATATCTGGCCTCGGGATGCGTAGCACCGATTGGCTCTCCACAAATATCCACAAGCAGCCCTTCACCCAACGTGCTCATGTGGAAATGTGTTCCCGAGCCCACCACCGGGAGATAAAACCATCGACGCTTCCAGCTGCTGAAGCGCGGCTTTAAAAAAAATGCGTGACTCCTCCGTGCTCGCAAAGCCCTCATCGGGAGAGCTTCCAAAGAAATGGGAACATTTTTCAGGCTCCGAAAGGACTGACACCCTCCTGTCGCTTCTCGGGTTTCTGTGAAGATTTAAATGCTGCAATGCAGTGGTTCTTTAAAAGCAAGGCGACAGGAAACTGGCAGGAAGCGGGACAGGCTGTCGCTTGCAGAGACAAACCTGAGAGGTTGTGAGAAGGCACTGTGTTCTCAGGTGGCCGCTATTTGATTCTGGGGTTTCAGTTCCCGAAACTTTTGACCTGTCAGATGCAGGGCTCTTCTCTGGATGGTGAAACCTCCGCATCAGGATCTGTGCCAGTGATTTAGGGGTCCAGCCCTGCACAGGACTGCACATCATCGGGTCAGTGCAAGAGCCCTTGTATCAGCGCAAGGGGGTAACTTGTGTCGGGGTTAACCGGTGTGGTTAGCCCAGTTCCCACTAGTTAGCAGCGTGCTTAAACAAAACTACAAATGCAGGAGAGTCACCTTACCAGGTTACTCAGCTTACAAAGCCACACAGAGCCACACTGCAAGTTTAACAGAGAAATATGTTGTCGAAGGCTTTCACAGTCGGAGTTCATTAGTTGCTGTAGATTTTCTGAGTTGTATGGCTGTGGTCTTGGCAGTGTAGGACCTGACATTTTGCCAGTAGCTGTGACTGTCATCCTCAGAAGTGTAACACAGAAAAACAGAGTACTCTCTGTGTCGAGGTGAGAAGAAAAATGGTAGGCAGGTAATTTATATCCAATCCGGAAGGTGGGGAAGGGCTGAGTCATTATCTTGTAGGAGGTTTCCTACATTTGACAACATGCTCTACATCTGACAATAGCACTACAGATAAGATTAGAATTTCAATAGCCATTCCACATACAAAAGAACCTCCTCAGGAAACAATCCATAGACAAAAGAACCTCCTCAGGAAAGCTCCTCCATTAGCATGTTCATAGCCTGGAGAACTACAAGATAATGACTCAGCCCTACCCCACCTTCCGGAGTAGATATAAATTACCTGCCTACCATTTTTCTTCTCACCTTGACACAGAGAGTACTCCATCTTTCTGTGTTACACCTCTGAGGATGCCAGTCACAACTACTGGCGAAACATCAGGTCCTACAATGTCAAGACCATGGCCACACAACCCAGAAAATCTACAGCAACTAATAATAGAGAAATGCTCCTCTATTGGAGAAGAACCCTTTTGGCTAGGAAAGAGCTCAGATAGGAGACACTACTAATTTACTAGCTAAGGATGGAAGCGGATGGCGAGAGGGCCACCTGCCCCGTGGTGCCAAGAGAGGCCGGCATTTTCCCTCTTGTTGTGAGCAGGGAGAGGGGAGAGCTTCATCTGAGAGAGAGGACAAAAGGAAGGGGAAATGGTCCCTGAGAACACAATCTACATTTCAAAGGGGACAGTGGTAGAAGAGCGAACACAGGAAGGGACGGCCAGTGTGCCTGTCTAGCTATCTAGTCAGCTGGGCCTCTAGCTGCCATGGAGTGTGGGGGAGGGCCCTCTGGAATTTGAGGTTTCTTTTCTCTGTGCCTTCAGCGTTTATCTCTGTCACGTGAGTGTGTGGCCTTGGCGACCGGCACTGACTTTCTCCTGGGAAACTGGACCCGTTAAGCTTTGGCGGGCTCCTACCTGTTCCGTGATTGGCTCTGGGCCCTCAGGGGACCCTCTTGAATTATGTATGTCTGTCTGCTTCACACGCTTATGGCCAGTTCTGACATGGGATGTGTAGAGACAATCTGCATCCTCTCACTGTCTCAATAAACTTCACTTCTGATGAGGCTGAGCTAGCCGGGGCTGTCCCGGTCAGGGCACGCCTCCATATACCCAATAAATGCTGCTCGCTCTTCCTTCAATTTGCTGTCCTCCAATATGTTTTCTCTTTTGGTTCAGGGGCAGAGCACCTGCTTGGCATGCAGAAGGACCCGGGTCCAATCCCCCGAAGGATCTCCAGTACAAAGGCCCAGGCGGTAAGTGACATGGAAGACCTCTCTGCCTGAGACCCTGGAGAGGCGCTGCCAGTCCAGCCTTGACAGACCAAGGGGGGTCTGATTCAGTGTATTTCCTCAAAGAGACATCCCAGACAAGCCAATATGAAGCTTAAGAATATCTCTAAAGAAATATGTGGTACAGAGCACTGCAAAAGTGAACGAGGTGGTCCAAAGTTCCCATGGGGAATTTTCTCGATGACAGCAAAAATCCCTGCTTGATTTTTGTTTCGTCCATCAAGCCATGAAACTGCATATTGCAAAACCACAATCCGGTGCTGAGCCACTTGGGAGTGGATCCTGCGAAACGTGGTGGTGCCCTCTGGGAGAAGCAGTGGGGACAAAGGAGGCAAGCTCGGCATTCGGCCACCTCTGGTTTCTGAATTGAACATTGATGGTCTCAAAGGTGCCTGACTGGGACTCAAACTCAGTTCTCACATCAGCTTGTTAACTCTTGTATCTCTGTGCTAATTTGCCACTCTTCACAGGTCTTACCAACTGCTTTAATCCAATCTCAGCTATATTTATCTCCCGGCCCAGTTACTTATACATCTTGACCTGAGTTCCCTCTAAGCTGAGTCAGTGTGAGCTAACTCGCAGGTTTTTTAGCCTCTGGCTCACTCATTTTCGTCTTCGCTCAGGAAGGATGGCTCCAGGGCAAACCAATCTATGCAGCAGCCAAATCGCTCGCTCACAACTTTAATGCCCGTAGCTCACCAATTAGAATCTTTGCTCACAAGACACCGCAGCTTAGAGAGAGCATTAATCTTGGCTCTAACCAGCCCTTCCTGGCAACTAACTCTC
Source organism: Gekko gecko (assembly GCA_029375565.1). Lineage (NCBI taxonomy): Eukaryota > Metazoa > Chordata > Lepidosauria > Squamata > Gekkonidae > Gekko > Gekko gecko. The sequence goes on along the minus strand of JAPDNY010000001.1, from coordinate 145,213,745 downwards.
CGCTGTACCTGGAGAAGTGTGCATGCACATGATGGAAGCTTATAGACAGAATAAAACTTTGTTGGTCTTCAAGGTGCCTGAATGGACTCAAACTGTGTTCTGTTTCTTCAGACCAACATGGCAACCCCACCTGAATCTGATTCCTGACAGTGAGGGATGCAACAGATCCTGCAGCCGGCAGAGGAAGTGGATTTTTCCTCCCCCGATACTAACCGAGCCCGTGGATGCTTCTTCTTTATCTTGGAGAACTACAAGCAAACCGAAACCTCCTGAAATCAAACTGCAGCCCTCATCTCCTGCTTTCTTTCCAGGACTACTTCTTCTCACAAGGACACTTGTTTCGTAGCAGAGCCAATACAAATCGTCATATTGGTGCCCTTAAAAAATATCCGTGCTATTCAGAAATTGGTCCACCGATGCAGCCAAAGCAGCTTGGCTACATTTCTTTGGAGTGAATCAAAAGGGTCCAGAATAAGAAGCTGTCTCCCCACTCCCACCCCCACCACAATATTGGACTCTGTCTTTGGTAAATAACCTTGCCCGTTTCTCTGAGCTCTGCAGTTCTTAAAAGGCCATAGTTCATGGCATCTCTAGGCAACCCTGCGGTTTTGTGATGCTGGAGGGGGCAGCAGTGGGAGGGCTTCTAGTGTCCTGGTCCCACTGCTGGACCTCTTGATGGCACCTGGTACATTTTGGCTGCTGTGTGACAGAGTGTTGGACTAGATGGGCCATTGGCCTGATTCAACATTGGCTTCTCTTATGTTCTTATGCCATGTCTGATCTGCAAAAAAACAACAACCCATGTTCAGAGCACTGGAATTTTCTTGTGTTAACACTTACAGGCTTTGGCCAGTGTGGGGTGGGAGTCAGAATGTCAGACTAGCACTTGGGAGAGCCGGGTTCCAGTTCCCAATGTGCTGTGATGCTCCTTAAGTGACCTCAGGCCAGTCACTCTTCCTTGAGTCTAGCCTACCTCACTGGATCGTTGTGGCATCAGATTGACAGTGCACATTGCCAAGAGCTCCTAAAGGGAAGAAAAGAATCAAAATGTGACCAATGGAGTCTTTTGTTGGAGGGAAGACGGCATGCTATAGCCTGGTCTCATCAGAGCTCAGAAGCATAAGCCGGGTCAGTGCTTGGGTGGGAAAAAACCAAGGAAGGATCTGCAGAGGAAGGCCATGGCAACCCCCCTCTGCTTCCCACTTGCCTTGAAAGCCCCTTGCTTGGGTCACCATTAAGCTGGTACTTGGATGCAGGACCACCAAGGAAGGCTCTGCATAGGAAGGCCATGGCAAACCCCCTCTGCTTCCCACTTGCCTTGAAAGCCCCTTGCTTGGGTCACCATTAAGCTGGTACTTGGATGGAGGACCACCAAGGAAGGCTCTGCATAGGAAGGCCATGGCAAATCACCTCTGCTTCCCACTTGCCTTGAAAGCCCCTTGCTGGGGTCGCCATTAAGCTGGTACTTGGATGGAGGACCACTAAGGAAGGCTCTGCAGAGGAAGGCCATGGCAAACCCCCTCTGCTTCCCACTTGCCTTGAAAGCCCCTTGCTGCGGTAATCATTAAGCTGGTACTTGGATGGAGGACCACTAAGGAAGGCTCTGCAGAGGAAGGCCATGGCAAACCCCCTCTGCTTCCCACTTGCCTTGAAAGCTCCTTGCTGGGGTTGCCATTAAACTGGTACTTGGATGGATGACCACCATGGAAGGCTGTGCAGAGGAAGGCCATGGCAAACCACCTCTGCTTCCCACTTGCCTTGAAAGCCCCTTGCTGGGGTCGCCATTAAACTGGTACTTGGATGGATGACCACCAAGGAAGGCTGTGCAGAGGAAGGCCATGGCAAACCACCTCTGCTTCCCACTTGCCTTGAAAGACCCTTGCTGGGGTCACCATTAAACTGGTACTTGGATGGATGACCACCAAGGAAGACTCTGCAGAGGAAGGCCATGGCAAACCCCCTCTGCTTCCCACTTGCCTTGAAAGCTCCTTGCTGGGGTTGCCATTAAACTGGTACTTGGATGGATGACCACCATGGAAGGCTGTGCAGAGGAAGGCCATGGCAAACCCCCTCTGCTTCCCACTTGCCTTGAAAGACCCTTGCTGGGGTCACCATTAAACTGGTACTTGGATGGATGACCACCAAGGAAGACTCTGCAGAGGAAGGCCATGGCAAACCCCCTCTGCTTCCCACTTGCCTTGAAAGCCCCTTGCTGCGGTAATCATTAAGCTGGTACTTGGATGGAGGACCACTAAGGAAGGCTCTGCAGAGGAAGGCCATGGCAAACCCCCTCTGCTTCCCACTTGCCTTGAAAGCCCCTTGCTGGGGTCGCCATTAAACTGGTACTTGGATGGATGACCACCAAGGAAGGCTGTGCAGAGGAAGGCCATGGCAAACCACCTCTGCTTCCCACTTGCCTTGAAAGACCCTTGCTGGGGTCACCATTAAACTGGTACTTGGATGGATGACCACCAAGGAAGACTCTGCAGAGGAAGGCCATGGCAAACCCCCTCTGCTTCCCACTTTCCTTGAAAGCCCCTTGCTGCGGTAATCATTAAGCTGGTACTTGGATGGAGGACCACTAAGGAAGGCTCTGCAGAGGAAGGCCATGGCAAACCCCCTCTGCTTCCCACTTGCCTTGAAAGCCCCTTGCTGCGGTAATCATTAAGCTGGTACTTGGATGGAGGACCACTAAGGAAGGCTCTGCAGAGGAAGGCCATGGCAAACCCCCTCTGCTTCCCACTTGCCTTGAAAGCCCCTTGCTGCGGTAATCATTAAGCTGGTACTTGGATGGAGGACCACTAAGGAAGGCTCTGCAGAGGAAGGCCATGGCAAACCCCTCTGCTTCCCACTTGCCTTGAAAGCCCCTTGCTGCGGTAATCATTAAGCTGGTACTTGGATGGAGGACTACTAAGGAAGGCTCTGCAGAGGAAGGCCATGGCAAACCCCCTCTGCTTCCCACTTGCCTTGAAAGCCCCTTGCTGTGGTAATCATTAAGCTGGTACTTGGATGGAGGACCACTAAGGAAGGCTCTGCAGAGGAAGGCCATGGCAAACCCCCTCTGCTTCCCAGTTGCCTTGAAAGCTCCTTGCTGGGGTTGCCATTAAACTGGTACTTGGATGGATGACCACCAAGGAAGGCTGTGCAGAGGAAGGCCATGGCAAACCCCCTCTGCTTCCCACTTGCCTTGAAAGCCCCTTTCTGGGGGTCACCATTACCTGGTACTTGGATGGAGGACCACCAAGGAAGGCTCTGCAGTGGAAGGCCATGGCAAACCACTTCTGCTCCTCACTTGCCTTGAAAGCCCCTTGCTGCAGTAATCATTAAGCTGGTACTTGGATGGAGGACCACCAAGGAAGGCTCTGCAGTGGAAGGCCATGGCAAACCTCCTCTGCTCCTCACTTGCCTTGAAAGCCCCTTGCTGGGGTCGCCATTAAACTGGTACTTGGATGGAGGACCACTAAGGCAGGCTCTGCAGAGGAAGGCCATGGCAAACCCCCTCTGCTTCCCACTTGCCTTGAAAGCCCCTTGCTGGGGTCGCCATTAAGATGGTACTTGGATGGATGACCACCAAGGAAGGCTGTGCAGAGGAAGGCCATGGCATACCATCTCTGCTTCCCACTTGCCTTGAAAGCCCCTTGCTGGGGTCGCCATTAAGCTGGTACTTGGATGGAGGACCACCAAGGAAGGCTCTGCAGAGGAAGGCCATGGCAAACCACTTCTGCTCCTCACTTGCCTTGAAAGCCCCTTGCTGCGGTAATCATTAAGCTGGTACTTGGATGGAGGACCACTAAGGCAGGCTCTGCAGAGGAAGGCCATGGCAAACCCCCTCTGCTTCCCACTTGCCTTGAAAGCCCCTTGCTGGGGTCGCCATTAAACTGGTACTTGAATGGAGGACCACCATGGAAGGCTCTGCAGAGGAAGGCCATGGCAAACCCCTCTGCTTCCCACTTGCCTTGAAAGCCCCTTGCTGGGGTCGCCATTAAGCTGGTACTTGGATGGAGGACCACCATGGAAGGCTGTGCAGAGGAAGGCCATGGCAAACCCCCTCTGCTTCCCACTTGCCTTGAAAGCCCCTTGCTGGGGTCGCCATTAAACTGGTACTTGAATGGAGGACCACCATGGAAGGCTCTGCAGAGGAAGGCCATGGCAAACCACTTCTGCTCCTCACTTGCATTGAAAGCCCCTTGCTGGGGTCGCCATTAAACTGGTACTTGGATGGAGGACCACCAAGGAAGACTCTGCAGAGGAAGGCCATGGCAAACCCCCTCTGCTTCCCACTTGCCTTGAAAGCCCCTTGCTGGGGTCGCCATTAAACTGGTACTTGGATGGAGGACCACCAGGGAAGGCTCTGCAGAGGAAGGCCATGGCAAACCACTTCTGCTCCTCACTTGCCTTGAAAGCCCCTAGTTTGGGTCACCATTAAACTGGTACTTGGATGAGGACCACCAAGGAAGACTCTGCAGAGGAAGGCCATGGCAAACCACTTCTGCTCCTCACTTGCCTTGAAAGCCCCTTGCTGGGGTCACCATTACCTGGTACTTGGATGGAGGACCACCAAGGAAGGCTCTGCAGAGGAAGGCCATGGCAAACCACTTCTGCTCCTCACTTGCCTTGAAAGCCCCTTGCTGCGGTCACCATTAAGCTGGTACTTGGATGGAGGACCACCAGGGAAGGCTCTGCAGAGTAAGGCCATGGCAAACCCCCTCTGCTCCTCACTTGCCTTGAAAGCCCCTTGCTGGGGTCGCCATTAAGATGGTACTTGGATGAGGACCACCAAGGAAGGCTCTGCAGAGGAAGGCCATGGCAAACCCCCTCTGCTTCCCACTTGCCTTGAAAGCCCCTTGCTGGGGTCGCCATTAAGATGGTACTTGGATGGAGGACCACCAAGGAAGGCTCTGCAGAGTAAGGCCATGGCAAACCCCCTCTGCTCCTCACTTGCCTTGAAAGCCCCTTGCTGGGGTCGCTATTAACCTGGTACTTTGATGGGAAACCACCAAGGAAGGCTCTGCAGAGGAAGCCTAGGGCAAATGACAGGTAAACAATTTCAAACTTTAGGACCAAACGCATTTCAGCCCCTTTGGGTGCAATATAGAGAATAGTGGCCACTAAGGTAGGCCCAAAGGGCTAAAGTTTGAAATTGTTTACTCGTCATGTGTATTTGCATTTGAAAAGCTTTTATAAGTCTGATATTTAGTATCTTTCTTTTAAGAACATAAGAACATAAGAACATAAGAGAAGCCAATGTTGAATCAGGCCAATGGCCCATCTAGTCCAACACTCTGTCACACAGCGGCCAAAATATACCAGGTGCCATCAGGAGGTCCAGCAGTGGGGCCAGGACACCAGAAGCCCTCCCACTGCTGCCCCTCCAGCACCAAGAATAGAGTGCATCACCTGCCCCAGACTGAGAGTTCCCATCTATACCCTGTGGCTCATAGCCACTGGTGGACTTCTGCTCCAGATGTTTATCTAATTTCCTCTTGAAACTGACCATGCTTGCAGCTGCCACGACCTCCTGTGGCAGTGAATTCCATATGTTAATCACTCTTTGGGTGAAGAAGTATTTCCTTTTATCTGTTTTAACCCGACTGCTCAGCAATTTCACAGAGTGCCCACGAGTTCTTGTATTGTGAGAAAGGGAGAAAAGTACTTCTTTCTCAACCTGCTCAATCCCATTCATAATCTTATAAACCTCGATCATGTCACCCCTCAGACGTCGTTTCTCCAAGCTAAAGAGCCCCAAGCATTTTAACCTTTCTTCATAGGGAAGGTGTTCCAACCCTTTTATCATTCTAGTTGCCCTTCTCTGCACTTTTTCCAATGCTGTAATATCCTTTTTGAGATGTGGTGACCAGAACTGTACACAGTATTCCAAATGAGGTCGCACCAATGATTTATACAGGGGCATGATGATACTGGCTGATTTGTTATCAATTCCCTTCCTAATAATCCCCAGCATAGTGTTGGCCTTCTTTATTGCAGCTACACATTGTCTAGACATTTTCAGCAAGTTATCCACTAGGACTCCAAGATCTCTCTCTTGGTCCGTCTCTGCCAGTTCAGACCCCATCAACGTGTATTTATATTTAGGATTTTTGGCTCCAATGTGCATCACTTTGCACTTGGCCACATTGAACCCCATTTGCCACGTTGACGCCCACTCACCCATTCTCAACAGATCCCTTTGGAGTGCCTCACAATCCTCCCTGGTTTTCACCACCCTGAACAACTTCGTGTCATCTGCAAATTTAGCCACATCACTGCTTACTTCCAATTCCAAATCGTTAATAAACAAGTTAAAAAGCATCGGACCAAGTACTGATCCCTGTGATACCCCACTGCTTACCACCCTCCACTGAGAAAGTTTCCCATTTATACTCACTCTCTGTTTCCTATTTATAAGCCAGTTTTTGATCCACAAGAGGACTTGTCCTTTTATCCCATGACTATTGAGCTTACTTAGGAGCCTTTGATGAGGAACTGTATCAAAAGCTTTCCGGAAGTCAAGGTAAATAATATCTATTGGGTCCCCCTTGTCCACATGTTTGTTCGCTCCCTCAAAAAACACTAGCAGGTTACTGAGAGAAGATCTTCCCTTACAGAACCCATGCTGAGTCTGCCTCAATAGTTTTTGTTCATCAATGTGCCTACTAATTCTTTCCTTAATAACAGTTTCCACGAACTTACCCGGTATCGATGTCAGACTGACTGGCCTGTAATTTCCCGGATCTCCCCTGGAGCCCTTTTTAAAGATGGGAGTGACATTAGCTACCTTCCAGTCCTCAGGAATGGAGGCAGATTTTAAAGAAAGATTACATATTTTTAATCATAATAGGTTTTAACATGTGTACACCATAATATATATTTGTATTTTTATAATATACAGTGTTAGCTTAGCCCTTTTGGTTTGCGGGTACCCTGTTGCCTATGGGCACCTTGTCGGGAACCCCCGTCCCAGAGAGTTAAGAACATAAGAACATAAGAACCTAAGAGAAGCCAATGTTGAATCAGGCCAATGGCCCATCTAGTCCAACACTCTGTCACACAGCGGCCAAAATATACCAGGTGCCATCAGGAGGTCCAGCAGTGGGGCCAGGGCACCAGAAGCCCCTCCCACTGCTTCCCCCTCCAGCACCAAGAATAGAGGGCATCACCTGCCCCAGACTGAGAGTTCCCATCTATACCCTGTGGCTAATAGCCACTGATGGACTTCTGCTCCATATGTTTATCTAATTCCCTCTTGATTCTTTGCGGAGCTGCTAAGTACTTCTGCAGGAGTCGGTTTTCTGTTGACCACCTGCACAGCTCCCCTTCTCCCCTTGTGCTGCTGCTTTGCCAGCCGCTTTGGAAACCTAGAAGCTTATTTCAGTGCGGCCAGGGGGAGGGTGACCCCTCCCCCCCAAAAAAAAAAGTACACCCAAAATCAAACGGGGGATGTGGAACAAGACTGAGTCTCCAGTTGCCACTTGGAGGACTCCTCCGTCCTTTTCCTGCCATCGGTGTGCAAAACAGGCAAGAACTGCCTGGCGTGGTCATTTCGTGGGCATCCTTGTCCTCTTTTTGCATAGGCAGGTGAGAATGTCATTTAAAAGAACAACACTGCAAAAATATAACAATAAAAAAACAGGGGTGCTTGCTGCTGTTTCTTTAAACCAGCGAATGGCCCTGCCAGAAGATTGATTCCCGTCTGTCTTGTGATTGATACGATTGAAGTCCTAGTTCTCGAACTCTTGCTGGATTATGGACCACGTCGTTCATTCACTGAGCAAGTGTGTGACACCAGCCAATAAGATCTCATTTTTGGAGGCAGTTGAAATAGCGGCTGGATTGGGGGACACACGAGGGTCTCACTGGGGGTGGGGAGCGGTTCCGATAGTTAAGAGTGTTGGCTTAGGATCTGGGAGACCCGTCTTCTCCTCCCCACCCTGCTACTGAAGCTCACGGGATGACCTGTCACTCTCTCTGGATTATGGACCGCCTTGTCCATTCACCAAGCAAGTGTGTGACGTCAGCCGATAAGATCCCATTTTTGGAGGCAGTTGAACTAGTGGCTGGGTTGGGGGGCACACGAGAGGCTTGCCGGGGGGGGGGTGATGGTTAAGAGCAGGGTTCCCTCTAAGCTGAGTTAGTGTGAGCTAGCTCACAGTTTTTTAGCCTCCAGCTCACACATTTTTGGCTGAGGTCAGACTGGCAGTTTGAAGAGCGAGGGAGTCATGGCAGAAAGACCCTGGACAAAGTGCACCGACTGATGCAGGAGGATACCGGGGAGGAGACACAAGGGAGCGTTTGCACTGTTGCCACCACCACCCCCGGCAGAGGCGCGGCTATAAGCAGCCTTTTTGAAAATCTGGCTACATGCGCTTATGCACATATGCTCATATGAGCATCAGCAATTGCGGCAGGATCCCGCGGCTTTCAGCGTTCACACGTCCGGGAAGCAGGATAAATGTGCACTCCAGGGTTTGCTACCACTTTCACCTGGTATCTTTTAAACTCAGGAGGGAAGCGTTACAAGACGGGTTGAGTCCGGCTGGGGAACGCCTGACAGCTGTGCCTGTGTGAACTGGCCCCTTTAATCCATTTGTGAAACGTCTCTGAAACGTGCCTCTCTCGGGCCAAACTGCCCGTCTGAACTCGGCCAGTCTTAGCTCAGGAAGGAAGGCTCCAGAGCAAACTAGTTTATGCAGTAGCCAAATCACTCGGTCACAACTTTAATGCCAGTGGCTCACAAAGCAGAATTTTTGCTCACAAGACCCCACAGCTTAGAGGGAGCATTGGTTCAGAGTGTTGGACTGGGATCTGGGAGGAGGAGGAGATTGGATTTATACCCCACCCTTCACTCGGAATCTCAGAGTGGTTTACAGTCTCCTTTCCCTTCCTCTCCCTAGAACAGACACCCAGTGAGGTAGGTGGAACTGAGAGAGCTCTTTCGAGGACTGCACTTGAGAGAACAGCTCCGAGAGAACTGTGACAGCCCAGATTCCAGGATCCCTTTTGTCCTAGTGGTGGTAATGATCCCATCACACACACACCCTGCTTCCCTCCTTGCTATCCCAGAAATTGATATAATGGGTCACATTAATCTCTGGCTCCGTTTCAACAGGCTGAATCCCTCGGCTTCTGCCGCTTGGGGAATGCAGCCAGCCCGGGCTCATTACTTACAGGATTTTCATGTCAGAATAATCTCTCTTTCAATTAGGTATTGTTAATTTGGTTTGCTAATCATGTGCATTGTTCTTCTGCAAAGGAGACGGTGGCCCAACTGAGCAGGAGGATGTGTGGTTCTTGACCTGGCACTGCCCCTCTGGCATCAGACTAGGGAGGGGCCTTGATGGCACCCCACTGTCAAAGACTGTCTCTGCTTTGCCATGATTGGGCCTCGATCCATACAATGCTACAACAGATGTTAAACTGCACCATACCTCTTACCCCTGAATTATTTTTATTGAATGTAAGACCAGAAAACTAAAAAAACCCACAAACCCAAGATTTTTATCTTATTAGACATGTATTAACAACTGTGAGGATATTGTATGCTAAGTATTGGCGAAAAGATGAAATGCCTTCAAAAGAAGAAATTGTAATCAAAACTCTTGAAACTGTGGAGATGGACAAATTGACTTTATTCTTGAGAGGATAAGTGGGAGGGCTTCTGGTGCCCTGGCCCCACTGCTGGACCTCCTGATGGCACCTGGTATATTTTGGCTGCTGTGTGACAGAGTGTTGGACTAGATGGGCCATTGGCCTGATTCAACATTGGCTTCTCTTATGTTCTTATGTTCTTAAGAAGAAAAAATTCCAGAGTACATGGCCAAGATTTTATATATGGTTGGAAGAATACAGTAAATGAACTATACGAACTTTTAATGAAATTGGAGACATCATAGAACTCATTTATATTTACAGGCATTTCTCATAGACAAATTATGTTGACCTTACATGTTAGCAATATATAAATGAATAGTGTAAGAAGTAACATAACAGAGAGTATAAAGATGTAAAGTGTCATCGTCCCCCCAATTTGTATGTTTTATGTTTGTTTGGTTTTTCCCCTGTATGTTTGTTTGAGTTATAAAAAATAAACTAAAACTTACAATCTAGTTTGCCATGATTTGTAAGGGGAGGGAAATTCCTGAGGGGGTGTGAGTGGCTGAGTGTGTGTGAACTGCTCTATCATAGACTCTGCAATGCTTCCTCCCAAGCAACCTCTCTCACCCAGGGATGACCTTGAAGCCAAGACTGTGCCAGCTTGCCTTATTGATAAAGAAACTGTATATTCACAGGTTGGGGGGGGAGGGAGTGCGAAAGCTAGGCAGGACGATTGTGAAGTGTGGCTGGATGCAGCAGACAGGGGGCTCTGTTTGAATTGTCTATATACTTTTTGATTCTCCTGCCAGAACTTCAGTTCTGACGCAGCACTGAACTAGCCTGGAACATGATTATATCTCAATAAACAAATCGCTACCAAACTGTGTTAGTCTTGAAGGTGCTCCTGGACTCTCTGGCTCTTTTCTACTGTCTGGGATTTGTGAGCTTCATTTTATTAGGACTCCTTTATGCTAAAAAGAAAAGGAGGGTTCTGCTTCCTGGTTTTTAAATTTTATCCTCACAGGTTCTGGACTGAGGGTGGCAAGAAAGGGTTCTGCATTTCCCTTTGGCTTAAACTTTTTAAAGGCGCAGCCTCAATTGCCAGGGTGTGGGGAGGAGGAGGAGGAGAAGGGGTGGGGAGGGGCAGGGCGAGAGACAAATCAGCTCCAGCCCGTCTCTTAGCCGACGTCCAATGACATTAATTGTCGAGTTAAACAGTCAGATGGGAATTGTGCGTTGGCCCCTGCGGCATAAAAGGATTCAGGTTTTTTTGGGGGGACTACATTCTTTTCGCTCTGGGGTGGGGTGTCCCAATGCAGTCCTCAGCCGAATCACATCCCTCCAAGCCCACTAAAAGTCCCGGGGGATAACTCTACTCAGGGTTGCACTCTTACCGCCCCCTTGCAAGCGGTGGGGTGCGGGGGGAGCCATACAGACACCCAGGCGGGAAGAAGAAGCCCTCCGTGAGACTCGCAGAGCCCGTGTCGACGGGCCTTATATGGAGCATTGAAGTCTTCGGAGGGAGACCCCCCCCCCTCTGGCCAACCCCTTTGGCGAAAACAAATCACTACCGCATTATTGCTCCACCCCCCCCTTTAAACCCAAGCCTCGTGTTGGCAACTTCTCTGAAGGTAAATAAGGATTCCCCAGGGGCAATACTCTGGCCCCCAAAGATCGCCTCCTTCCCGGCAGTCTGAAAATACATTCTTTTCTCCCCCCTCCTCGTCTCTCTCTCTCGCTCTCTCTCTCTCTCTCCGCTCCCGCTCTCCGTCTCGGAATAGCTGGCAGGAGGCGAGGGGGACTGCGGTGCAGTGCAGCAACAGCAGCGGCAGCAGCTTCTGATGAGTCAAGCCGCCACAGACGCCAGGCCGCCTCTCCCCCGCCCCCCCTCGCCTCTCCTCCCCCATCCGCCCCTCAATAGATGTCTATTAAAAGCTGCTGACGTTGGCAGCGACGGCCATCTTTGATGAGGGCACAGCTCCCATTCCATTGAAGAAGGAGACGCGGCGAGGTCAGGAGCGCCTCTTCTTCCCTCCCAGCCGCAGCCGCCGAGCCCGGACTCCCTCCCGGCCCCTCCGCAGCGGCGACCCGAGAGAAAGCTGCAGCAGCCAAGGTAAGGGAGAGCGCGGAGCCGGAGCCTCCTGCCTGCGAAATCCCTGTCTCTCCCCCCCTCTCTCTTTCCTGCTAGCTCGGGCGCTGGGGGGGGGGAAGAGAGGGAGAGACGGTAGTCGGGGAGGAGGTGGATAATCTCCCCATCCAGGTTGCTATTTTGGAGGGAGCAATTGGGGAGGGGGGAAAGAGGAGGAAGCGGCGGTCTCTCTCCCCCCCCCCCCCCGGTTTGGTTCCTTGGTTCCTTCGGACGTCGTGCTGCGTTTTGCACCCTCGAGGGGTTTTTTTCCTGCAGCCGGGTGCGTGCGTGTGCGTGTTTGTATGTGTGTGTAAACAAGGCTTCCTGGGATCGCCCGCTGCCCCCCCCCCCCGCCGCCGCCCGCGTTTTGGCGCATGGCTGAGCCCTGCGTCTCCAGCAGGAGGAGGGGAAGGCGGGTGGGGGGCGGGCGGGGGTCTCCCTGCCCCGCACCCCCCGGCGGCCGAGGGCTGTTTCAGCACCCTGGACAGCGGGCAGGCGGTGCCGCAGCGGGCGCGGAGGTCCCTCCGGCGGGCCGGCGTGCGCAGCCGGCAGTGCCGCAGCGGGGCTCGGATTCAGCACCTCGGACAGCGGCGCGGCTCCGCTTGCCGGCAACCTGCCGCGGTTCGGGGGCGGGCGGGCGGGCCCTTCCGCGCGGGCCAAAGGGGAGGGGGCGAGGGAGGGAGGGGAGGGGGCTGAAAGGGACCTCGGACCCCCGCCCGAGCCGGCCAAAGCCCCCCCCCCGCGGGTGCGGATGTGCTTTTGGGGCTCGTCTCCGTCCTTCTTGGTCTCCCCGCCCTCGGTCAACAGCAGGGGGTTTCTCTCCCCACCCCACCCCTCCCCGGCCGCGCTCTGTTTACACGGCGGCATCGCATCGCCCTGCTTCGCGCCGCTCCTGGCGGCCGAGAATGCCCGCAGTCGCCTGACCTCCGTATTGCAGAGTCCTGGGAAGTCCGTCCCCCCCGCCGCCGCCGCCCCCGCCGCCAGCAGCCCAGGGCGTGTGGGTTCGGTCCGGAGAGTCTTCTTCCCCGGAGCTGACAAGATGGGCGGGGGGGGGGCAAAGGGGGCGGGAGTCGGTCTTAAGGGATGGTAGAGGGGGACACGTTTGGAAAAAAACAAAACAGCGATGGCTTGCTACAGTTGGGCTTTCTGTGCAGCCGTTTCAAGGAAGGGGGGGTGGTCTGGCCGGGCTTTGGTTGTCTTTTCCCTGCTTTTGGAAGGAGGAGCGCCCCCGGCACCGCCGCCGCCGCCGCAGCTGCTGGGATCCGTCCGCTCAAGCGGTCTCTGGCGAACCTGTAAACACTGCGGGGGGGGGGGGCGGAGAGGGAGGGAGGCGGCGTCATCCATCTCTCCGCCACGGTCGCCTCCTAAGAGGTCTCCGAAGAGCCCCTTCTGCAGACGCGGGGGAGGGAATGTGAAGCGAGAGGCTCTCGGGACACGGAGGGGGGGTCCGGCGGTTTCAAACTCTGCCCCCCCCCGCCGCTGCCGGAAAAAGACACCTGGGCGGGAGGGGCGGGGGGGGGGCAAGCGTGCTGCGGGCGCCTGTGCTGCTGCTGCTGCAGAGGTTCTTCCCTCTCTTATGTAACCCGTTTGGCTGGGATGCCTCGGGAGCCTCCCGGAGGCGCGGCGGCAGCGGGTCGTTCCCAGCCCTGGACGCCTCTCCGGACTGCGGTGGGGCTGCTCTGCAAGGTGCGGGGGAGGGGAAAGAGAGAGGGGCCCAAGGCGAGAGAGGGTCGCGGGGAAGGAAGGAAGGAAGGAAGGAAGGAAGGAAGGAAGGAAGGAAGGAAGGAAGGAAGGAAGGAAGGAAGGAAGGAAGGAAGGAAGGAAGGAAGGAAGGAAGGAAGGAAGGAAGGGGAAAGAGAGGGCTTTCGGTAGAGGCAGAGTCCCCCTCCTTCCCCCGAGCTGTTTGCGTCAAAATGTGGCCCGGGCTCGGTGCCAGGGCAGCAGGAATGCTGTGCCCCCCCCCCGCCCTGCCAAGCTGGCGAAGGCTAAAGAGAAGGAAGGAGGGAGCCTGCCGTATTCCGACCTGGAGGGGGGGGCACCTGCGCTTGAGGAAAGGGAGCTCCGCTAGGAGAGCCGGGGGAGGGGGGGGAGACCAGACGTCGTTTCCTTCCAGCTGGTTTCAGTCAAGGGTGGTGGGGGGTCCCAGGAAACGGCCATTACGGCCTGGGGGCTGGAGAGAAAGGCGTCAGCTGACGGAAAACTCCCGGGGAGCAGGCCGAGAAAGGGGAGGAGACGTTCCCCCCCCCCGCTGTGCCCCCTTGCGCTTCCTTAGCCCCCCCCCCACCGCGCTCATCTGCTGCATTAAACCTTTTTCTCACGGGGGCGTGGAGGAGGCGGGGCTCGGAAGGGGGCGAGACCGGGGCTGGGTGGCCCAGCCCGGCTAGGGTGGAATGGATTCCCCCGCCCCCAAACACCCCCACCCCCTCGGAGGGCCCCGGAGGGGTTTCTGGGGGACTGGCCCAGGCCCGGCCGCCTTCACTTGCACGAGCACAAGAGCGCGCCCCTCAGCGGGCGGCGGGGGGTGCCAGGCATCCGCCCCCGCCCGCCCCCCGACGCCTTCCCTCCCCGGAGAGCTACCCCCCACCCCACCCCGCGCAGGGGCCTGCAGAGCAGCCGGGGGGGCTCCCGGGGGCTGCTGCGGAGCCGTCGAGGGGAACGCCGCCTCCGCCTCTGCCCTGCAGCCGCCGCCGCCTTCCGAAGCCTTCGGGGGCCGGGGCCTGACGCACGAGCCAGCCTGCCGCGCAGGACCGTCTCCAGGATGCAACGCCGAGCAGTCGCGCCTCCGGGGAGCGGCAGGCTTATGGCGGGATTGCAGACCTCCCGGCGGGCGGGGGGGGGGCTGGAGACCTCCCGGGATTGCGAGGGATCTCGGCAGAGATCAGCTCCCCCTAAGAAAAAGACCAGGATGAGTGGCCCCAGGCCCCTAGGCAGGGTTTTTTAAAGTCAGGGGGCATTTAAATTTCTTAGGGGGCACTGGCTGCTCAATTTAATCTGGGGGAGAAGGCCGTGGCACCCTGGGCTAGATGGGAAGACAGGGGGCCTGGCCAGCAAGTCAGTGGGCCTGGCCCCGGAAATGCCCCACTGTAGCTACAGACCTGGGTGGCCGCGTCAGTCTCCCTGTAGCAGCAGAAAAGAGCCAGAGAGTCCAGCAGCACCTGAAAGACCAACACAATTTGTGGCCAGGGAGGAGCTTTGGGGACTTACTTGCTCACTTCTTCAGACAGGGCCAGAATGTGAGTCCGTCCGTCCTCCCGTCTTGGAGAGCGGAGCGAATTCAGGTGCCAAGTGACAGCAGCCGGCCAAGGGCAACTATCACTGTCCGATGGACTCCCGATTCTAGCTGCATCTGAGGAAGTGAGCAAGCCACTCCCCGGCCACAGATCCTGTGAGTCTTGAAGGTGCTCCTGGACTCTCCGGCTCTTTCCCTGAAGAAAACGGTGGCTTTGGAGGGGGGAGGGGGGTCTCTCTCTGGCATGGCGTTCCGCTGAGGTCACCCCCCTCCCTAAACCCTAATCCTCCCCAGGCTCCACCCTGCCCCAACTCTCCAGGGATTTCCCCACCTGGAGATGGCAGCCCCAGAGCCTGATGTCTGCAACCCACTGAGAGAGCTCGTGCGAAACCCCAAAGCCGTGGAGTGCCTGCCGATGAAGACCCACCAACCCAACACAGCCAAGTTCCCCCGTGTTCCAGTTCTTCAGGGTTCTCCCTCCCACCCAGCTGATAACAAGTTCTGGAGAACTCCGACACATGCAGGCTGTGGTATTCTGGCTGGTTTGAACTGAAAAGGGTACGCGTGGCATTTGTGGGTTTTTTTTAAAAAAATTGCCATGGCAGCCTAGTGCCTAGTGCCACGACCTCCATTTCCCCAGCATGTGCAGAATGCCTTTCCGTTGGGGGTGAGCCATTACAAACCTATGTGGGATGATAAGAACATAAGAACATAAGAACATAAGAGAAGCCAATGTTGAATCAGGCCAATGGCCCATCTAGTCCAACACTCTCTGGGTCACACAGTGGCCAAAATATGCCAGGTGCCATCAGGAGGTCCAGCAGTGGGGCCAGGACACTAGAAGCCCCCTCCCACTGCTGCCCCCTCCAGCACCAAGAATAGAGAGCGTTTCCCAGCACGGTTCTGAGAGGAGCGCCAGGCTCCCACAAGGCTCATATTGGGGGAGATTCAGGGCGGAGGGGGGGCCAGCAAGAGAAAGCAGCCAAACGAAGCTGGGAAGGACGAAGGGGAGAAACAGGGAGCGCTCAAAGAAGTCCTTGCGCCACTGCAGAATTCCACAACCATCCCTCTGCTTGCCAAAAGCGGCAGGCGGTGGAAATTGGAAACTAAAGCGTCAATCAGCCAGCAGGTTATTCCAAGTGTGCAGCAGGCGGGATGACTCAGGGATCTCGGTTCCAAAGGACTGGGCGGGGGGGGTGAAGAGGGGGAGGGCACCAGTCCCGAATTCCAGGATTCCGGGTCTGTGGATGGATGCATCCCTCGGGTGGAAGGAAAGCTGTGAGGCCCCCAGTTTTTAAAGCAAACGAGAGCCACGTGGCTCAGCTTTGCTTCCAGATGTCGCTGCAGAAGAAAAGAGGAGTCTGGGGACGTTTTTTAAAAAAATTATTCCTGCATTTGCTTTTGTGAATCAGGCCTCACGTCATCAGGTGTGTAGGAGTGTCAATCCATCAAGCTGTTTTTTTATATACACAACAGAAATGTGTGTGTCCAGGGATGTTACAGAGACAGGCTAGTTCAGAACAAGAGTAATTGGTTAGCATCTGTTCTTAGGAAACAGGTTATATATATATTGGCTTGATAGAGAGACACTCCAATGCATCTGAAGAAGTGAGCTCTCTGATGATAAACAGAATAAGTTTTGTTAGTCTTTAAGGAGTCCCTGGAATCCTGCTCTATTCCGCTGGGCTCTTGTGTCTAACTCGCCCCACCTCACTAACTGGAGGCAGTGTAAAGGTATGGCTGAGCGCCACAGATCTACGTTCTATTTATTTATTTATTTATTTATTTATTTATTTATTTATTTATTTATTTATTTTGGGATTTATACCCCGCCCTCCCCGCAAAGCAGGCTCAGGGTGGCTTTACTGAGCCTTGGATCCGTACAAGAGCCATTAGAAATGAGTCTCAGGATCTCAGTGCAGGTTTAAACCCCAAAGCCTTCCTGCAGAGAACTCCAGTAATGCCAACACCGTGGCAAAAGAGGTAAACAGGAAGCGCCAAGCTCAGCCTGCAGGGCTCGATCACCAAAGATGTCAGTGAGAAGTTGGCCCGTGCCCCACCGGAGCAGCTGACGGTGCAGTTCTCCTGAGTCAGATCTGGGCCCTCGTTCCTGCCGAGCAGATGCTCTGCTTGGAGGGATGGCTCCCCCCCCCCAGGGGCCTGCTGACACATAACAGAATTAAAAAAAAAATTAAGCCTGGGACGGATCCCTTTTCCTGCTCCTTTTTATTTCATGCAAAGAAAATTTTATGCACAGAGAAGAACTTCTCTGGACCCTGATTCTACTTTTGCTACACACAAGCAAAGTCCCGGGGCAGCTGAAAGACTAACCGCATCTATCCCGGCAGGAGCGGTCATGCGGGAATCAGCTGGGCCAGTTTAAAGTCCCACGGGGCTCTGTTTGCGTTTGGTGGCTCCAGACTAGCACAGCTGCCCATCCGGAATTCGGTCAAGACAGGCAGCCCTGTTAGTCTGTCTGCAGCAGCAGGAAAGAGCCAGAGAGTCCAGGAGCACCTGAAAGGCTAACAGAAGTTGTGGCCGGGGAGGGGCTTCCGGGAGCCACTGCTCACTTCTTCAGATATGGTGCTACTAGACTCTTGCTCTTTTATACATTCAGAATTAGGAACTTTAAACTTCTTTTGGCCGTGCTCCTGTTTCTTTCTACAGTTTCTCCGTAACATTGATTGGGGTTTAGATCATGTTCGTATGCAGCATTCCTTTCCCTTCTCAGTTACTTTAAGGTAAACTCTAAAACAAGGCCACTGTCTTTTATTCTCTGTAACGATAACCTAGTCCCTACTGAGGGGTTAAACGGGTCTGCTTAAGACAGGAGAAGGAAGGACTGAGGTGGTTAACTGTCCCCCCTGCCCATAAAAATCCTTGCAGACAGAAAACTAGTGTTCAGGGTCAAGAACTAGACCTTTGAGCCCAGACACACAGTTTTCTACACGGAAGGGAATGTAGGGAGGAAGGCTGACTCATGCTCCTCTCCCCGAATCTGAAGTGGTACAGGCCAGATATAGGCTGAGTGCGAGGTCTCTCCGTGGCACTGTCTGTATTGTGAGAGGCAGGAGAGGACGAGGAATCCCCAGGCAAAAGCAGTTCCTGGATTTTATCCCAGCTCCACAAAGCTTGCAGGGCAGGACTCTTCACCTGCAGCCCATTGAGGCCCCAGCTCCCCCCCTCGCATATTTGTCCCTAGAGATCAATTTCGCCTCCAGGGCCAAAAGGGGGAGGGGTCGGCATTGGGAGTGGGGAATTGGCAGACATAGCTGCCCCCCTCCTTTCCGAAGACGTCAGTGGCCTCAAAGTTTTTGAAACACCGTGGTTAGATAACAAGCCATTGACTGCAAGTGTTGTTGAGGCCAGTACAGTACTGTTACGGGAGCGGTCCAGTGCTCCCTCTAAGCTGTGGAGTCTTGTGAGCAAAAATTCTACTTTGTGAGCTGCTGGCATTCAAGCTGTGAGCGAGCGATTTGGCTGCTGCATAAATCTGTTTGCTCTGGAGTCATCCTTCCTGAGCTAGGACAAAAATGTGTGAGCCGGAGGCTAAGAAACTGTGAGCTAGCTCACACTAACTCAGCTTAGGGGGAACACTGGGTCTAACATGATGCCAGATTAAGTTATAGAAATGTAAACTTTGTACTGAATATTTACCTTTTGAGCGTGGAGGGATGGAAACCACCGAAGCATCAGATGCAGCCAGGGGCCCCTCAATCTGCTGGATGGTCCCACGTCAAACGGAACCAAGTTATTATTCCACGGAACAAAGTTAGAGGCCAGTGGGGGCACCTCGAAGACCAACAAAGTTTAATTCTGAGTATAAGCTTCTGTGGGCACACCCACTTCTTTAGATATTCCGTGGACATTCAAGACTGCCTGCCAGGGGGAAATCTAGGCTGCAGCCTTCTCTTAGCTGAGCAGTCATTTCTGTTGATATTTATTTATCTTTACTGACATTTTTGTCTTGCCAACACGTGACTGGACACCTACGTATAATTTTTGGAAGAGGCTGTTCAGTATCCTCCCCTCTTGTCTGAGGTGGTACGGTCCATTGACCATTATGAATTGTACGATGCCCCAGCCGGTCATGAACACAGGAAGCTGCCCTGTACTACTGAGTCAGATGATTAGGGTCAGTCTTGTCTACGCAGACTGGTGGCAGAGGCTCTCCAGGGTCTCAAATAAAGGCCTTTAAGAGCACCTCCCCAATCCTTTGATCTGGACATGTTGGGCGTGGAGCCTTCTGTATGTCAGGCAAGTATTCCGTCACTGAGCGGTGATCCCTCCCTTGTATGAGGAACTCATACAGCTGCCTTCTCCTGAGCCTGAACGTTTGTCAGGGTTGAGGTCAGGCTGTGGTCTTTTGCATTGCATGCTCCTGATGCTTTTAAATGGAGGCGGCAGGGATGGAACCCGGGACCTCTTGCACATAAAGCGAATATCCCCCCACTGTGCCAAGGCTCCCCTCTGGGAAACCGAGGCTGTCAGATTGGTCCTTAACTTCTCCATGGAACATGGACTTTAGGGCCCCATTGATGCCTAGAAAGACCATTAATGGCACAACGTGTTTTTGGTTGAGGTGCCAGTTTCGTGTGAGAGCCAGTTTGGTGCGGTGGTTAAGTGCATGGACTCTAATCTGGGAGAACCGGGCTTGATTCCCCACTCCTCCGCTTGCAGCTGCTGGATGACCCTAGGCAAGCCACAGTTCTGTCAGAGCTGTTCTCTCAAGGACAGTTCTGGAAACAGCTCTCTCAGGGTGTCTGATGTGGGGAGGAGAAGGGAAAGGAGTTTGTAAGCTGCTCTGAGACGCCGAGTGAAGGGCAGGGTATAAATCCAATCTCCTCCTCCTCCTGCCGTAGTTCATTTGCTCTGGCCTTGATTTTGATCCTTCAAGGGAGCAGTCCTCATTCCTCAGCTGAATTTACCTTGAAGTAATGCAAGAGGGGTTTGTGTGTGTGTGTGTTTTGTTCATGTGTGCTTAACAACATTCAGGCACTGGGCTATTTGCCTTCCAGTTTACTGGATATACGTGAGTGGGAGTATAATATTGGTTATATCTGATAATATCTGCCCATCTGTTCTCCTCCTCTGTAGCTGAACCACAGGATCAGAAGACTTCAAATGTTATTGTTCTTGCGCGCGTAGCTGCTCTGGGGCTGAGATGTTTTCCGGCACATCTTGCAAGGAGGGGGGTGATGTTATGTCAGTGTTGACGTATTTTGCTTCATCTGTACCTGGCCTTTCCCCCCATGGGGACCCAAAGCAGCTCACCCAAAGCAGTCATTCTCCGCTCCTCTCGTTTATCTTCAGAACTGAGGGGTGACATGATCGAGGTTTATAGGATTATGCATGGGATAGAGCAGGTAGAGAAAGAGGTACTTCCCCCCCTTTCTCACAGTACAAGAACTCTCGGGCACTCCATGAAATCGCTGAGCAGTCGGTTTAGAACAGCTAAAAGGGAGTCCTTCTTCACCCAAAGAGTGATTCACACATGGAATTCACTGCCACAGGACGTGGTGGCAGCTACAGGCATGGACGGCGTCAAGAGGGAATCAGATAAGCATATGGAGCAGAGGCCCATCGGTGGCTATGAGCCACAAGGGACAGATAGGGGCTGTGGTTACACTTTCAGTACATTTTGCAACTGGGTTTTACTGTGTGAACTGGCAGTTGGAAAGTACATTGAAATCCAGTTGGAAAGTGCATTGAAAGTGGATTGGAAGTGGATTATTTAGTATGTGTGACCGCAGCCAGGGACTCTCAGTCCGGGGGAAGGGATGCTCTGTCTTCTTGGTGCTTGGGGGGGCAGCAGTGGGAGGGGGCTTCTGGTGTCCTGGCCCCACTGCTGGACCTCCTGAGGGCACCTGGTATTTTTGGCCACCGTGTGACACAGAGTGTTGGACTGGATGCGCCGTTGGCCTGATCCAACATTGGCTTCTCTTATGTTCTCTTATGTTCTTACGACAAATTAAGTAAATGCATAAAACTCTGCATTGGATTGCAGCAATAGTGTTGTTAATTGATCAGACACAGTCACTGGTCATGATCCTCTCTGTGCCTTAGTTCTGGAAATATTAAATGGTAGAGGAGCTACACAAATTTTGGATATGGCAATTGGTTCAACGCAGGAGGGGCCCTCTTCACGGTAGCTTTCTAGCGTTCCTTCTTTTGGCATGACAGATACGGTATCGCACCTTCCCCAGTCGCAGCTCCTGATTTCTAATCTGAGGGGAGAGAAAGGCAGGAGCGATTTGTCCCAAATGTTCCACTGTCCCTCAGGATGATAAGTGCCCCTGTGGCATCAGCCAGAGCGAATTTATGCTGGCGGCAGCCATTGAAGGGAGCAACGCTTTTCTGCTGGAAACATGCCCGGCCCATGTGTGTTCTTTTCTCCCTGTCGTGAGGAGCCAGCATTCAAAACGATTCAGTCCAGTGTCTCTGCAGCCCCCGGTCACAGCCCCGCATCACTGGCAGGCCACGGAAACGTGCTGACTTGCACCCATCCAGTGCCTAGTTCCTCTCGGCCCATGACTGGCAAGACATCCACACACACCGATGCTGTCACAGATTTGGAAATCTCAGAGGGAACATTTTCTGCGACGGTTTGAAACGGGCTGTTTTCATCAGTTTCCTTCACGTGATAATGAGGCGCAGGGTGAATGCACGAGGCGGCCTTCTGCCGAGTCAGACCCATGGCCTCAGCAAGGCCGGCATTGTCTGCTCTGACCGGCAGCAGCTTCTCCAGGGTGTCAGGCAGAGGTCTTTCACACCACCTGCGACCACCTGAGTCTTCTGACTGGAGACGCCAGGGATTGAACCAGCGACCTTCTGCATGCCAAGAAGAGGCTCTTCCACGGAGCCCCAGCCTCTGCTGAAGAAAAATGACTACTTGGCTTTTGTTGTTCAGTCGCACAGTCGAGTCCGACTCCTCATGACCCCGTGGACCACATCACGCCAGGCCCTCCTGTCTTCTGTCGTGCTCCAGAGTTTGCTCAATTTCATGTTTGTTGCCTCGATGACACTGTCTGACCATCTCATCCTTTGCCGTCCCCTTCTTCTTCTTTGACCTTCAGTCTTTCCCGCCAGCATCAGGGTCTTCTTCTCCAGGGAGGGCTCCCTTCTCATTGGGTGGCCAAAGTATTTGAGCTTCAGCTTCAGGATCTGGCCTTCCAGGGAACAGTCAGGGTTGATTTCTTTTCTGATTGACTAATTGGATCTCCTTGCAGTCCAAGGGACTCTCAGGAGTCTTCTCCAGCCACCATAATTCAAAAGCATTTGTCCTTTGGCACTCAGTCCAACTCTTGCAACTTTACTAGTCCAACTCTTGAATTTAGGTAAAGGTTAGCTCGAAAGCCAGTCGAATCCAACTCTAGGGTTGCAGTGCTCATCTCCATTTCCAAGCCGAAGAGCCAGCGCTCTCCGAAGACGTTTCCGTGGTCATGTGGCCGGCATGACTAAACACCAAGGTGCACGGAATGCTGTTACCTTCCCACTGAAGTGGTACTTATTTATCTACTTGCAATTTCTTGCTTTCAAACTGCTAGGTTGGCAGGAGCTGGAACTAGAGATGGGAGCTCACTCTGTCATGTGGCCACTCTGGTCTCGAACTGCTGAACTACTGACCTTCCACAGCCTGCAGTTCAGCATCGTAACCACTTGAGCCACCACAGCTAACTCTTGACTTTACTAGGGTATTTATCCACTTAAGGTCATATTTTGTAAGAAGACTGTATTAATTCGGAGCCACAATCTGCTTTTCTCTTAGCTTAGTATAAGCATGAATTGTTTCGAGCTGTGGATATCTGCCGACTCGACTCTAGCTGTCTGAAAGTCTGGTGCTACTTTAGGCTGAGTCAGTCCATGCGGGACATCCAGCCGAGTCCTTCTTTTCCCACAGGTGGTTCTCCAGGGCTTCAGGTGGAGATTTTCTACCTGAGGCTTTTTCAGGTGGAGAGATGCAGGGACTGACCGTTGGGCCTGCCAAGCACCTGTGTGACGCCTGGGCTCTGGCCCCCTTCCGAATATTGCCGAAACATGCAAGAGTCGGGGGGTGTGGCGTGTGGCCAGAGTATCAGACTCGGGTCTAGGGCGGGGGGTGGCCAAACTTGCCTGATGTAAGAGCCACACAGAGTAAATGTCGGATGTTTAAGAGCCGCAAGACACGAACAAATATTAACACACGCATTTTTATTGGAAAATGTGCAAATCTGATTTTATTAATATTAAATTGATAGCTTGAGGAGGGAGGAGAGAAAGAGAGAGAGAGAAAGGTGGAAAGAAATAAGAACATAAGAGAAGCCAGAGTTGGGTCAGGCCAATGGCCCATCCAGTCCAACACTCTGCATCAGAGTGGCCAAAAATACCAGGGGCCCACAGGAGGTCCAGTAGTGGGGCCAGGACACCAGAAGCCCCCCCTAAGCACCAAGAACACAGAGCATCACTTGCCCCAGACTGAGAGTCCTTATCTACACCTTGTGGCTAATAGTCACTGATGGACCTCTGCTCCAGATGTTTATCCAATTCCCTCTTGAAGCCGTCCATGCTTGTAGCCGCCACCACCTCCTGTGGCAGTGAATTCCATGTGTTCATCACTCTTTGGGTGAAGAAGGACTTCCCTTTCGTCTGTTCTAACCTGACCGCTCAGCAATTTCATGGAGTGCCCACAAGTTCTTGTATTGTGAGAAAGGGAGAAAAGTACTTCTTCCTCGACCTGCTCTGTCTCATGCATAATCTTATAAACCTTGATCATTTCACCCCCTCAGCCGTCGTTTCTCCAAGCTAGATGGGGGGAGGGAGGGAGAGGTGGAAAAAAAGCAACTTTAATGTTAAAAGTGCCCTCTAAGCCCCGCCCCGTCCCCTCCCCGCCAACTACCTTGGCTTGGAGAAGGACTTTAAAGAGACAGATGCTTTCAAGCTGGCTGGCGTGAGGGGGGGGGCTTTCTGCCTCTGCACTGGCTGGGGAAGGGAAGATCAATTTGGGAGGCATCCCCCCCCCTTTGCTTCCCCAGCCACTGTAGCGGGAACCTCACAATATGTGTGAAAGAACCGCGTGTGGCTCCTGAGCCACAATTTGGCCACCCCTGGTCTAGGAGATCCAGGTTCGAATTCCCACCTGCCATGGAAACTTGCTGGGTGGCCTTGCACCAGCCTTACCTACCTCGCAGGGTTGCTGTGAGGATAAAGTGGAGAAGAGGAGAGCGAAGTCAGACACTTCCGAGTCCCTGTTGAGGAGAAAGGCAGGGTACAAATGAAATTAAGTGCACAAATGAATAAGAATGACAAGAAAATGGAATCTTTTGCTTCAAGAAAGGGGTCGTCTCTCATTTCTGGAGAGCCAGTGTGGTAGAGTGGTTAAGACTGGTATCTGGGGGACCCGGGTTTGAATCCCACTCGTGCTATGGGAGCTTGCTGGGGGAACTTGGGCCAGTCACTCCTTCTCCACCTCACCTACCTCACAGAGTTGTTGTGAAAGGAAAATGGAAGAGGTGAGGATGGTGTGAGCGGCTTTGGGTCCCCATGGAGAGAAAAGCAGGGCCACAAGTGAAGTAAATACGTTCCTGTCCAGTGCCAGCATCTGAGCCCTTTCCTAGTCTTGGTATGGTAATAAAGAACATTCTTTAAAAACTGCCTCTTATTATTGATACAAATCAAAGGCCTATTGGAATTGCACATTGGAAATGCATATAGAAGAAGAAGAGGAGGAGGAGGAGGAGGAGGAGACTGGATTTCTACCCCGCCCTTCACTGCCCAAAGGAGTCTCAAGAGTGGCTTACAAACTCCTTTTCCCTTCCCCTCCCCACAACAGACACCCTGGGAGGTAGGTGGGGCTGAGAGAGCTCTGACAGAAACTGCTCTTTTTCAAGAACAGCTCTTATCAGAACTACGGCTTGCCCATGGTCATCCAGCCAGGTGCAAATGGAGGAGTGGGGGAATCAAACCTGGTTCTCCCAGATTAGAGTCCACACACTTAACCACTGCACCAAACAGGCATATTGGAATGCCTGTTGTCAATTGACACGTGTGTGTGTGTGTGAAATGTGAAGCCTATCAGGGTTTTTTTCTACCCCATCAGCAGAATGACTCAGCATTAATAATGCAAATGCAGTGGATTTTTTTTTTTTTTGCCATTTAGAGTATACTTCTGATGTATAAATAATTATAGTTTACTCTTTCATATTAAATTTGCAAAATGATTTTGTCCAATGTTTACGAGTAGAAAATGAGGGCTACGTCAGACTGATGATAGCGGAGCATAATTGCTAATAATGACTCCGAATCGTTTGCAAAGCCAGGATGACTAACGGGCCCTTCCTTACGTGCGATTCCTGATGTTAATGGCTGGTATGCGGTTTCTGCTTTGAAACCTACTAATTAACCAGCACTACCCTTTGAGAGCCACCCCCCCCCCCAAAGAAAAAAGTATACAAAATGCAACATGGATTTTTTTAACCAGTGCACTCTCTAACAATCACTGTGGGTAATTATGGTGGTAGATGCGCATCGATGATGAGATTGGTTGGAAGTAGGATGCTAATTATGCGATATCGTAATAAATCTACAAAAGTATTGTATATGGTATATAAAGGTAAAGGTTTCCCTTGCTCGAAAGCCAGTCGAATCCGACTCTAGGGTTGTGGTGCTCATCTCCGTTTCAAAGCCGAAGAGCCAGCGCTGTCCGAAGACATTTCCGTGGTCATGTGTCCGGCATGACAGACTATTGGTCTGTCTACTCTGGCCAGCAATGTTTAAGTTCCCAGACAGAGATTCTTCAGAACTCTGATATGGGAGTTCTTTTGAATGGCAGGGGGCCAGGATTTGAACTTGGGACCAAGGAGAGACAGTAGGCACTCCACTATTGCGCTAAGGACCCTCTAATGATAATTAAAAGAGCTCTCACATGTGCTAAATAATGCAGTTACAATCCACTTCAGCAACCGTTTGCAAGTGGATTTTGCCATTTCACGCGGTGAAATCCAGATGCAAAGTGGACCGAAAGTACATTATTTAGTGTGTGTGAAAGCAATCTTTCTTTACGGGTATCCTGTTGAAGGCTGTAGCTCGGTCCACCACAGCAACCTAATGGACGTTAATTGGATTTCTTGGGGGAAACGCGGCTTGAGACTGTGGCTGCATTAAGGCTCTGTATGACTTCGGTTCACAGCGAAGCGTAATCAACAAATTAGCTTTCGTGGACTTCTTCTTCTTCTTCTTCTTCTTCTTCTTCTTCTTCTTCTTCTTCTTCTTCTTCTTCTTCTTCTTCTTCTTCTTCTTCTTCTTCTTCTTTGCCTAAAGGCCTATATGCATAAATAAAGTGAGAGTCCGAACCTACCGAGCCACCTTATAAGGACTGGTTAGAATGAGAAGTTTTTAAAAGGGGCTTCTTGAAGCGCTGGTCGGGCTACCTGCGGATCCAAACTGTCCTGTGAAACTTTACTGAGCACATTCCCGATTTTATTAGTGATCTGCAGGAAACAGAACACATAGCTGCAGCCAGTGGCATGTAACCAGCGTCATTTCAAAAGAACCTGGAATGAAAGGGTCATATGGACTGACTAAGAAGGAAATTTTAGGGTTTGCTCTTGACATCAGTGGAGGAAGCGGGCAGGACAAATGATGTACCTGAACACACAAACACAGTGCAAGATGCTTGCAAACACCGCAACTGAACAACTGAAGTCATCCTCCAAATGGAGTCGGACGATTCCTGGCATACGGCTGCAGGTGGGACGGAGCATGAATGTTGGCGTTTATATGTGCTGCACTCTTGGTGGCTCAGATCAACCTTACAAATTCAATTTGCCCCCCCAGGGATGGGGAGGGCATTTTGGCATCCAGTGAGCCTGACTGTAGCTGTTGTCATTGTCACAGTATCAAGTTATGAGCAGGACATATAAAATCTAAGGGCTACTCTGCCCCAGGATAAGTGAGGGTTGTATAATCCTATCAAGAAACTCCATGATTGCCTCTGCCATTTATAGAACAACCGTGGCAAAAACTCAGACATGAGGATGGCTGTTGTAAAATGTTACTTGGGGGGGTTCTCCAGCTTTTTTTGAGTCTGCAGGCACATTTGGAATTCTGACCACGACATGGTGGGCACAGCCACAAAATGGCTGCCACAGGAGGCGGAGCCAGCCACAAAATGGCTGCCACAGCATGACTTCAGCCCCACAGTGTAGATCCTTGTGCTGTGGTGGCAGCTGCTGCCACAGTAACATTTTTAAAAATCTGCACTGCCAATCAAATCTCCAGTGGCCAATCAGAAGCCTTGCTGGGAAAAAGTTCCCCCTGACTCCACCCATTTTCTAAAAACGGTTGGTGGGCATCAGAAAAGGTGTTGGCGGTCACCGTAGAGCCCACAGGCACCACACCAGTGACTCCTGCGATTCCGGTCTCAACATACTGGACATGACTGAAGTATGCACAATGATGGTTTGATAACATTATTTATTTAGTTATTTACTTCAGCATTATTTGTTGTGGTGGTTTGGGGTGGTGGCTAGGAGTGCATACTCTAATCTGGGAGAGCTGGGTTTGATTCCCCACTCCTCCACATGCAGCTGCTGGTGTGACCTTGGGTCAGTCATAAGTTCTCTCAGAGTTGTGTTTTCTCAGGAACAGTTCTGGAAAGAGCTCTCTCAGCCCCACCAACCTCACAGGGCATCTGTTGTGGGGAGGGGAAGGGAAAGGAGATTGTAAGCCACTCTGAGACTCCGAGTGGAGGGCAGGGTATAAATCCAATCTCCTCCTCCTCCTCCTCCTCCTCCTCCTCCTCCTCCTCCTCCTCTTCTTCTTCTTCTTCTTCTTCTTCTTCTTCTTCTTCTTCTTCTTCTTCTTCTTCTTCTTCTTCTTCTTCTTCTTCTTCTTCTTCTTCTTCTTCTTCTTCTTCTTCTTCTTCTTCTTCTTCTTCTTCTTCTGTTTTAAAAGCAAGCAAATTGTTTGGGATGTGCTAGGTATTTGTTGAGAAGGCTTGACTGCCTGGATCTCTAGAAATGGACACTCCAAGAAAGCCCAAACAGGCAACCCCTCAAGGCTTTGAGAATTCAGATTTTTTTTAAAAAAAAATCTATAGGTGTCAATAGCTTACATTGTGCTCTGACGAATATGTAACATTTGTGTGTTTTTTAAAAATCTTACATTTACCAGGGAGATTTTTTCAAAAAACAAACAAGTTGGTTTCAATTTTTATTTAGTTCCATCTCATACAAAGAAAATAATAACTTGCAATGTTAAACCCTCAAGAATCCAAACAACTGTTTTCTAATGAAATGACACAGAACTAAAGGGGGGGGATTGACAATGCTCTACATTATACTTATCACCGTATCTACGTATCATTCTGCAATCAACCAAATTTCACACCTACTCAGTTCATCCTCTGTAATCAACTAACAGGATTCAGTCAATTGAGGTCCCACTGCAGTTCCTGTGATACGTCTTACTTGGACTGACACAAAATAATACAAAATAGTTTAAATTAATCCCACCTGATTAAGAGTTGTGGAGAACTTGAAGGCAC
The DNA here is from genome assembly GCA_029375565.1 of Gekko gecko. Classification (NCBI taxonomy): domain Eukaryota; kingdom Metazoa; phylum Chordata; class Lepidosauria; order Squamata; family Gekkonidae; genus Gekko; species Gekko gecko. The sequence continues at coordinate 145,185,275 of JAPDNY010000001.1, read as the reverse complement.
AATGTTTGCTGCGGTTTCAGTTGGTTTTAACAAAAGGTATTCTGTGGTTCTTCTTTTTGGTTTTTGCTGCATGGACCAACCCACAATCTCTTGTCTTCTGGAACTTGTTATTGATGTATTGTGAAAGTTGTGTTAATCTCCACTGGGGGGGGGGGCATTCCAAAGATGCATGCACACATGCATGGTGGCAGAGTTGATGTTTCAGTGTGGTACTCCAGACCACCAATTTCCCATCTTGGGAGGGGGTGTCTGTGTGGATGCTGTGATTCCCAGCTTTACCTGTTTGTTTACTTTGTTGATATCCTCGCTTTCTCACCAATGGGAACCCAAAGCAGCTGGCATGGTTCTCCTCTCCTTTGCATTATCCTCTCTGTAACCCTGCAAGGTAGGCTAGGCTGTGTGTGTGTGTGTGTGTGTGTGTGTGTAGAGAGAGAGAGAGAGAGAGAGAGAGAGAGAGAGAGAGAGAGAGAGAGAGAGAGAGAGAGAGACTGGCCCCTAAGGTCACCCAGCCAGCTTCCATGGTAGAAGGGTGGGGATTTGAACCCGGGTCTCCCAGACCCTAGACCGACACTCTAACCACTGGTCCTGGATTTCAGTATCTACTATGGATCTGTTATGGATTTATACCTATGCCGGACTGTTTTCTGACTAGTGTTACCATTTTACATTTTTATAAAAATGATTGCTTAGACTTAACAATCTGCCACTTCCTTGAAAGAGGTTTGGATGTGACAGAGGGAGGAGGGTCTTGACCGACTGCCGAGACCTGGCATCTTGTTGTTTTGAAGGAAGTGGATTTGGCGAGAGGGGCCTCATTTCAAAGATGTCCTATGATGGTGTCCCCTGCAGTCCAAAACAGCAGGCCCAAAGGATGCCCGGGATGGGGGCTTCTCTAACTCACCTGGGTCACTGTGCTTAGCAGTTCACTTGGCACACTCGCCGTGAGTGGGGACTCATATAGATGATAGATGGTGATGATGGTGATGATGATGATGATGATGATGATGATGATGATATGGATGGATGGATGGATGGATGGATGGATGGGCAGGCAGGCCGAAAGACAGGTGATCGAGGATAAATGATAGATAACACAGAGAGAGAGATGATAGATAGATGATGGATGGATGGATGATAGGTAGATAGGCAGACAGACAGATGACGACGGATGGACGGATGGACAGATGGACAGCAGGCAGGCAGAAAAAGAAAGAAAGAAAGAAAGAAAGAAAGAAAGAAAGAAAGAAAGAAAGAAAGAAAGAAAGAAAGAAAGAAAGAAAGAAAGAAAGAAAGAAAGAAAGAAAGAAAGACAGACAGACAGACAGACAGATGATAGAGGATCAATGATAGACAGATGACAGAGAGAGAGAGAGAGATAGCGATGATAGATGATAGATGATAGACAGACAGACAGACAGATAGATAGATATAGACAGACAGACAGATGATCATAGATAGATGATAGATAGATAGATAGATAGATAGATAGATAGATAGATAGATAGATAGATGATAGACAGACAGACAGACAGACAGACAGACAGACAGACAGATAGATAGATAGATATAGACAGACAGACTGATGATGATGATGATGATGATGATGATGATGATGATGATGGACAGACAGGCAAGCAGGCAGTCAGGCAGAAAGACAGATAGATGATAGAGAATAACTGATAGATAGATGACAGAGAGAGATAGTAATAGATAGATAGATGGAGAGATAGATGACAAACAGACGGATGGGCAGACGGGCAGACGGACAGACAGATTGATAGATTAGATAAATGGGGGACAGAGAGACAGATAGGCAGGCAGGCAGAAAGACAGATAGATAGATAGCGATAGAGCAATCGATTGATAGATATTCTGTGTTTCCTTTGTTCCATATAGTCTAATCCTCGTCTCCTTTATGTTTTACCTCCATACGATCTAACAGTCCTAGAGATCTACTATTTCTTTATGTGATTAGTCGGGCTGATTTGTGTTCTTTACCCTCAGTTCTTGCATAATTCTGTTCTGCTCTGGCCTCTCCTCAAACTTTTGGCTCACTTTTTAAAACTTCTCTAAAAATGCTTGATGCAGAAACTTACACTGGAAGACTATGGTTTCGGGTTGAGACACTGTTGATTTTTTTTTCCCTTTAAACCCACAGCACAGTAGAAATGGTGGGGAGACAACAGATCCCCTGGAAATTGTGGGCTGCCAAAGCCAGCCCTTACTTTTGAAAGTATAAAACAAAGAAACTCTCCGAACAAGGCAGCAATTAGCAAGCTTCAGTATAATTTTGTTCCGAACTGACGAGAGTGGGCTAGGCTGTTGGGAGAGGTTGGATTTCTCCAGTTATGCCCCTTAAAAAAAATAACACTATGTTTTTCATCTTGGTACAAACACGTACCATGAATTCGGATCATTTAGAAATCCAGTCACTAAAATTTTGGGGAGGGGGTGCAATTAGGCTTGCATTCTTGTCCATATGAGGCTGTATATATCGATTCAGCTGTCCAATTGTTGCGGGGAAACGTTACTCCCTTGGTACTGCCCGGAAGGGGAGAAACGGCAATCAAAACCAGTCACTGGCTGATGGAAGCGTCACATGACGGCAAGTATCACGCAAAGAACACAGTCACGTGACCCTACCTGCCACTTGATAAGGTGCCTGCGTGGTCACAGGGGGAACAAGGGACCGTGTTCTCCTCGAAATTTCTTCCTGCATCTTTCTGTTTCCAAAACAGTTTCCCAAAACAGAACCAATGCATTAAGAATCCCCAAGATCCTTCTCTCTATCATGGGTTACCGACGCACACAAGAGGGCTTGTTCACATTAGGAAAACTCTGCAGGAAAAAAAAAAAGAATCTTGATGCAGGTTTGCTTTTCTGCAGCATTTTCTTGTCAGCAGTTCACAGACGTGGCATTGTTATCTGGAGGCGGGGGGAATGAAGATACAAATGAACAGAAGGAAACTGCAGCCCAATTTGTACTTGTGGGTGTGAAGTGCCGTCAAGTTACGGCTGGATTATGTCAGCCCCAGCAAGAGGCTTTCAAGGACAGGGAGAAGCAGAGGTGGTTTGCCACGGCCTTCCGCCAAAGAGTCTTCCTTGGTGGTCTTTCTTCCAACGACCCTGCTCAGCTTCCGAGATGCGACAAGATTGGGCTACAGAAGGCCACCTTCTCTCCTGAAGTAGGATGTGCACGATCCCATGCCGGAATTCATTTCAGGAGCTTTCCGAAGTAAACAGGAAAATCAGTGGGGCAGAGTCCAAAGGGAAATTCCAGAGCAACCAACACATGCAACGGAGGAGAGCTGCCCATCCGTGGTGGTGGTGGCGGAAAATGTCGTCTGGTCACGACCCACTCATGGCCACCTCGTAGGGTTTCCAAGGCAAGAGACGTGTTCAGAGGTGGTTTTCTTTTGCCTGCCTCTGCATGGCAGCCTCGGGCTTCCTTGGTGCTCTCCCCTCCAAGCCCTAACCGGGGCCGACTCTGCTCAGCTTCTGACATCTGATGAGACTGGGCTAGCCGGGGACATCCAGGCCGAGGCCCCCCCCCCAAGTTATGCAGCGTTTGTTTTTAAAGTACCAGGGTCACTCCCTCCCTGGCAACACCCGCTCTCTGTGACATCATGGGCCCCGCCCACTGCACAAGGGAGACCCGGCAGGCAGGGAGACCAGAAGGGGGAAAGGACGGCCAGGCTAAGGGGAACAGAAGAAGAGAAGAAGAGAAGAAGAGATTGGACATATATCCTGCCCTTCACTACCTGAAGGAGTCTCAGAGTGGCTTACGATCTCCTTTCCGTTCCCCTCCCCACAACAGACACCCTGTGAGGCAGGTGGGGCTGAGAGAGCTCTGACAGAAACTGCTCTTTTTCATCGACAGCTCTTGACAGAACTATGGCTTGCCCAAGGTCATCCAGCCAGGTGCAAGTGGAGGAGTGGGGAAACAAACCCGGTTCTCCCAGATTAGAGTCTGCGCACTTAACCACGATGCAAAACTGAAGAGAGATGAGGAGATTGGATTTCTACCCCGCCCTTCACTCAGAGTCTCAGAGCGGCTTACAGACTCCTTTCCGTTCCGTTCCCCACAACAGACACCCTGTGAGGAAGGTGGGGCTAAGAGAGCTCTCTCGAGAACTGCCCTTGAGAGAACAGCTCTGAGAGAACTACAGCTTGCCCAAGGTCATCCAGCAGCTGCGAGTGGAGGAGTGGGGAATCAAACCCAGCTCTCCCAGATTAGAGTCCGCACACTTCACCACAACACCAAACTGGCTCTTAACTGGCACTTAACCACTACACCAAACTGAAGAGAGATGAGGAGATTGGATTTATACCCCTTGCCCCTAACTCAGAGTCTCAGAGCGGCTGACAAACTCCTTTCCCTCCCCCTCCTCACAACAGACACCCTGAGAGGTGGGTGGGGCTGAGAGAGCTCTGACAGAAACTGCTCTTGAGAGAACAGCTCTGAGAGAACTACGGCTTGCCCAAGGCCATCCAGCAGCTGTGAGTGAAGGAGTGGGGGAATCAAACCCGGCTCTCCCAGATTAGAGTCCACACACTTCACCACAACATCAAACTGGCCCTCACAGGATGAGGATGGGAACATCAGACAGGCCAACTCTGCTTGTCTTCTGAGGTCTGATGAGACTGGGCTCACCTGGGCCATGCCGGTCACGGGGGGGGGGGAGTTTAAAAAACCAGGCCAGCTAAGCCAGTGACGTTCCCTGGTAACAGAAGCTCTCTGTGACATCACAGGCCCCGCCCACAGCACAAAGGAGACCCGGCAGGCAAGGAGACCAGAAGGGGGAAAGAACGGCCAGGCTAAGGAAGGGCAGGAGGAAGATGAGTCCTTATTGTATTCTAACTTACGGCGACCCCCTCAAGGGGTTTTCAAGGCAAGAGACATGTTCAGAGATGGGTTGCCCGTTGCCTGCCTCTGCGTAGCAACCCTGGACTTCCTTGGCGGCCTCCCACCCAAGTCCTAACCAGGGTTGACCCAGTGAGACTGGGCCGGCCCGGGCCATCCAGATCCAGATCCGGGGCCAGCCCACCCTACTTTGAATCAAGTTCATAAAGAATTCGGAAACAAAGTTTGAGTCCCGTCAGGCACCTGTAAGACCCACAAAGCTTAATTCTGGGGATCAGCGCTCGTGTGCCTGGAAACGTCTTCAGCTACAGTCCCTGTTGACTAGATACCAGAATGTTTTCGTCTAAGGGAAGGACGGCCACTTAAAGTCCAGCCCACAGACCCATTTGTCTTGCAATAAACAGGGGACAGGAAGGAGGACAGACTGGAGAACGGAGGTCTCTGCTAGATCCTTGAGGGCAGGACTCTGTAGTGGGACAGTCAAATCCCTTTCTGGAGCTTCCAAGCAAATCCAGAAGGAAAAGAACCGAGAGTCTTGTTTGCGTGGCCGGCTTCTAATACGGGCACCCTCCCATTCAGATTCACCAGTCAAGCATGACAAGATGTCTTTGTTTGACGTGTGCTCAGAATGGAATTTGCTCCCTTTGCAGAAGGTCAGCCTGGAAAGTTTGCCTCCCTGTTCTGATTGCGTTTTATTACCCCCGTCAACAGTTGCTGATATCAGACGAGTCACCTGCAATGCTCCCTCTAAGCTGTGGAGTCGTCTTGTGAGCAAAAATTCTACTTTCGTGAGCTCCTGGAATTAAAGTTGTGAGTGAGCCATTTGGCTGCTGCATCAGTTAGTTTGCTCTGGAGCCATCCCTCCTGAGCTGAGACAAAAATCTGTGAGCCGGAGGCTAAAAAACTGAGCTAGCTCACACTGACTCAGCGTAGAGGGAACACTGGTCACTTGTTCCCATGGCAGCAGAATATCTGCGGTGCCCAGTCAACCAGGGACAAGTAGCACAGTTCTAGGGCCCCCTTACCCCCCCCCCCCAGAACTGCACATCTGAGAGAGAGAGAGCTGGAATTTTCACAGGTCACAATTGTTCCCTCTCGATACCATGGAAAATCCGTGGCATATTCAGGCTGATGTTTGTTTGTTTATGTTATCTGTAGTCCGTCTTTCTCCTTGGGGGCTCAAGGCAGATCCCCCCCAAAAAATGGGGCATCCCGTGACTCAGATATGAGCAATTGGAAAAAGTGCAGAAGAGGGAAGCTAGAATGATAAAAGGGTTGGGACACTTTCCCTATGAAGGTTAAAGCACTTGGGGCTCTTTAGCTTGGAGAAACGACGGCTGAGGGGTGACATGATCGAGGTTTATAAGATTATGCTTGGGATAGAGCAGGTAGAGAAAGAAGTACTTTTCTCCCTTTCTCACAAGACAAGAACTCGTGGGCATTCCATGAAATTGCTGAGCGGTCGGGTTAGAACAGATAAAAGGAAGTCCTTCTTCACCCAAAGAGTGATTCACACATGGAATTCCCTGCCACAGGAGGTGGTGGCAGCTACAAGCATGGACAATTTCAAGAGGGAATTAGATAAACAGATGGAGCAGAGGTCCATCAGTGGCTATTAGCCACAAGGGATAGATGGGAACTCTCAAGCTAGGGCCAACCCTTATATCATTCTAGTTGTCATCTTCTGCACTTTTCTGTCCGGGGCGAGGAGGAAACTTAGCAGGCACCCAAAGGCACAGAGTCCATCCTCCTAACCCTCCACCTCCTCTAGGGAGAAACTCATCTTTGTAGCTCACTTAGGAGAATGTCTAAAATGAATTTCCGAATTGGATTGTGCACAATTTGCTGATAGAACACCACACATAAAAAATAGAATCTTGGTATGCACAGCTGTACCTACAGTCACACCAAGACTGTTTTTTGTACACAAAGGCACCTGTGCATTGGTAAGACAGGATATCAACAGGATGATCATGTATATATGATCAGATACAACAAACCACACGTGCATAATGCGCTTTATCAATCTGGTAATGCAAAATGAAAAAAGGAGGGATTCCTGATGTATGGGAAACGGAGGGACCTGATGGTACAAAATCTGAGGAGAAATTCAGACACAGAGAACTCTGGAACTTCTCATGTACTTTCCTACTGGTAGAAAGTGGGGATCAGGTATAAGGAACCACTTTGCATCACCAACAATGGAATTCTAAGAAAAGTTTTACCTTTGAGAGCCAGTAGGATTAGAAGGGCGTACCTTTGCTTAGCGAGGCACTGCAGGTCTTTGAGTGTGTGTGATTATGTTGGAGAATGCACGTTCTGTGCCAGAATGATAGAAAAATGTGTAAATCTATTTTCTTATTATTGGTGTCCCAGGACGTGTGCTTCTCAGCATAGCTTATAAACATGGGGACACAGAGAACATCCATCAGCTGTACTGTACCTGCTTAGATTGATCCGAGGGACGGCGGCGTTGGTCAAATGACAAAATGATCCAGAACATTCTAGGGAGAAAAGATTATCTTGGAAAAAAATGTTGTCCGGAAGTGCCTTGATTGACAACCTCATGTCCAAGAGTAATTAAAAAAAAAACGCTGCATCATTCTGTCCTGATGAATTAGCAAGGGGGAAGCAAGATATTCGGCAGGGTGTCCTGGAGAGTCAAGCAACTGATCAGCAGTTCGGTGAGCACATGACGCTCGGGGGAGAAATGCTGGGGAGGTGACTCAGCTCGAGAAGTGGGAAGACAACATTCAGCAGACCAATTTTTCTAATATAATTCTGCCCCTTTTCCTGATCACGTATTTCCCATTAGTAGGTCTCAGGCCCGGCACATACTGCCTGTTCGCAATCATTTGCTGAAACCTCACAAATCATTTCTGGTTTCTGTTCTCGGTTTCTCATACAGCAGGCTGGAGCTATTCAGACAGCTCCATGAATTTTGATTGCACAGGGGAGGCCACCGGAGAAATCAGGGCCAGCGGGAGGGTGATCATCGGTGATGACATGACGTCAAGTCCAGGGAAAAAGCCCGGAAGTGGCATCACGCCTCTCTAGGAATCATCAGTGATTCCTCTATGGTTTTACCACAGAATTTCTGGTGATTCCTAGGAAAGTGTGACAGTTTTCACAGAAGTGATGGCACACCATCCGCCTGACAGCCATTTGTTGTTGTTTTTTTTAAAGAAATCCCACAACAGCTTGGAACAACAGCAGGAAACAAGAGGAGGGGGCGGGGCACATCCCACCCCCAATGGATGAGTGGCAGTCCTGTGATAGATGCACAATTCATTGCTGGATATGATGCCTGCAAGCACAGGAAAGAAAACCTTGATTTTTTTAAGCCTCTGGACTGTTATTCCTGTATTTAAACCCAAAATGTTACAAATCCGAGAGAGAGAGAGAGAGAGAGAGAGAGAGAGAGAGAGAGAGAGAGAGAGAGAGAGAGTCCGTTTGCGCCTGATGAGAACCAGTCCAAAAAAAAAAAAAATTAATGCTCAGATAGAGAACATTCTTTGAAGTGGTTGCCAGATTTCATTGCATTTCCCTGAGATATCACTTTGGTGGGGAATAACGTGTTTCTGAAGGAACAAATCTTCAAGTTCTTCACTTTGGTGTTCAGTTGCCGATGAAAGCTGTGACTTCTGAAGTGGGAATCCTTTTGGAAATGCCGAATGAGTCACAGAATCACAGGGCGGGACTTTTCCCAGCTCTGCGATGTCCTTTTGGAGGTACGGTGACCAGAGGCAGGAGGCAGGTCCCACTGGGCAAACAGGAATAGACCCCAGGAGGGGGCCCCGCCCTCTGGGAGGAGCCAACGCAGTCAGTCAAGCTTCTATTATAAGAGGGAGGAATAGACCAATGAGGACAGGCACTACCTTCACTCCTGATCCAGGGAGAGGGAAAGCTGGAGAGCAGGAAGCGGATGAAGGTGTTGAGCAAAGTCCTGCTCTGCTCTCCCTTCCGAGGCCAAAAGGTTTTGTGGAGCCGAACAATGAGATGAGCAAGTATGGAGCACCACCTCTCACCCCTCCCCCCGACAACAACACGGACTTTGATGGGCAGCCTTATAGGAAATGCTCACACCTGAAGATGGTTGATACTGAATCAGACCTTTGGTGCCTCAAAGTCAGTATTCTCTACTCAGACGGGCAGCAGGGTCTAAGTCAGAGAAAGGTCTTTCACATCACCTACCTCCTCATTCTTTTGGGTGGAGTAGCCCGGGATTGAACCTGGGACCTTCTGCATGCCAAGCAGATGCTCTTCCACCGAGCCACGACCCCTCCCCTTATGTGTGTTCCACTCCCATACATATAAAGATCTTCTATAACTTCAGAGACTTAGCCTTCTCTCCTACGAAGGATGTGCCTGTGTGTATACTTCTTGAAGTGTGCTGCTCAAATTATGTTGACTGAAACAAATTGGAACTCGGTGTGTGCAGCAGCGAGCACATAGAACTCGGGGTTGAGATGAATGTTTGCTTTTGTGTAACAAGTGCTAGGCAATGTCCAATGGAGTTTCCCTCCTGCGATGGAGTGCATTGACATGGACTGAATCCTCCTGGACTGAATTGAGACCTCGGTTTCCCGTCTCATTACCAAAGCTGATTTCTCCATGCCTACTACCCCTCCACATATCACACCTCATCCAATCACGCCTGTTATTGTCATTTACCTGCTCATGTCATTTGGCATCTGAAATCATGCCACTCTCCAAGACAGAAGGACAGATGGACTCACATCCTCGCTGTATCTGAAGAAGCGAGCCGTAACTCATGAAAGCTCAACCCCTGCCACAAATTTTGTTAGCCTTTAAGGTGCTCCTGGACGCTTGCTGTTTTCTACTGTAAGAGGCAAAAAGAGAGACCAAGATGAGGCTCTGGGTATCTCATGGCTGTCTGAATCCGTTTGTTCATGAAAGAGTAATGGCTGAGCGTGGACTTCCCTTCACTTCCCCCAACCGCCTGCACAATTAATTCCTCTTTTACTCATGTTTCTGTCAGGAAGTTCTATATGCACACACACAAATTATTACACCCACTCACCTCTTATATACCAGAATGGCGATGAATGGAAGTGGTATGAATCAGGTTTCTTTCTGTTTCCCCAACAGCCCGCTAATCAAAGAGAAGGCCAAAAGAGTTGGCAGAACAATGGATTTTTTAAAGCCGTCATCTGGCAGTCAGAGTCCGTGTTGATGGGAGGGGTCTGTCCAAAAGGGCACAAAAGGTCTGCTAGAACGTGTAAGGCTGGAAAGGTTTCCTTCCCCAAAGAGTTCCCCCCGTTGGCTCCATTCAGACATTCCATCAAGCCCAGATGCTGAGCATGATTTCTAAATCGGGGCTTAGTGCTACATCTGAACGGAGCTGGTAAGTCAACAGAGGCTCCATGTTGTGCCCTAGTTAGTGTGTCAGACTAAAGATTTGGGGAGAGCCAGTTTCGAATCTCACTCTGCCATGGAAGTTTGCTTAGTGACCCTGGCCAGTCACACTCTCTCGTTCTCTCTCCTCCTAACCTCCCTCAAAGGGTTCTTGTTGTGAAGAGGAGGAAGATGATGTTGTGAGCTGCTTTGAGCTTCCATTGGGTTGAAAGGTCAGGTTCAGCATCGATTGCAACCTAGAATTTACGAAAGAGTGTACACCAGTGTTCCCTCTAAGCTGAGTGAGTGTGATCTAGCTCACAGTTTTTTAGCCTCCAGCTCACAGATTTTTGCCTTAGCTCAGGAAGGGATGGCTCCACAGCAAACTGAGTTATGCAGTAGCCAAATGGCTCGCTCACCACTTTAATGCCAGTCGCTCACAAAGTAGAATTTTTGCTCACAAGACTCCACAGCTTAGAGGGAACATTGGTGTACACACGGGCATTTCCAGAAGATTCAAGCCTGGGCACCACGCCCCATAATACTTTGTCTTCTACTTGGTGTTTCATGGTGGGAAGCTGTTGGGAAGTTATGTAGGTTTATTCAAGAATCAGGGTCAAGAATACGGATAACTAACCTGGGCCTGAATTCCGATGGGTAGCAGTGTTCCCTCTTAGCTGAGTTTGTGTGAGCTGACTCACAGTTTAGCCTCCGGCGCACGCATTTTTGCCTTAGCTCAGGAAGGATGGCTCTAGAGCAACCTAATTTATACAGTAGCCAAATCACTCACTCACACAACTTTAATGCCAGGAGCTCACAAAGTAGAATTTTTGCTCACAAGACTCCACAACTTAGAGGGAGCATTGGTGGGTAGCCATGTTGGTCTGAAGACCAACCGAGTTTTGTCCTGGGCAGACGCTCTTGTGTGCATGCCCACTTCTTCAGATACATTGAAACAGAAGTTATGCGTCAATCTATCTGAAGAAGTGTGTGAGTCACACAAAAGCTTCTACCCAGGATAAAACTTCATGAGTCTCGAAGGTTTCATTGGACTCAGACTTTGTTAACCTGAATCTGGACTTCCTTTGCTGCATCCAGGATTAGCAGTGTGATCCTAAAGACAGTTACACCCTCCTGGTCACACTGAATCCAATGGGATTCAAAGGAACTAATTCCATTAGTGCATATCAAGTTTATCTTCCCCAGACCAGCCATTTGGGTAGATGTTTCAGTAGCAGGATTTGCACTAACTGCAACTCACGCCAGCTGTTGGAGGCGCGCCGTTTCTTGATAAACACAAGACTGCCTTCTACGCGTTCCACGCCACGAAAGAGTCACTTGTGCCCCGTTGCCAGTTCAGTTGCTGCATAATCCACAACGTAGACGTGATTTACGAACACACGGAAACCAAAACGTTTTGCCGGTCCTGTTTCCTTTCACCCCACCGAGCAGTTTAAAAAACTCGCCTTTGTTTGATGCCGCTATAAATAAATAACTTGTCAGGAAATCAAAACTCATTAGGGAATCAAACTTCTACCGTGATTGCTGCGCCCGTTCCCTCTCTCGGCCGGCATCCGCTCTGCGGCTGCAACCAGGCAATCAGTCTGAGAGGTTCTCCATCAACTCGGTGGGTGGCCCTGGTTGGGTAGCCACTGTTTTAGTCTCTGGGCTTCAATTACAGGCTGCATTCCTTGCTGAGACTCAAGGGGGATTGCACAATTAAAACACTGCATTAAGAACAGTATAAAACAAACAACCGACATTGAATAAAAATGGATCAGAAATCTGGAGAACAGTCCACTAAAACTAGAAGCATCTTGCTTGACACAGTGGGCTGATGTTCATTCTGACAGCCAAGTCTTCCTTGTCAAGTCCATCAGTTGCTATTAGCCACAAGATACAGATGGAACACTGTCTGGGGCAGTGATGCTCTGTTTTCTTGCTGTTGGGGTGGGGGGCAACAGTGAGAAGGCTTCTGGAGTTCTGGCCCCACTGGGGGACCTCCTGGGTTTTGGCCACTGTGTGACACAGAGTGTCGGACTGGATGGGCTATTGGCCTAATCCAACAAGGCTTCTGTTATGTTCTTAACTTGGTGCTTGGGGTGTCAACAGTGGGAGGGCTTCTAGTGTCCTGGCCCCACTGCTGGACCTCCTGATGGCACCTGGTATTTTTGGCTGCTGTGTGACAAAGTGTTGGACAGGAGGGGCCACTGGCCTGATCCAACATTGGCTTCTCTTATGTTCTTAGCTTGGTTCTTGGGGTGTCAACAGTGGGAGGGCTTCTAGTGTCCCGGCCCCACCGGTGGACTTCCTGATGGCACCTGGTATTTTTGGCCACTGTGTGACAGAGTGTTGGACTGGAGGGGCCACTGGCCTGATCCAACATTGGCTTCTCTTATGTTCTTATGTTCTTAAAACTCTGTAATACATGGGATATATCTGTATATTAATACAACTTGCATAGTATGTACATATAGCTCGTGTCATTCACACAGTATGAGCCATACCATTAGACCGATGGGCTTTCGCGTGCCCAGAAATCTCCTGAAGAAGTTATGCACTATTTAATATCTCCTACGTTTCAAGTGCACATGTTGCCTTGGTGTCCACATGGCCAGCAACATTCATTACCTTGCCGCATGTTCAGGACTAAGTGGCCCCAACTGCAGTTCCCAGAGGGCAGTGCAAGAAGATGCAAAGTTATTTGTGATCAGTTTTGAACCTTTGAGAAACACGCCCAGCTTTGGGAATCAGATGGGCCCAAACCAGAAGGCAAGAGCTCAGCCACGCGATTTCTCCAGCTCTGCTTCAGCACTCTCGAGACACCCAAGGAGAGCATCTCTTCTGCAGGTTGGTGTGTTTTCCCCCCCGTTGAGTGTGTGTGGGAGGACAGCAGACGGTGGCGAGAGAATAATACGAGAATCCATATGTGCAGAACATTTGCGATGTGATTTGGGAAAAATGTCAGGCGCTCGCGTTGGAAAGTAAAGTTTCCGTTGGATGGGTGGAGGATGCTGTTAGCAGCCTGTAATCAAATTGTGCTTTGGAGAAGCGAGAGATTGCACGTGACTGGTTTCATTCCCACAATGCTGTTCAGCAAGTGCATTCGGGAACTGAGTCCACGCAACCAAAGAGCCCATCCACCAAGGAAGAGGCAACGGACCATTACCCAATCCAGCAACCATGTCTGGGGAGTATCTCCTTGGTCACGGCTGCTTCTCTTGGGTTTTGGCTTTCTAAGGAGACCACGTCATTTCACCTCTGAGGGCTGCCTATCCGGTAACCGCTGCCACCGAGGCTGTTTGTGCTGGATTTGGGTGTTGCAGTGATAATATGCAGCCCCCAATCCAGTTCTTAATTTTTCTCCAAACCCCCTCCCCCGGGTAGCTACCAAGATATGGTGCCTTCAGGAGGTCATTTCCCGTAGGCCCGTTGCACTGATAGATTATTACAGTACTCGCATTGGAATAACCACTCCACAGGTTTCCCCTTCTTCTTCTTAGATACTTAGGGGCTGATTTGCTGGAAACTAAAACTCATTAGTTTTGTATGTTCTGTGGGCAACCTTGGTACATCGGCAGAGTTCAGGAAACAATCCAGTCCATGAATAGCCTGGAGACTACACTAGATAATTGACTCAGCCCTACCCCACCTTCCAGGATAGAAATAAATTACTTGCCTACCATTTTTCTGCTCACCCTGTACTCCCATCTTTCTGTGTTATACCTCTGAGGATGCCAGTCACAGCTACGGGCGAAACGTCAGGTCCTACAGTGCCAAGACCACGGCCACACAACCCGGAAAATCTACAGCAGCTAATGAACTCCGGCCGTGAAAGCCTTCGACAACATAATCCAGTCCACGTTTTCAGTGAATTTACTGCAACGGGTTTTTGCAAAAAGACCATAGCTGACTGTGGGCCACTAATAGAACTGAGCGTTCTATTATTTTTGGCCAGTGTGTGACAGAGTGTTGGACTGGGTGGGTCATTGGCCTGATCCAACATTGGCTTCTCTTATGTTCTTGTGTTCTTAGAGCGGCCTTCAGAGCACAAACACAGACACTAACTAACCCACAGCAGGAAAGAGAAGCAACAAGAGGTCGGCTGAACTGCAAGAGAAAATATTCCATAAACCCTAAACACTGGAGAATGCGCCACGGCTCCCCACAGGCTACAAGTAGACTAAACTACTCCTTCTGCAGTAGCTACAGTGACTAGACTCTCCGCGGGCTCTCCCTTCTTCAACATGGTGCCCGCCAGGGCTCTTTTCATAGCAGGGACTCCTTTGCATATTAGGCCACACACCCCTAATGTAGCCAATCCTCCAAGAGCTTACAGTAGCCCCCGTAAGAAGAGCTCTGCAAGCTCTTGGAGGACTGGCTACATTAGGGGGGATGTTGCCTAATATGCAAAGGAGCTCCTGCTACGAAAAGAGCCCTGGTGCCCACTATGACAAATCTGCAATCCAGTCTGCACATCTACTAATCTTTGCCCATCCCATTCCTTTGCGGCACGGATGGGATCACAGACTCAGTTGTCTCCTGAATCAAATGGTGCTCCTACACCTGTTTCCACAAACAAGAACCTGGAGTAGCAGCCACCAAGGCTAGTCCGATGCATTCGTGCCATCTTTGGCGAAGAAGCGAAGCCAGATCAGTGACTCGTGCAGAGATGCAGCAGAGAGCCTCCTCTGAGGTGATATTGTAGTCGAATCTTCAGGTTAAAATCTCTTGGGCTGTCAGTCTAACCTTCCCATAGGGCTGTTGTGTAGATATAAAGAAGAGAGTTATGGAGAGGAGGAGAAGGAGGAGGAGGAGGAGATTGGATTTATACCCCGCCCTTCATTTGGAGTCTCAAAGCAGCTTACAAACTCCTTCCCTTTCCCTTGTCCACAACAGACACCCGGTGAGGGAGGTAGGGCTGAGAGAGCTCTTTCAAGGACTGCTCTTGAGAGGACAGCTCTGAGAGACCCATGATTGACCCAAGGTCACACCAGCAGCTGCAAGTGGAGGAGTGGGGAATCAAACCTGGTTCTCCCAGACTCGAGTCTGCACACTTAACCACTTCACCAAACTGGCTCTATGTTTCGATTTGGAGAATTAAAATAAAACATTTTGGAAAATTGGAAGTGCAATTTATTTCTCGAAATGTGCAAGCAACCCAAAGCTTGGGAGATGTGAGCCTACCAAGGAAGGATACATAAGCTGACAAAACCTGTACAAGTTTTTTTTCCTCACTTAAAAAAAAAATCTAAGATGTTGGAGATGTTTTCTGTACCTATTATTTGTTAAATGGTGGCAGGAAGTGCCCGCAGGTCACAACCGACTACACTGACCCCGTAGGGGGTTTTCAAGGCAAGAGACATTCAGGGACGGTCGGCCATTGCCTGCCCCCGCGTCACGACCCTGGTATTCCTTGGAGGTCTCCCATCCAGCTGCTAGCCAGGGCCAACCCTGTTTAGCTTTCAAGATCTGAGGAGATCAGGTTAGCCTGCGCCATCCAGGCCGGGGCTGTTTGTAAAATAAAAGCTAAAGGTTTCCCTTTCTCGAGAGCTAGTCGAATCCGACTCTAGGGGGCGGTGCTCATCTCCATTTCCAAGCCGAAGAGCCAGCACTATCCAAAGACATTTCCGTGGTCATGTGGCTGGCATGACTAGACACCGAGGCACATAGAACGCTGTTACCTTCCCACTGAAGGGGTACCTATTTATCCACTTGCAATCTCTTGCTTTCGAACTGCTTGGTTGGCAGGAGCTGGGGCCAGAGACAGGCGCTCACTCTGTCATGCGGCACTCGGGTCTCGAACTGCTGAACTACCGACCTTCCAGTCTGCAGTTCAGCCATCTTAACTTCTGAGCCACCGTAGCCCTGTTTGTTAAAAACATCGCACTAATTCTGACTCCTGTGTGCTCACCGGCCATCGTCTCATACCTGATCTTCAAGGTGGCTCTTCAGTAGGGCCCAGAGACCCTTGAAGCAAATCGCCGGCTTTATGCACCTTCTCCATCTCATTCCCATAGAGGCCTGATCAAAATGTCCGACTCGGAGGTCTGAGTTCAGATCCACAGTCTTGTCGTGAAATGCACCGAGTAACCAAAAGCCAGTCATTCCATCTTGCGCAGACCTACCTTGCAGGATTGTTACGGGGATGGAATGGGCGAGGGAAAGAGGTGAGTTCCCGGGAGGAAGGAGGGATAGACGCGTGCGAGAGTTCGTCCCTGCCTGGATGTCCCCACTGCAAGTGAGGGCTCCCTGCCAGGAAGCTCAGTCCCTTCACGTGGAGAACTAGCAGCTCAGTGACATAACATGACATGACGGCTTTGTGTGTACACTTCACTGGGTAGCATGTTTATTTGGGGAGATTTGGTTAATGCAGCAGAGTTTTGTGCAGTCATAGGAGTGAGATAACTGAGTGCAGTAAATAAATCTCCCTAGCAGCATGTTGCAAAAAAGGGAGACTTGCATTTATTCAGGTTTCCATGCAGGTTGCAGTCGAAAGGAGAGAGAGAAGCTGGATCTAAAGGGTATTTCCTTGTCGCAAGTGGCCAGCTTGTCCGACATCATGTGCATGGGAGTCTGAGGGCATTGTCTCTGCGGGAGACACCTGCAGAGACGTCTGTCTCCGTGGAAGGCCATGTGCAGCGAGGGAAAGGACAAAGGGGGAGAAAGAGAGAGAGAGGGAGGGAGAGGAGGGGGAGTCACAGGGCAACTCCCGGATTAAGTCAAAGAGAGGCCTCCCATTCGAGGAGATAACTCCTGTACACCCTTAGAGTGATGAAGCGCACCCCAATGTCCAGTCATGCTGAGTCACTCCCTGCCTGATGGTTATGAGGCAGTTTACCTGCACTCTGTACAGCCACCTCAGAGATAACGGATACTTCCCTGCGTACACACACACATTTCGACTGGGAGCAGGAGGCAGAGGGCTGGGTAATGACCACATCCTGCTGTATTGGTGGAGATCTTTATGCACACAAGCAAAGTAAGGGGGGGGAAATGGAATCTGTCTTCCTTTTTTGAAGGAAGGCAGAGGAAACAAATGACCTGGGGAAGAGCTATTGAGAGGGGAATCATTCCGAGGCAATCTGGTGGGAATGCACATTTGGAGGACAAAGGCATTCGGAAGGGGTCTGAGAAAGAAATGGAGGTGGGGGTCAAGTCAAGTGAAGGAGAAACCAACCGGGAGCCATTTGGGAGAGAAATGGAATTAATGGGGGGGGGGAAGGATTTGGAGTTTGCTTAACAGCGCAGGCCAGTCGGAGCTTCCCGGAGCCTGGGAGTCAAAGAGGGTTGGCTGCCGTCAGTCCTTGAATGGGAGGCCACCAAGGAAGACCAGGGTCATGATGCCGAGGCAGGCAATGGCAGAACTCCTCTGAACATCTCTTGGCTTGATAGCCCCATGAGGGGTCGTCATAGGTCGGCTGTAACATGAATACACATTATTATTATTATTATGGTTGATAACTGAGGAGGAGGGATGTGGGTGAACTGGCAAACTGAAGAGCTGCCATGAAATTCCACAAATCTTAAGGAAGTTCTTGGCGGTTTGTGAAGAGCAGAAAGCAGGGGCTTAAATGGCTCAGAGCCATTTAAACCCCTGCTTTCTGCTCCCCGACCACTCAGCTGTTTGGCTTAGTGGCTCAGAGCCATCTCACCTCCCACTTTCTGCTCGCCGCAAAAAGCGGCTCCCGCTTTCTGCTCGCCGCTTTCTGCTCCTCACAAACTCATACGAACTGATTCAGTTCATGAACCAACATATTGGTACTTGGTTCGGTTCATGTTTCAGCCACAAGCCAAACTGCAAAAATACGGTTTGTGCCCATCCCTACTGAGGATCAGGCTCACCGCTTCCTGGTTTGTCCTGGTTGCTTCCAGTGGGTCACTTTTATACCCCTCTATCCTACCATTTTGTTTCCATCAGAGGGCTGCCAAATGGAATCTTTTTGTTTGAGGGGGGGCCTTACAGTTGAGAGAGGTACTGGATATGGATGTTTCATTTGCTATCCTGGCTAAAGGGATGGGCTTTGCTATGGTAGATGCCAGTGCTGGGTGTGATGGGGTTGGACAGAGCAGGATCCCAGTGCAGGGTGCGATGGGGTTGGCTTGGCCAGATCTGCAGCCCCTGTATTTTGAGGAGTTCTCAGCCTCCCTTGCCCAAGTGTATCATTCGCATCATGGGCCTGGCTGTCTTGCAGCCTGCTAGTCCCAGGGGAAAGCAAGGCGTCTCATTGCACTTCGAAAGACATCTGAAGGACACTCTCATCGCCATCTGTACTAGCGTTCTTAGACAGTGTGCCAGTGCAGCAAGAAAAGTTGGCAAGCGGCGCAGCCGGTGGGCGTGCACCTGCTCGGAGCGCTCCCCGTGAACCTGCATTGCAGCAAGGCGCTGGCGTTCCACCCGACCTCTGAGAGAGCGGGTGGCTGTCGAGCATGTACGAGCATTTGCTCACTCTGCACCACACAGCATTGTGGGCGAGAGACTCAATCCGACAGCTCAGCTGAGGCTGCAGTACCCGAGAGCTCTCGGCAGCCCATTCCGGCCTCCCGGAACTCGGAGCTCTCAGGCTGGGGCCGGGCATATGTCGAATGCAGCCAAACTGTGGCGTCACCCAGAGAGATCCACTTTGCACTGTCGGGCGGACATCAGCAGTGGTGTCTGGTTCCCTGCAGCGTTGATTGCAGTGGGTGTCACATGCGGCATTTGGTTTGGCTCAGGTCGCTGCCTCAACCCCGTCGGCTTTCGAAAGAGGCCTCCCTGTAGCGAGGTATCCATTATGACTCCTCGTACGGGGAGAGTGGTTCCCCTCGGTGGTTTTTGTCAGAGCCGCCTCCTCCTCCTCCTCCTCCTCCCTGTGCCCATCCATGACACCGGCCTGTGCTCTGATGACTCAAGATGCCCTTTTGTTCTTCGCAGGGCTGTCGCCGCCGCCGCTCTGAGTCATCCTCCCCTCCCCCCCGTAAGTCCCGGTGGAGACACCTCCAATGATCCCTCTCTTGTCCTTGGGCCCAATAGGCCTCAGATCCTTAATGACAGACGTCTAACGGGGCTGGGCTGAAGCCTGCTCCTGGTGTCTCCGACGATAAAATGGGCTTCCCTTCAGTATACCGAGGCAATATCGATCTCTTTTTAAAAAAATACTTTTTACCAACCTGAAGATAAATTCTGCCTTTCCGCTCATGGGTCTAGTTCTCAATGAGGTGGGCCAGATTAATAGAATCATAGATTGTTAGAGCTGAAAGGGACCTTGCAGGTCATCTAGTCCAACCCCCTGCACTCTGCAGGAGCAGAGCCAAAAGAGAGCCCTACATACCTACAACATACCCGAAAGATGGTCATCCAGCCTCCACTTGAAAACATCCAGAGAAGGAGCATCCACCACCTCTCGAGGCAGTCTGTTCCACTGCTCAACCCCTCTGACAGTTAGGAAGTTTCTCCTGATATTTAGCTGGTAATGACTCCCTTGTCATTTCCACCCTTGTAATTTCCACCCATTCAGACTGCAGTTGATTAAAATGTGGGATTCGCTGCCGGGGGATGTAGTGATGGCTGCAGGAATAAACAGCTTTCGAAGGGGATCAGAGAGATTCATAGCGGATACACCTATCAGTGGTGACTAGCCACGGTGATGGAGGGGGACCCCCACATTCAGAGGCACTAAGCCTCTGAATCCCAGAGCCAGGAGGCAACCTCAGGGGAAGGCCTCAGCCTCTGTGCCCTCTTGTTGGCCGTCCAGAGGAATGGGTTGCCCACTACATGAGACAGGATGCTGGATGAGATGGACCACTGGTCTGATCCAACAGGGCTCTTCTTATGTTCTTCTCAGGGGAAGGCCTCGGCCTCTGTGCCCTGTTGTTGGCCCTCCAGAGGAACTGGCTGGCCACTGTGTGAGGCAGGATGCTGGACGAGATGGACCCTCACTGGTCTGACCCAGCAGGGCTCTTATGTTATTATAAACCTCTGAATCCCAGAGCCAGGACAACATAAGAGAACATAAGAGAAGCCAATGCTGAATCAGGCCAATGGCCCATCCAGTCCAACACTCTGTGTCCCACAGTGGCCAAAAATACCAGGTGCCATCAGGAGGTCCAGCAGTGGGGCCAGGACACCAGAAGCCAAGACATTGTTGCCCCCCCCAAGCACCAAGAATACAGAGCATCACTTGCTCCAGACTGAAAGTTCCTATCCTTACCTTGTGGCTAATAGCCACGGATGGACCCCTGCTCCAGATGTTTATGCCATTCCCACTTGAAGCTGTCCATACTTGTAGCTGCCACCACCTCCCTTCCTTCCCCTACTGCTGGTCTTTACTTTTTAGAAAGCTGGGGCAATCCCATAATGCCGGCTACGGTCTCACGACTTCTCGGTCTTTACTGTGGGGATTCGGCAGTGGCTCCCATTGCTTGTCTGTCAAGGGGTGAATGTGGGTTTTCACATCCGGGGTTTTTCCCATCATACCTTTCTGTCCTTGGCCCCACTGAATGGATTTTTTTTTAATCTGTACTCCAAGGCCGAGTTCAGAGTCGGTTCTCTGAGGCTGACCACACCAGTCACAGCTAGAAGCTAAGATCATCCCTTTCGGATGCCTAAATTCAAGCTGGGGTGGGAAAATATATGGGGAAGTTGAAGATAAGCCTCCAGAGTGGTCATGTGTCTTGGCTTTTGCCTGCTGACAGCGTGGTCTGATGCGGTTTACTCTCGTTTCTAAGCCTACTGATTTATTTATTTATTGCCTTTTTCTTCTGTGTGTCATAATTCATATTTGTAAAGTCTATTATTCCTGTATTGCAAATTGGGGTCAAGGGTGGGGGCACTCTGGGAGAGCAGCTTAATATATACTGAAGTCATGGCAGTGGAGTGAGGTGGTGGCGCAGAGCATCTGCTTGGCGTGCAGAAGGTCCCAGGTTCAACCCCCGACATCTCCAGTTAAAAGGATCGGGCAGGAGGTGAACATAAGAACATAAGAGAAGCCAATGTTGAATCAGGCCAATGGCCCATCTAGTCCAACACTCTGTAACACAGTGGCCAAAAATACCAGGTGCCATCAGGAGGTCCAGCAGTGGGGCCAGGACACTAGAAGCTGGTGATGGGAAAGACCTCCACCTGAGGCCCTAGAGAGCTGTAAAGAGGGCCTGTGGCTCAGTGGTAGAGCCTCTGCTTCAAGGGCGTAGACTTTGCAATTTCCCAGGGGGGGCTGGGGCTGGGCCAGAGGTATTGCTAAGTTGTTAAAAGAACTGGGACCCAGTGACATCATAGGGAGGAGCCAGTGACATCACAGGCCATTTCACTATCTATAGAGGTGGAACTATGTGGCATTTAGGGAGGGGCTCCCCAGAAAATTAGGGCAGCCTGGGAACCCCTGGGAACCCCCTAGTAATGCCCCTGGGTTGGGCTAAGCCCAGGAACAGGTGCCTTCTTAGCACACTGCTTAGAAACTCCACCTTAAAATGCAGCACAGATTCTATTGCTAGGGACTGTTTTTCCACTCTGGGAACTGTCATTACAGTCCTAGAGTAGCCTATCTGGGCCCAAAAACCTTATTGGAAAAACCATTCTGCATTTTCTTTGCAACTTTTTTGGGCTGCAGTGTATTTCAGCAGAGCCCATGCAAGTCAATTGGCATTCCTGGCTCCCATTATCTCCAGTGGGCTTTCAAGCCTCTCCCATTATTTCCAATGGGCAATCCTGTCATTCCTTTTAGTACATCCCAGTTGATTGCCCCTTTGAAACTACCACACCATTTTAAGAAACAGCAAAACGAAGAGCATGAACATAGAGTGCACATCCCTTACCAATGTTCTTTCTGGGCTGCACACAAATCAAAAGGAAATTTTAAAAGGCCTCTGATCCGCATGCGCCCTCATCTTGTTCACGCAGATGGGCTTACAATTTAAAAATGAAACGGAGATTGAAAGAAAAGCTTAGGAGTGGCTGAAGCAGCCCACCCACCACTAGCATGAAAAAAACAAGAACTGTTCTCAATCAAGGATATATAGACCTAAGTAAAATACATCCCTCCCCTCCTCCACCTGGCTGTTGTGCATCCTACATGAAGCAGGGTGATTCAGCAGATGCAAGCCATTGTCAGTGGTCTGCATCCACCATCTTACACAGAAGAACCAGAGCTTCCAGTTTCAGCACTGGAGCTAGGGGTGCCAGACTCCAGGTGAGACCTGGGGATCCCCTGGAATTACAGCTCATTTTCAGACTACAAAAATTAGTTTCCCTGAAGAAAATGGATGTTCTGGAGAGTGGACTCTATGGCATTGTACCCCACTGAGGTCCCAATCCTCCCCAGGCTCCATCCCCAAATCTCCAGGAGTTATCCAACCTGTATTGGGCCACCCCTCACCCCCATCCCCCAGAGGTGGACAGGGGGACCTGGCAACCCTAACTAGAGATGTTTAAACAAGGGAGAGAGGGAGGCGAGAGGTGGAAAGAAAGCAAATAGATGGGAAGAGAGGAAGGAAGGAAGGAAAGAAGGGGAGGGAGGAGAGAAATGAAAAGAAAGCAAATAGAGATCCCTCTCCATAATTTATCCAGGAGTTCAGGGGAGAGTTGGTCTTGAATGTATGCATTTAAACTCTTCGAGATTTCACCTGCCCTCCTCCCCCCTTCCCCTGCACCGGCTGTGTGTGCGATTTCAGTAATTTTAACTGCTGATTCCTGGCTTTCCTAATATCCTCTCTCTGTCAAGGGAAGGGGGTGGAGCTCAACAAAGAACTCAGAAGATTCTCCTCTCGGAGGAAATAAATGGCTCTGGTTAAGTAGTGAACTCGGGAGTGGGAAAACAACAGCAGCAGCACGAGGCCGCAGAAAAGGTGCCCAGGCACTCAGCCGCCCAGGGATCCTCCAAGGATGCCGGCCTCTCCCCTCCCAACCTCCCTGCATGACTCTGCAAGGCAATCCTTGTGTGTGTGTGGAAACAGAAGAACAAGGGTGCAGGGCGCCTAGCCGTCCCAAGGCTGGCAATCCTCCATGGATGCCAGCCTCCCCCCCAACCTCCTCACATGGCTCTCTGCAAGGCAAGCCTTGTAGGGAGTGGGAAAACAACAGCAGTGGCACGAGGCTGCAGGAAAGGTGCCCAAGAGTCCAGCCGCCCCAAGGTGGGCAATCCTCCATGGATGCTGGCCTCCCCCCCACTTCCCCCACCTCCTGACCTCCCTGCATGGCTCTGCAAGGCAAGCCTTGCAGGGAGAGAGGGAAAAAAAACTAGAAGAACAAGGGCGCAGGGTGCCCAGCCTCCCCGAGACCGGCAATCCTCCAAGGATACTGGCCTCCCCCCCAACTTCCTTGCATGGCAGGAAAACAACAGCAGCGGCACAAAGCCGCAGGGAAGGTGCTCAGGCACCCAGCCACCCTGAGGCTGGCCTCAGCCAGCCAGCCTTGGCACTCTCTGCCTAGTGCCCATCACCCCACCCCTGAAAACATCCCCCCCACCCTCACTGCCTTACCTTTCTGTGCGGGAAAGCTGAAAGCACTGAAAACATGTGCAGCCCCCAGCTCCACCAGGCCCAACTGAAGGTTTCTGGGAGCTGGGGGTGGGGCTTAGCTTTCAGGAAGCAAGCCCTGTTTCCTGCCACCCCACCCGAAGTCTCAGAAAGTAGAGGGAAAAAACATTCCACTTTCAAAATGGGTTGGGGGTGGTGTGGGGTGGTGTTGGCAAGGCTTGTGAGCCTGGTTGCCGGGGGGGGGCTCAGTCACCCCTGGAAAATTTCGGGGGTAGCCTCAGCCCTCAAGCCCCCCTGAAGTTGACACCTATGCTCTGCTTGGCATGCAGAAGGTCCCAGGTTCAATCCCCAGCATTCCAGTTCAAAGGACCAGGCAGTAGGTGATGTGAAAGACTTCAGCCTGAGACCTTGGAGAGCAGTAGAGAAGGGCCATGGCTCAGTGGAAGAGCCTCTGCTTGGCATGCAGAAGGTCCCAAGTTCAATCCCCGGCATCTGCAGTTCAAAGGACCAGGCAGGAGGGGATGGGAAAGACCTCAGCCTGAGACCCTGGAGAGCCATGAAGTGGGGCCATGGCTCAATGGAAGAACCTCTGCTTGGCATGCAGAAGGTTCCTGGTTCAGTCCCAAGCATCCCTAGTTAAAAGGATCAGGCAGTAGGTGGTGAGAACAGTGCTTTGGCTGAGGCCTTGGAGAGCGGCCGCCCCTCAGGGTACACAGGGTTCACCTTGATATGTCAAGAGTTTGATTCAGTGAAAGGAGGTTCTTGTCTTGTGTTCAAATTCACTTTTGTTAAGTAATTTGAACCAGATTCTTCATGCTTTGGATGTTTATGAAGAACTGGATCATATTTTTTGGCATTATTTTTGCAATTGATTGATTGATTGATTGATTTTAGGGCTCAGGGCGGCTCACAGCGTGCAATAAAAACAACACAAGATTATATAAAAGATCAATCGCAGCAGTCAATAATCCCTGAGGGCGGCACAACAGTTCCAGCTACAGTGTCCCAGAACTTCTGGTCCTGGTGCCAGGCTGATTTTGGCCGTCTCCTAAGGTAATGGTACATAACAAGATCGATCAGTTTTGGAGCAGATTGTTTTTGGCCAATCAATTAGGGAATCAATAATAAGATTTTGGGGCCTGAACTTCTTCAGAGGCATCATAATTTCCATAGGCTGCCGGATAGACAATAACAGTATTTTCATTTTGGCCTCCGCTTGGAAGATCGCCGCTGGTTCCTAGAAATGTGATCAGCCGGGATGAGAGATGGGAACGCCAGACTATAAAACTTGCTCTAATTAAGTTTATAGCCTTCTGGACGTGGACCATTTCTGCACACCATGTAGCAGGCAGCTGGTGCTAAGTAAATATTATATAGTAGCCATCACCCTGAATTTGATCATCCACAGTGTTTGCTTAATATGTTTGGACAAACAGAAGCCCTGTCTGCCGAGGGGTGGCACATAATGGATTTGGTGCACTAGGAGGTTAGAGTCATAGAATCACACAGAGTTGTGAGGGGGGGTCCTAGAGGCCATCTAGTCCACCCCCCCCCGCTCCATGCAGTATCAGCCCAGAGCATCCCTGACAAGTGTTTGTCCAGCCGCTGCTTGAAGACGGCCAGGGAGGTTCAAGCGATGCATTTTCAGATCTTAAAAACAAGGTGCGCTACAGTATCCGCTGACATTGTTAAGAGTGCGCCAGAAGTCAGTGATCTGAAGACAGACGCTGGATTGCCTGGAGTGACAAGCGGGGAGACCGGCTCCCGCATCTTCAGGAGCTGGGAAGAAGAGGAATTTCCGGCAGGTGTTGCCAGCAGAGGACGTGAGCTCAGCAGCTGCCGCTGCCACCCAATTGCCCTCTCGTGCACAACCAGGGAAGAACTCGCCTTCCGTCTTGTCACATTAGCTGACCCTAAGGTGTCGTCATATTAGCTCCAACAGAAGGGGAAAATATACTGGTTTCGTTTCCAGATTTTTTGGAGCGGGGAGGGGATATTTTGTCAGGATCGAGAGGAACGATGTTTTCTATTTGCAGCGTCGGTTTCTCTGTGTCGTTGGCTGTCGGTGAATATGAAGGTTGCCAGCTTCCAGGTGGGGCCTGGAGTGCTCCTGAAATTACAACTGAGCTCCAGGCTACAGAGACTCAGGTCACCTGCAGGAAACAGCGGCTTGGGGGGGGGCAGGGGGAGTGGACGCCGTGGCACTGTATCCTGATGAGGCCCCTCCCTCCCTCAAGTCACGCCTTCAAATCCCCAGGGATTTCCCCACCCAGAGTTGGCAACCACACTGGCTCAGGAAAGAGAAGCTGACAACCGTAACGACACTGATGGTTTTATAAGGTCAAAGACAAAATGTATAACCGGCGCAATAGGAACTTGCGCTTCACTGAGTCACGTGGCTGGTCGGCATAGCCCAATCCTGTCTGTTCCAGCCGGCAGTGGCTTTCCAAGGTCTTCCCCCATCTTGATACTCGGGATTAAATTCCTGGGAGAGGGCTGGGATTGTACCGGGGACCTTTGAAATGAAAAGCAGGTGCTCTGCAAGAGAGCTACATCCCTGCTGTACAAATGCCGAACAAAGGGGCAGAGAATGCCCAAGAGGCACTTGTGCTCTGAGGAACCAAAGTGTCCTGTGAGTGGTTGCACAGGGGGAAGTAGTTCTGGGGGACACCAGGAAGCAATGGAAACCAAGTCCCGCGGCCATTTTGAGTTCATGTGTTTCCGCTGTTGTTGTTTTTTTTAACTGTCTCTTGAGGCATCACATTATAAAGTATATAGAAGCTTCTAGTGCAACTTGGAGAGCATTATTTAAAAGAAAAAAATTATTATCGGATATATAATAGCATGTTCCACATTTTGTTTACAATTCTTATATCCTTTTCACATTTTTATCTCCCCTTCCCCTGGCTTCCCACGATGCTCCGCCCCCATTAACATTTCCACCCAATATTCTCGTACATTCAACTCGTTCTTAATATTCAAATCTTAAATTTCAATATTTTGCTTTTTAACTTTAACAATTAGGTAACTTTTCAGATAGTCTCTCTTGTTACAACACTTCTGTTATTAGTAACTATCAAAACAAAGTAATCTATTTTTCACATCCTAGTTAAGCTCTAAATAGTCTTTAAAATCTTTCCAGTCTCTTAAAAATTCTTCGTCTTCTGCTCCATGAAGTTTTCTTGTTAGTTTGTCCATTTCAGCCAAAAAATTTTTTTAATCCATTCCCACTAATCAGGTATCTGCTCTTGTTTCCAGAACTGAGCGTAAGTCATTCTTGCAGTTGAAATGAGATACCATAACAAAGTTCTTTTTGTCATTTTGACTTCTTCTAACTTTAGTCCTAAAAGCAACATTTCTGGTTCTTTTTTCAACGTACATTTCAAGATTTTCTGAATTTCACTATGAATATCTGTCCAAAAAATATTTGCTTTTTCACAAGTCCACCACATATGGTAAAACGAGCCCTCTTTCTCAACTTGGAGAGCATTATTATAAGGTTATGAAACAAAACCCCACAGCTGCCATTGATGTGCCACAGGATCAGTACCCTGCAAGGATCCCTTTCTGTAATCCTGTTCCAGTTTGGTTGCAGTGGTTAAGTGCGCAGACTCTAATCTGAGAGAACCGAGTTTGAGTCCCCTCTCTTCTGCTTGCTGGATGACCTTGGGCAAGCTACAGTTCTGTCAGAGCTGTTCTCTCAAGGACAGTTCTCAAGAGAGCTCTCTCAGCCCCCACCTACCTCACAGGGTGTCTGTTGTGGGGAGGGGAAGGGAAAAGAGTTTGTAAGCCGCTCTGAAACTCCAAGTGAAGGGTGGGGTATAAATCCAATCTCCTCCTCCTCCTCCCTCCACCTCCTCCTCCTCCTCCTCCTCCTCCTCCTCCTCCTCCTCCTCCTCCTCCTCCTCCTCCTCTTCTTCTTCTTCTTCTTCTTCTTCTTCTTCTTCTTCTTCTTCTTCTTCTTCTTCTTCTTCTTCTTCTTCTTCTTCTTCTTCTTCTTCTTCTTCTTCTTCTTCTTCTTCCATGCACCAGGACACATCAGTGAAATAAAAGCAAAGATAACTAAATCAATACAAGCCTCCTGTGCAGAGGAAAAGGGCTCGATGGAGAAGGGATTTTGCTCCATCTTCCCAGCCATCTCCTGGTCAAGTGGCAACAGCTGGCGCTCTTGAAGCCCAATCCACACTCTTGCTCGGTTGTTTGGTCACAGAGGGGGACAGTGTTTTCCTTCTCTGTTAGGACAGGATAAATCCTTCCCTGCTGGTCTGTGATTTAATCCTTGGCAAGCGGCCTGTGTGTGTGTGTCTGGGGGCTGGAACTGGAGTTTGGTAATCACAAATTCTACTATACTTTGTGCCATGTGTGTGTGTTGTGTGTTCCTGGGACTTTTTCATATTTGTATCCCTGAATAGAAAGCGAGCTGGAGCCAAGCATTAGAAGTCACGGGAGAGAAACAGCAGCGCGCTTTGGGAAAGAGCGAATAAGCACTGCACATCTGCGGGGTTCTATTGAATGCGGCTCTTGCTAATGTAATTTGTGACTCGGTCTACAAATGCCGATGCGTGTAAATGGTAAAGCTCTGCTTTATGACGGCGGTGTCAATCTGGGTTCCGTGACACGGCAGGAGCAATTTGGCCTCCAATAAACCATCGGGTGTAAACGCTTATCCGGTTTCTGCAGTTCTGATGCCTGAATGTGCCCACTGGTGGGGCGAGGGGCATGGCTCCATCAAATCGTTTGTACTTCTGTAATGAGCTGCTCCCGAAAAAAACAGAGGTTTTATTTCAAACAAGGAGCAGTTATTATTTAATGATGGTGCTTGGAACTGTTGGCGTTTGGCTGGCTTCATCGGTGCCGGAAGCCAGGACAACGGCCACGTTGGGGGGATGCGCAGGTTCTTGAAACTCCCAAGGAACCGTCTTGATCTGGAAACGACCCTTTCGCCCCTGTTCCCAGTCTTAGCTGATGGGGAGTCTTTGTCAGTTATCTCAGGCAAGATTTTAAATATTTATTTATGTTGATATTTATACCCCCCGTTTTCCTCTCCGACGGGGCCCCGGAGTGGCCCAGCATTTTTCTTCCCTCCTCCGTTTTATCCTCTTGACAACCACCCTGTGAGGTAGGTCAGGCTGAGAGAGGAGGAGAGGCCGGCCCCAGGTCGCCCCGCAAACATCCGTGGCAGAAGGGGACGGAGGGCGGCCAGAGGGTGCAGCGTTGTCTTCTGTTGCCCCAGAAGGTCAGACCAGAACCAATGGGTTGAAATTAAATCAAAAAAAGGTTTTCCACTAAACATTAGGAAGAACTCCCTGACAGTCAGAGCGGTTCCTCAGTGGAACAGGCTTCCTCGGGAGGAGGTGGGCTCTCCTTCTTGGGAGGTTTTTAAGCAGAGGCTAGGTGGCCACCTGACAGCAATGCCGATTCTGTGAATTAGGCAGATCCTGAGAGGGAGGGCAGGAAGGGTTGCCTCAGTGCTTAGTTCTTATGGCCAGGGCTTTTTTTGTAGGAAAAGCCCAGCAGGAACTCATTAGCATAATAGGCCACACCCAACAGCATAAACTTATTAGTTTATTAGGCCACACCCCTGACAGCACAGTTTATTAGCAGATTAGGCCACAGCCCCCTGTTACCAGAAGTGTGGTCATCCAGCCACACCCACCTTTTGCTTCTTATTCTGTTTACCTCGTTTGTTGTCAAAACCCCAGGGCTTTTTTTGGAGCAGGAATTCCTTTGCTTGTTAGGCCGCGAACCCCTAATGCAGCCAATCCAGATGAGTTTCTATTGTTGGGTGTGGCCTATTATGCTAATGAGTTCCTGCTGGGCGTGGCCAACTTGGGAGCCAACCGAACTCCGTTCCTATGCATTCCTGCCCAAAAATAGCCCAGATCATGGCCCTTTCTTACATGCCCAGGGAAATGCTGATCACCACATTGGGGGTCAGGAAGCAATTGTTCTCCAGGCCGGATCCTGCCCCGCCCCCCATAGCCACCAATCAGCTGACCAGCAGGGAGGAGAAAGAAGAAGGCCTAAGCCTCATGGCTGGCGTCACACAGCAAGTGACATCATCACACCGGTGACATCCAGGAGATGCTCTGGTATTTGGACAAAAACTCTGTGACAGAAGTCAGTTTTACCATAGAGTTTCTGCCCAAATACCAGAGCATTACCTGTACATTGCTGGCGTGATGACATCATTTCCTATGCAACACTGACAACAAGGCCTAGGTCTTTCTCTTTCCCCAGGTAAGCCCTCCCCATCCCCTGCTGGTTGCCAGAACCCCTAATGGGAATGGTAAGTTTGGTC
This sequence comes from Gekko gecko, assembly GCA_029375565.1. NCBI lineage: Eukaryota > Metazoa > Chordata > Lepidosauria > Squamata > Gekkonidae > Gekko > Gekko gecko. Next base: position 145,155,303 of record JAPDNY010000001.1, on the reverse strand, counting down.
TCCCAGTCTAGCCCGGGGTCCCCAGACTTTTGGAGCCTGAATGGACCTTTGGCATTCTGACAAAATGGCTGCCACAAAATGGTAAAAAAATATGCTAAATCGAATAAACTACAGAACTAAATAAACGTGCATATATTTCCACGTGAGTCCTTCTGGCTCAAATCTTTGGAAAATCTTGATCTGTCTTTGGAAATGCAATTCTATTCTGTGTGAGGGAAAAGGGGGCATGGCTTTTAAAACGTCAGCTGCCCGGTGCTATTTTGATTTAAAAAATGGGCAACTAAAAATAATTTGATTTTAGAAGACAACCTAAAAACCTGATACTGAAGAAAGGAGAGCCTCTTACTACCCGTAACAACAGATACATGAAGAGTCACATTCGACAGAGGTCCCTCAAGTGAGGCAAAGGGAAGGCATGCGCTGAAATCGTAGTGTTTCCAAAGAAATGTAGGAGAGGCCGTGCACACTGTTGCTTCTCTCTGATGCGCAGATTTGTTCTGGGAAAGGGTTTGGCGCACGGTTCTCGCCTTCTCTCAAACAACAGGCAGCCCTCTGGGGGAGACAGGCAGACAAGAGCCGAGCCTCTTCCCTTGCCACGGCTCACGGAGAGGCCACGTGATGAGCCACTGTGTAGGCAGCATGAGGGAGCCGACGCCACTTGTTCCCTCCCTCTCTCCTCTTCCGCGCACACATCTCCCTCTGGGCTTGTCACAGTTAGGCTGCTGTTGTCCTATTAGTCATGACGGGAGGCTGCACAGTTTGGCTGGCTTGGGAGCGAGGGTGGCGTTTTAACTTGCAGTTATAGTAATGCACGGTGTGGCAATCGTGGGGAAGGCGGTTTCTCTTGGATGCAAGGCACGTTTCAGACTCCACATGTTATGTGCAATTAAGAGAAGCCAATGTTGGATCAGGTCAGTGGCCCATCCAGTCCCACACTCTGTGTCACATAGTGGCCAAAACCCAGGGGCCATCAGGAGGTCCACCAGCGGGGCCAGAACTCCAGAAGCCCTCCCCCTGTTGCCCCCCAAGCACCAAGAAGACAGAACATCACTGCCCCAGGCATAAGAACAGAAGAGAAGCCGTGTTGGATCAGGCCAATGGCCCATCCAGTCTAACACTCTGTCACACAGTGGCCAAAACCCAGGGACCATCAGGAGGTCCGCCAGCGGGGCCAGAACTCCAGAAGCCCTCCTGCTGTTGCCCCCCAAGCACCAAGAAGACAGAGCCTCACTGCCCCAGGCATAAGAACAGAAGAGAAGCCATGTTGGATCAGGCCAATGGCCCATCCAGTCCCACACTCTGTGTCACACAGTGGCAAAAACCCAGGGGCCATCAGGAGGTCCGCCAGCGGGGCCAGAACTCCAGAAGCCCTCCTGCTGTTGCCCCCCAAGCACCAAGAAGACAGAGCCTCACTGCCCCAGGCATAAGAACAGAAGAGAAGCCGTGTTGGATCAGGTCAATGGCCCATCCAGTCCAACACTCTGTGTCACACAGTGGCCAAAACCCAGAAGCCATCAGGAGGTCCTCCAGTGGGGCCAGAACTCCAGAAGCCCTCCCACTGCTGCCCCCCAAGCACCAGGACAGAGCATCCCTTGCCCCAGACAGAGTGTTCCCTCTCTACCTTGTGGCTAATAGCCAATCATGGGCCTCTGCTCCATGTGCTTATCCTCTTGGACTTCTCTCTGCTTGTAGCTGCCACCACTTCCTTCGGCAGTGAATTCCATGTATTAGTTACTTTTTGAGTGAAGAAGTGCTGCTTTTTTATCTGTTCTATTTGGGACACACTCGTACATGCCCAGTTTGCTTTATTTCTCTCCTGTCACCACATGTTTAAATGTTCTGCAGGAGGTCTTTGAGGCAGAATTCGAACTCAAAAAGGACACGGCAGGGCTGGAGAAAGTGCAGAGGAGGGGCAACCAAGACAATGAGGGGACTGGAGCCCCTCCCCTAGGAGGAAAGGCCAAAGAGTCTCTGGGACTTGTCAGCTGAGAAAAGAGACAACTGGGGGGAGGGGGACATGATGGAGGTTTATACAATCATGCATGGGGTGGAGAGAGCTGACCAAGATAAATTATTCTCCCTCTCCCAAAATACTGGAACTCGGGGGCATCCAAAGAAGGAGATGGGCAGTAGGTTCAGGACAGACAAAAGGAAATACTTCTTTAAACAGAGAGTGATTAAAATGTGGAATTCACTGCCAGAGGACATAGTGATGGCCACAGGAATAAACAGCTTTAAATGAGGATGAGATAGATTCATAGAGGATAAATCTCTCAATGGCTACAAGCCATGGTGGCTGAGGGGAACCTCCACACTCAGAGGCACTAATCCTCTGGATCCCAGAGCCAGGAGGCAACCTCAGGGGAAGGCCTCGACCTCTCTGCCCTGTTGCTGGCCCTCCAAAGGAACTGTTCAGCCACTGTGTGAGACGGGATGCTGGACTGGATGAACCCTCCCTGGTCTGACCCAGCAGGGCTCTTCTGATAGGCCGAGTTCAGACTGGCAGTTTGCCCTGAGAGAGGCACATTCCAGCAACGTTTCACACGCGGATTAAAGGGGCTGGTTCACATAGGCACATCTGTCCAGCATTCCCCAGCCATACTCAACCCGTCTTGTAATGCTTCATTCCCGAGTTAAAAAGATACCTGTTAAAAGTGGTATCAAACCCCAGAAAGCATGTCTGTTGTTTGTTGTTCAGTCGCACAGTCGAGTCCGACTCTTCGCGACCCCATGGACCAGATTACGCCAGGCCCTCCTGTCTTCCGCTGTCCACTGAAGTTTGCTCAATTTCATGTTCGTTGCATCGATGACACTGTCTAACCATCTCATCCTTTGCCGTCCCCTTCTTCTTTGACCTTCAATCTTTCCCAGCATCAGGGTCTTCTCCAGTGAATGCTCCCTTCTCATTTGGTGGCCAAAGTATTTGAGCTTCAGCTTCAGGATCTGGCCTTCCAAGGAACAGTCAGGGTTGATTTCTTTTAGGATTGACTGATTTGATCTCCTTGCAGTCCAAGGGACTCTCAAGAGTCTTCTCCAGCACCATAGTTCAAAAGAATCTATTCTTCGGCGCTTGGCCTTCCTTATAGTCCAACTCTCGCAGCCATACATTACTACGGGGAATACCATTGCTTTGACCCTGCGGACTTTTGTTGGCAAGGTGATGTCTCTGCTTTTTATCATGCTGTTTAGGTTTGCCATCGCTTTCCTCCCAAGGCGCAGGCGTCTTTTAATTTCATGGCTGCAGTCACCATCTGCAGTGATCTGGGATCCTAGGAACGTGAAGTCTGTCACTACTTCTACGACTTCCCCTTCTATTTGCCAAGGAGTGATGGGGCCAGATGCCATGATCTTAGTTTTTTTGATGTTGAGCTTCAAGCCCACTTTTGCGCTCTCCTCTTTCACCCTGAGCAAGAGGCTCTTTAGGTCCTCTTCACTGTCTGCCATCAGAGTGGTATCGTCTGCATATCTGAGGTTATTGATCTTTTCCCCAGCAATCTTAACTCCAGCTTGTGATTCATCCAGGCCAGCATTTCGCATGATGTACTCTGCATATAAGTTAAATAAGCAAGGTGACAATATACATCCTTGTCGTACTCCTTTTCCTATGCTAAACCAGTCAGTTGTTCCATATCCGGTTCTAACTGTTGCTTCTTGACCCTTATACAGGTTTCTCAGGAGACATGTGAGGTGGTCCGGTACTCCCATCTCTTTAAGAACCTGCCATAATTTATTGTGATCCACACAATCAAAGCATGTCTATCCTGCGTATATCCCGCACCGACACAGCGTGAACGCTAAAATCCACGATTTTGATTGTGTGCTCATGTGCATAAGTGCTCGTGCGCATAAGTGCATATCTCCAGAATAGTGAAACAGAAAGCCGCACCTTACAGCCGCGCCTTCAGGCCAACAGTGTGAATGCTCCCTCACGCCTCCTCCTCGGTATGCTCCCACATCAGTCGGCGCAGTGTGACCAGGAAAACCTGGAACAGTTTGTTCCAGGGCTTTTTTGCCACGACTTGCTCCCACTTCAAACTGCCAGTGTGAACTCGGCCACAGATAGCTTCATGGAGGATAACTCTATCAATGGCTACTAGCCATAGTGACTGAGGGGAACATCCATATTCAAAGGCACTAATCCTCTGGAGAGCCAGTTTGGTGTAGTGGTTAAGTGCGCGGACTCTAATCTGGGAGAACTGGGGTTGATTCCCCACTCCTCCACTTGCACCTGCTGGATGACCTTGGGCAAGCCATATTTTATACTGGTCAAGGCTGGAGAGAGAGAGAGACGGGGTGGGGAGCAGTCTTCCCTCTAAGCTGAGTTAGTGTGAGCTGGCTCACAGTTTTTTAGCCTCCAGCTCACACATTTTTGTCTTCGCTCAGGAGGGATGGCTCCAAAGGAAACTGATTTATGCAGTTTCCAAATCGCTCGCTCACAGCTTTAATGCCAGTGGCTCACAAAGTGGAATTTTTGCTCACAAGACTCCGCAGCTTAGAGGGAATATTGGTGGGGAGGCAAACACTTTTCAGGTTCATGGTCACGACCATGAAGCATCTTGTTTCCAGCAGGCGCGCAGGGTTCTGAAGGCATGATTGCAGATGGTTCTTATGCGCTCAGTTGAGAGTCAGCGCGCTGTAGTGGTTAGAGGATCGGACTAGGACCTGAGAGAACTGCGTTTGGATCCCCCACTCGGCCATGGAAGCTTGCTGGGTGACCCTGGGCCTGTTGCTCTCTCTTAGCCTAAACTACCTTGCAGGGTTGTTGTGACGAAATGGAGGAGGGCGGGCTGACATTGCACGCTGCTTTGGGGTCCGCACTGGGGGGAAGAGTGGGCTATCGTTCCCTAAATAAGTACACAAAATGCTTTAGCAGTGTGGTAATGAGTAATTGTCCCTCAAGTAGATTCATTACAAGCTGCCCTGATACGAATGAGTTTTCTCAGCAGCCATTCTGGAAAAGCTCCTCTGTTCCCTGAGCCTCCTCTCCTAGCTTGTAATGGAATTGCATCAACACTAATGATGCTGCGCAGATGCACATTATCCCATAGCTTCCTGGAAGCCGCACATTAGATGGGCGCAACAAGTCAGGCCTTCATTGTCATGTATTTTGTAAATTATGTGCCTATTTTAAAAGTTCAGTTTATGTCAGGGGTTCAGCTCGTGTCCTGCTTTCAGGGTAGGATCCGTGGGTCCTGAATGTTGAACACCCTGACGGTCTGCACCCAGGTGGCTTGAATGTGACCAGTGTTCGAAAAAAGAAAAGACAACTTTACACGCTTGGTCGCATGCTACTTTATTAGAGGCTCTGCCCCCAAACTTGTGCCATCACTGACTCTGACTTAGAGCCGCACAGTTAAAAGAAAAGAAAAAAAGATTTTTTTTTTTTTAGTTGACTTACTACTCTGGTGTCCCTGTGTGCCTTGCCCTCCTTCAGTAGCCCATGCACTTTGCAATCAGCGCTTGTGATCAAGAAAGATGCCTCAGCCTGTGCAGGCACAAAAAGCAGGATGAGTCCAGTGCTGCTAATCTAAAGGTTGCTTCGGGGCATGCAGGTGACCCTGTGCTGAAGACTTCAGTGACCCAGCCAGGATCCTGGGGGATACTTGAGCAATGAGAGGTCATTTATTTTGCCACTAGGCTTGATGTCGGGATAGAGGGAAACCAGCCCTCACTGGAGATAGCTAGAGGGCATAACTACAGTTTCCAAGCCCAGCACGATCAGGTGACCTGAGGAGCCAATAGGAGCCCCCATAACAACCTCTTCTTGCTCATGTCCAACATCCTGGTCAATTGGCTAGAGACTGCCTGGCGTGCCACTCCCGGTCCCAGCAACGTTTTCTAAAATGAACCTAAATTTTGCTTCCTACAGGGATACAAGATAGTCTCTAAAATATTTTCTCTCTCTACGTTTTAGTCATTTTGTTGAGCCTTTGGCCTGCGTAGCATTGTGAGGGTTGGATTTTTGCTTTGTTGTAGAAAATTCAAAAAAGGATGTGAGCAGAACGGAGCAGGTGCCGAGGAGAGCAACGAGGATGACCCGGGGGCCTGGAGACTGAGAAGCGGAGGGGGACAGGACGGCTCTCCTGAAGTCCTGGAAGGGCTGTGTCCCTCGGAGGAGGAGGGCGGGGAGCTGTTCCGGTGGGCAGCAGAGGAGAGGACTCACACGAATGGGTTCAAATTAAGGGCGGGAAGGTGCCGGCTGGACCTTAGGAAATATTAGTGAAAACTTTTTTTACAGTCAAAGTTGTGCAAGAGTGGAATCAGCTGCCCCGGGAGGTGCTTGAAATGTACACTTCTTTGTACAACTGGTGCTGATTGGTTGCCACTGCCGCCCCCAATAACTTCACCAAATAACCTCACTTCCCAGGCCCTGGCACAACGTGCAACTTTTAATGTCCTTATTTCCAATTGATAAGGCAATAAGCAAATGCATAAATGTATGAACGTTCGTTTATGTATTTATTGATTTATTTAGCTTGTATCCCTCCCACCCCGCCGAGAGGGGCTCAGGGCGGCTCACACAAGTACATAAATAATCATAAACATAATATAAATAGTCATTTAAAATCCTCCTGAAACATTAAAGCATGTTAATAAACATTGGAACAGAGTTAATAAGCAAGAGCGGGGTTATTTACAAAGTGGCTGAGGCAACCATGTATTCCAGTGATGCTCATACTAGCTCAGTGGTCCAACTATTATGCCGTGGTTAAGGTGATAAGCCGAGCACAGGCTGGAATAAGGATGGTAAAGCCCAGGGCATAGGGACACTCCTTGGTGTATAGTGCAGCTCCTTAGTTGAAGGACTGGTGGAAGAGCTCCGTCTTGCAGGCCCTGTGGAACTGTAAAAGGTCCCGAAGGGCCCTGATCTCCTCTGGGAGCTCATTCCACCAGTGCGAAGCCACCACTGAAAAGGCCCTGGCCCTGGTAGGCGCCAGCCTGGCATGCAGTGCTTTTTAAAATAAGAAGACAGTCAGCTGGTATGGTGCAGTGGTTAAGAGCGGTGGACTCTAATCTGGAGAACGGGGTTCGATTCCCCGCTCCTTCTCCCCTTGAAGCCCACTGGGTGACCTCGGACCAGTCCCAGTTCTCTCTCTCAGCCCCACCTGCCTCACAAGGGGCCTGTCGTGGGAAGTGGGAGAGAAGGCGATGGTAAGCTGCTTTGAGACTCCTCCGTGCAGAGATGTGGGGTATAAAAACCAACTCTTCTTCTCTTCTTCTTCTTCATATAGAGAAGAAGGCAGATTGATGGCCGAGCCAGTTCTCTGGGCCTGACTCCCATGAAATTAGGTAAAGGTAAAGGATCCCTTGCTTGAAAGCCAGTCGAATCCAACTCTAGGGTTGCAGTGCTCATCTCCGTTTCAAAGCCGAAGAGCCAGCGCTGTCCGAAGACATTTCCGTGGTCATGTGGCCAGCATGACTAAACACCAAGGCGCACGGAACACTGTTACCTTCCCACCGAAGTGGTACCTATTTATCTACTTGCAATTTCTTGCTTTCGAACTGCTAGGTTGGCAGGAGCTGGATCCAGAGACGGGAGCTCACTCCGTCATGCGGCACCTGGGTCTCGAACTGCTGAACTACTGGCCTTCCACAGCCTGCAGTTCAGCTCTCCCATGAAATTACCTATGAAATAAAAGCTTTGTGTTAAGCATCTTCTGTCTGGTCTTAACAGAAAAGACTGAAAAGCGTGGCTGCAGCTCTTCATTTTGTTATAGAAGTTCCCCTGCTCGTAAAGAGCTCGTTTGCATTTAGTGAAGGCGCCGCGCGGCTGTGGCCTTCTGGAAAGGAATCTCAGTGACGGCTCAGGCAGATCTGTTTTGCATGGCTCACCTGAGGCGATTCACCTCTTCCCAACCAGCGTCCATCTGCTTATGAGGACGAGGGTGAGGGTCGGGAAATATCCGGAGCTTTGGGGATGGTCTCTGGGGTGGGAGCAGAATTTGGGGAGAGGGAGGAGTCTTGCAGGGGCACGAGGCCAAAGAGCCCGCCCTGAAGAGCTGCCATTTGCCCATGAAGCTGCCTTACACTGAATCAGACACACACACCCCTCGGTCCATCAAAGTCAGCCCTGTCTACTCGGACTGGCAGCAGCCCCCCAGGTTCTCAGGCAGGGGTCTTTCCCATCCCCTCCTGCCAAATCCTTTAAGTGGAGTTGCTGGGGACTGAACCTGGGACCTTCTGCATGCCAAGCAGAGGCTCTGCCACTGAGCCACAGCCCCTCTCCTGTGTGGGAACTGATATCGGTAGTTGGGAGATCTGTTGTGATTGTGGGAGGACTCCGGGAGCCCCATCTGGATGCTGGCAGCCCTTGGGCTGGTTTCTCTCAGCCAATAAGGATGCAGACCTTTCAGCTGTAGAAAAGAGCCAGAGAGTCCAGGAGCACCTGAAAGACTCACGGAAGCTCCTCCCCGGCCACAAATTGTGTGAGTCTTTCAGGTGCTCCTGGACTCTCTGGCTCTTTTCTCCTGCTACGGAAAGACTAACAGGGCTCCCCATCTCGATCTCTTAACTGTTTCGGTATTGCTGAGACTTGGTTGCTGGTGTGTCCTTGATGGTGGACATCAAAATAATGAGGCAGCTGAGTTTCAAACAGGGGCACAGTTTAAAAACGAGTCCCAGTTCTTTCTCTGTCTGGAGCTACAGGGAGAACCTCTTCCTTTCTTCCAGTTCCCGCTCATGCCACACCCTAGAGCGGACGAGGGCAGTCCTAAAACACCGGCCCCGGTTAGAGGAACAGAGTTGCCCAAAAACCACAATAGCCCTTTTCACATCCACATCTTACGTTTCACATTTAAGTTCACATTGTGAACTTGGGCAGATCACGAGAGGGAGGGCAGGAAGGGTCACCTCAGTGCTCAGTTCTCGTGGCCCTTTCTGACACGCCCCGAGAAATGCTGATCACCACGTTGGGGTCAGGAAGCAGTTTTTCTCCAGGCCAGTTTGGCCCGGGATCCTGGAGGTTTTCTGTCATCTTCTGGGCATGGAGCAGGGGTCCCTGGCAGGGGGAGGTACTTGTGAATTTCCTGCATGGTGCAGGGGGTCGGACTAGATGACCCTGGAGGTCCCTTCCAACTCTATGATTCTATGACTGGAGGACCTCTGCATAGGAACTCATAGGGAGTCCCGTTAGAGGGCCAGTCTCAGTCCATCGATAACTATACTTAGGACTGGGCTGCAAATCAACCCAGTTGCTAAAAATGAGGAACAAAACGAAAGGGGTGGATGTGAGCTCTGGGCCCTCATCGAAAGCTACTAAGGTCAGAAGGAAATGAACCACAAGGGCAATCAGTCTGGCTGAGGCTGCAAATTCCACCGGAACGGTCTCCAATTATGCCTGCTTGGAAATTTTAATCACAATGTCCCGTTTTAATACGGTCTTATTCTTAATTGGAGGGCAGCGAGTCCTGCACTTCCGCGGGCACTCTGCTCCCCATGTTAATTGCCTTCTCTGTTCAAAAATTCATACGTAGGCTCCCATTTGATTTTGTCTGCCACGAGGCGTTTTTATGCATTAGATCGCGCACTTACATAATTCCCCCCCGGGGGACGGGCTGCAGCGTCTCATGAATGATTCAACCCACTTACAAAGGGATCGATGCCACAACTTTTGCTGTGCCATCAAAAAGGGTGCTGAACTGGGGTGTGTGTGTGTGTGTGTGCATGGTTGTGATGCAAGCCTAGATGTTACACAGGTGCACAGTACACACCACAACACGTCTTTAGGACCCTGTCCCTTTTAAGGAATGAAACAAAAATACATATATTTTCAATATATATATGATTGCATGCTTTGTCAGGGATACTGTTTGACAGGGCTTTTTTTGTAGAAAAAGCCCGGCAGGAATTTATTAGCATATTAGGCCAAACCCCAGACAGCACAGCTCATTAGCATATGAGGCCACACCCCTATGTCACCAGAAGTGTGGTCATCCAGCCACACCCACCGTATGCTTCCTATTCTGTTTACCTTGTTTGTTGTCAAAATCCAGGGCTTTTTTTGGAGCAGGAACTGCTTTGCATATTAAGCCACACACCTCTAATGTAGCCAATCCGAGTGAGTTTCTGCTGCTGGGTGTGGCCTACTATGCTAATGAGTTCCTGCTGGGCGTGGCCAACTCGGGAGCCAGCCAGAACTCCTTTCCTGTGCGTTCCTGCCCAAGAATAGCCCTGCTATTTGACAACATTCATTCATCTAAACCTAAACTGTCGCTTAAATGTATGTATTGGCTGCTGGCGACATGTTACGTTCGCTGAAGGCATTTTGCGCCTGGGACTATGGGGGGGGACTCAGTGGGAGGCACAAAATTTCTGTTCCACCAACAGAAGCGCCTTCCATTAACGGAAACCAGACTTTGGACCACAGCCTCCATTTCCTGATGAGTTCCTGTATAACCGATATTGTGATGCCCCAATATAGATCTATGGTGTGGCCTCGTTTGGAACACTGTGTCCAGTTCTGGTCCCCGTATCTCCAAAAGGACATGGCAGAGCGGGGAAAAGTACAGAGGAGGGGCAACCCAGATGAGGAGGGGGCTGGAGCCCTTCCCTTTGAGGAAAGGCCGAAGAGTCTCTGGGACTTCTCAGTTGAGGAAAGAGACGACTAAGGGGGGGACATGATAGAGCTTTATAAAATTATGCACAGGGTGGGGAGATAGTTAACAAAGAGGAATTTTTCTCCTCTCCCAAAATACTAGAACTTGAGAGTATCCAATGAAACTGATGGGCAGTAGGTTCAGGAGGCACGAAAGGAACTACACAGAGAGTGATTAAAAAGTGGAATCCACTGCCGGAGCGATGGTGACAGGAATAAACAGCTTGAAAAGGGGATTCGATAGATTCATGGAGGATGAGTCTATGAATGGCTACTAGCCATGGTGACTGAGGGGAACCTCCACATTCAGAGGCACTAAGCCCCTGAATCCCAGAGCCAGGAGGCAGCATCAGGGGAAGGCCTCGACCTCTGTGCCCTGTTGCTGGCCCTCCAGAGGAACTGGCTGGCCACTGTGTGAGATGGGATGCTGGACTAGATGGACCCTCACTGGTCTGATCCAGCAGGGCTCTTCTAACATTCTTATTAGGGAAAGTCTTTGGCCTCTATGCCTTATTGTTGACCATCCAGAGGAACCGGGTGCCCACGGTGTGAAACAGGATTATTATTATTTATCGATTTGAAACAACAAACAGTAATTGATGGCATGCGTTGCTGGACTGGGTGGACTATTGGTCTAATGCAGCAGGGCTCTTCTGATGTTCTTGTGTTAACCCAAAGTGAGGCAGCAGGAAAGCTCATCAATATTAGAATGTTTGCGGAGGCTCCTGCCCTGAAGTCCCCGCTGGTCCGCTGGGTAGTCTAAAGTGCTCTGGTGGTTTGAGGGCTCTCGCAGTCTTACGTTCTTCCGCTGAAACGGGCTCACGAGTTAATTATGTCTGATTTAGCAGCGACCTTAAGATGATTTATGCATTGTCATCCATTAATTCAATCCGCTTTTCATTTTTTTATCTCGCCCTTTCTCCAAGGAGCTCGGAGTAGCAAACGCGGCTCTCCTTACTCCCCATGACGTTCCTGGGAGGGACCCTAAGTTGAGATGTAGTGACTGATGCAACGATGTTTCTCAAGGACTGCGGATTTGCACCCAGGTCTCTCTGACCCTGGGTCAGCACATTAGCTGCCCCTCCATGGCGGAGGGGACCCGTGATGTCAAGTTGACTTATGGTGACCCTTGTCGGGTTTTCAAGGCAAGAGACCTTTGGGGGTGGTTTGTGCCGTTGCCTGCCTCTGCGTGGCAACCCCCGACTTCCTTGGTGGTCTCCCTTCCCAGTACTGACCAGGGCCGGCCCTGCTTGGCTTCCAAGCCCTGATGAGATCGGGCTAGGCTGGGCCATCCACACTGGTTCTAATTCAGACATTTTCCGGAAAACATCAGGAATGGAGTCATGAATGCGAGTCAGACGAACGGGGTTGCCGGCTAACCCGGGCCACGGCAGCTGTTGGCAGAGTGGCAGCAGCCGCTGGTTGGCACCACCCGCTGAAAAGGCCTCTCTCCCGGCCTCTGTTCCTGTTGGAGCCGCCCTGGAAAGACCCCTCCCCCAGGACAACAACACGACAGCATGCGGGCTCAAGCCCCCTGCGCCTAGTTTGAGCTGTGGGTGTGAGGGAGTGCCCCCCCGCCTTGGTCTGTCTCCCCTGGGGAGCCCCACCCTGCCAGACGCATGGGTCAGAGGACACAGTATGCACATGGAGTCTGTTAAAGAGTGGGTGCGGTGCAGTGCAGATGGGCGCTAGGCTGGCTCAACAGGACCCCACCTTCGTCGCCACTGTTAAATGCCGGGTTCCATGGAGGTGCAGACCCCAAGTCTAGTGACCAGCTCTACTTTATTAGTGATTTCAGCCAGAGCAAGACTGAAGACTCCAGAGGGCCCCAGCCCTGTTTAAATAGCTTGCGATTGCCCCACCCAAACACACCCCACTCCCAACGATAGGCTATTTACATAACGTTACTTCTTGACTGGTTACTTCCAGAGTCCTGGTGGGCTATTGTTCTTGGGCTCCAAGCTCAGCCTGTCCCTGGTGGAACATTCCTGGAATGTTTCAGTCCCAACACATAACAGAGTCAATATGGGATTACCGCTCAAAGAGAGCTACATGGGAGGCAGGATGGCACAGGGGTTAGAGCATCAAACTCGGACTTGAGGGGAACTCGGGTTCAGATCCCCAAACCTCCATGGAAACCGACTGGGCCACCTGGCCAGGTTCCCCCTCCATCCTCACAACCTGCTTCCCCTCCCCCTCCCGGTTGTTGCACAGATAAAATGAAAGGAGGGAGAAGAATCTCGTGAGCCGCTTTGGGTCCCCGCTGGGGAGGAAAGTGGGTTGCAAGTATATAAAATAAATAAATTGGGACTCTGTCGGCAGTGGCTCTTCCACCTGTCCCACGGGCTCTGACCTCGCAGGGCGAAGGGGGGTGGTCAGGAACCTTTGGCCAGCAGTGGCAATGGGCGGAGTGGCTGGTTTCCCCCCAGGACTGTGGTTGTGCTCTCTCTTCCCATTTGGTGTCGTGACTAAGTGCGCAGACTCTAATCTGGGAGAGCCAGGTTTGATTCCCCACGCCTCCACTTGCAGCTGCTGGATGACCTTGGGCAAGCCATGGTTCTGTCAGGGCTGTTCTCTCAAGGACAGTTCTGGAAAGAGCTCTCTCTGAGTCCCGCCTACCTCGCAGGGTGTCTGTTGTGGGGAGGGGGAGGGAAAGGAGTTTGTAATTTTGTAATTAATCAATTTTGTAAGCCACCCTGAGCCTGCTTGTGGGAAGGGCAGGGTATAAATAGAATAAAATAAATAAACAAGCCGCTCTGAGACTCCGAGTGAAGGGCGGGGTATAAATCCAATCTCCTCCTCCTCCTCCTCCTCCTCCTCCTCTTCTTCTTCTCCTTCTTCTTCTCCTTCTCTTCTTCTTCCCCCACTTTCATGTTGCCTTGAACTAGCTTGACTTCATATTAGGGATGCCAGCCTCCAGGTGGGACCTGGGGATCCCCTGGAGTAACAGTTCCTCTCCAGACTGCAGAGATCACTTCCCCTGGAGAAAATGGATGCTTGGGAGGCTGGGCTCTGTGGCACTGCGCCCCACTGAGGTCCCTGGCTGTCCTCCCCACATCTCCGGGAGTTTCCCAGCCTGGAGCTGGAAACCCGAACTCCCCATCCCCCCACCAGCGGCCGAAAAGGACCCGGCAACTCTGCTTTGTGCTGGCATCAAAGTGATGTTGTGCCTCTATATTTCTGGTTCGGGGGGAGCCCCTTTCACTATATGATGTCCATTGCATCTGAGCTGGAAAGGACATGTCTTCGATCTAAACGAGTGTGGGGAGAACAGGTGCAGGGCTAAGCAATTTCAGTGTCATCCTAAGACGAGTTAAGCCCAGGGACCCCCCAGCGGCCTCAGAAGAGCCTGTCCCTGTTTAGGATGGCACCGTCCGATTGACAGGCAAATCTCATTTCCTCCTCCGCCGAGGAAGCAGCGGGCACCTGGCGTTTTGATCTACCCGTTCCTTTTCTTAATCAGCCGAGCTCTCCATGAGGTTTCTTGCACCTGCCAATCTTGATAGAGCTCTGAAACACCTTTGGAGAGGGAGAGGGAGAGAGAGAGAGAGAGAGATCCGCACATGTGCATACCAGCTCACACTTTTAAAGAGCGCACACTTTTCAAAGCAGACCTTCCGTTTGTGAAGTGTTGACACTGCCGCAACAAATCGCAGTCTCTCATCCTCCTTAATTTACTTCCCTGCAATGCGCACCCATGCGCTTCATTTCGCGCCGCCCTTCACAATGATTGTGCTGGGATTTCTTTCTCGGAAGGAATAGGCCCGAACTCTTGGAATAGTTCCCCTGAGATGATGTGGGCTTTTCTTGTGTGGGCACAGGAGCAGAACAAAAGGCGGCATTTGGGTGACGGGTCCTTCGTGAAAAGGAGGGCGCCTTGTGTCCCGGCAGATTTGTCTTGCCTTATCCGATTCCTTCAGGCTGCAGAGCGGATGGCTGGGAGGGTTCGAATCCATGTGAATTTCAGTCGGGGCATGGTGGGATGACCCAACCAGAATAAACAATTGCCTGTGTGGTCTAATTTGAACCCTCGTATTCCTGTACACGCACATCAGGGAATGTTGTAGAATCCCTACCTCTGGAGAGCATTAAGAAGAGAAGAGAAGCATCCGCCGGGTAGATAACACAGTAACCCACCAAGGGAGAGCCACATCTGGAAGGAGTCATCTCTATATATACCTAACACAGATGAACTTGTTTGTCTGTTTGCTGGTTTGTTTGGATGTAGTGGTTTGGTGTAGTGCTTAAGTGCGCGGGCTCTAATCTGGGAGAACCTCAGCCTCCCTGCCCTGTTTTTTGCCCTCCGGAGGAACTGGCTGCCCCCTGAGTGAGACGGGATGCTGGACTAGATGGACCCTCACTGGTCTGATCCAGCAGGGCTCTTCTGATGTTCAGTAATTGGCCCCAGAGACTAAGGAGGCTGATTTCTTACATCACCATTCTGCCTTTGAGATGTCTCAGTGTATGATTGTGTTATCGTGAACATTGTTTCAGCTAAAGCTCCCAGAATCTCCCATTTTACGGGATCTCCAAACTTCAGAGACTGGTTCCCCAGAAGAACACGTCTGCTTGGGAATGTGAACTCTGTTGGCCATTATATTCCCCCAAGTCCCGCCCTCCCCGGGCTCCGCCTCCCAGTCTTCAGGAACTGCCCAGCCTGGACCTGGCAATCAGACAGAGAGAGAGAGAGAGAGAGAGGGAAGGAGGGTACCAGCATGCCACCAATTGTGCATGCATATACGCTCCTGTCCTCTGATCGGGGGGCATCAGCTAATCCCACCGACAGAAAAGCAGAGACAATATCCAGACACGCATTCCCACCACAGCTGTGATTTTATAGCACACGGTTAAGAAAATTTATTGGCAGGATATTAATTAGTGGCAAATATGTGTCGACCCCTGCAGGGTCTGCCGTTAAAAATCAGTCCCGATTCTTCCGTGCACCCCCCTGTTTGCAAATGAGTAACCCTGTTCAATTACGGTGCTACTTTTCTCTAAAGACGAGTCAAACCTTCCCCCCCACTCCCACCAGAGCACATTTAATTATGAGTAAATTCTGACGTACGGCGGCTTTCCTTAAAGAAATTAGCAGGCGGTCCTGAGCAGAGTTACGCTCTTCGAAGCCCTCCCACTTCGATGTACTTGGAAAGGCGTGATTCTGCTTGGGAGAGGCATGGCAATAGCTGCATTGACACACCGCAATTTGTGTTGCAGTACTTTGGGAAAACACATTGCAAAACGTTTCTCCTGTTCTTACCCCCTGCGGTTGCTGAAAATCTGGACGCACCTGCTGCTAGGTTCCTACCCACTGTCAGCAGTTATGATTCTAACCGCAAAATCTCAGCGGAGTTACGTCTGCGATGGGTGCAGCTCTGCTCGGACTGCAGGGTTAGCAACCAAAATCTTGCACTGGTTCAAGGCTCTGTAACGTGTTGGTATAAAATCACAGAATGTTTTAATGAGTCATAAGCTAGGCTCCCTCTCAGCTGTGGAGTCTTGTTGTGAGCAAAAATTCTCCTTTGTGAGCCACTGGCATTAAAGTTGTGAGCGAGCGCTTTGGCTCCTGCATACACTAGTTTGCTCTGGCGCCACCCTTCCTGAGCAAAGACAAAAGAAGTGTGAGCCGGAGGCTGAAAAACTGTGAGCTAGCTCGCACTAACTCAGCTTAGAGGGAACACTGGTCATAAGAACAGACCAGAGGATAGATCTATCAGTGGCCACTGGTCATGGTGACCAAAGGGAACCTCCACATTCAGGGGCAGTCAGCGTCTGTATCCCAGAGCCAAGAGGCAATATCAGCGGAAGGCCTCTGTGCCCTGTGGTTGGACCTCCAGAACATAAGAACAAACATAAGAACATAAGAGAAGCCAATGTTGGATCAGGCCAATGGCCCATCTAGTCCAACACTCTGGCACACAGCGGCCAAAATATACCAGGTGCCATCAGGAGGTCCAGCAGTGGGGCCAGGACACCAGAAGCCCTCCCACTGCTGCCCCCTCCAGCACCAAGAATAGAGTGCATCACCTGCCCCAGACTGAGAGTTCCCATCTATACCCTGTGGCTAATAGCCACTGATGGACTTCTGCTCCATAGGTTTATCTAATTCCCTCTTGAAACTGTCCATGCTTGTAGCTGCCACCACCTCCCGTGTTAATCACTCTTTGGGTGAAGAAGTACTTCCTTTTATCTGTTCTAACCCGACTGCTCAGCAATTTCATGGAGTGCCCACGAGTTCTTGTATTGTGAGAAAGGGAGAAAAGTACTTCTTTCTCAACCTGCTCTATCCCATTCATAATCTTATAAACCTCGATCATGTCACACCTCAGCCGTCGTTTCTCCAAGCTGAAGAGCCCCAAGCGTTTTAACCTTTCTTCATAGGGAAGGTGTTCCAACCCTTTTATCAGTCTAGTTGCCCTTTTCTGCACTTTTTCCAATGCTATAATATCCTTTTTGAGATGTGGTGACCAGAACTGTACACAGTATTCCAAATGAGGTTGCACCAATGATTTATACAGGGGCATTATGATACTGGCTGAATTGTTTTCAATCCCCTTCCTAATAATCCCCAGCATAGCGTTGGCCTTCTTTATTGCAGTTAAACACTGTCTAGACATTTTCATTGAGTTATCTACTACGACTCCAAGATCTCTCTCTTGGTCCGTCTCTGCCAGAGCAACTGGCCAGCCACTGTGTGCACCAGGATGCTAAACCAGATGGATGTAAGAATGTGAGAAGAGCCCTGCTGGATCAAAACAAGCTTGTAGGCCTGGTTTGGGTATACTGGCAAATCATTGTTACTCAATATGTCAAGATGCCCGGGGAGCAATGGTCCCTCTAAGCTGTGGAGTCTTGTGAGCAAAAATTCTACTTCGTGAACTACTGGCATTAAAGTTATGAGCGAGCGATTTGGCTACTGCATAAATTAGTTTGCTCTGGAGCCCCATCCTTCCTGAACTAAGAAAAAAATCTGTGAGCTGGAGGCTTGAAAACTGTGAGTTAGTTCACACTAACTCAGCTTAGAGGGAACACCGCCGGGGAGTCCTCAGTTTTGTACCAGTTTGCTAGTTTGGTGTAGTGGTTAAGAAAAGCAGACTGTGATCTGGAGAACTGGGTTTGATTCCCCACTCTTTCTCTACATGCAGCCAGCTGGGTGACCCTGGGTCAGTCACAGTTCTCTCAGAGCTCTCTCAGCCCCACCTACCTCACAGGGTGTCTGTTGTGGGGAAAGGAAGGGAAGGGGATTGTAAATTGCTCCGAGACTCTTTTGGGTAGTGAAGGGTGGGGTATAAATCCAATCTCCTCCTCCTTCTCCTCCTCCTTTCTGTCCTCTTTCTTCCTCCCCTTATGCATGGTGATTTTAAATGCCATCCTAAGTAGAGTTCCACTATGGAAGCATGATGTGGAGGACTCAGGTTCAAAACCTTACTCTTCCTTGCTCTTTGGAGGAAGACTGGGTGGAAGGGGATCATAGGATCCAGCCCTGTGCATACCTGTTTACCTGCTTGGTTTTGTTCCATGGGCAACAAGGGTATCCTGCTAGTAAAGGTATACAGGAGTCACAGTAAGCCTGGCAAGGGTAGCCAGAGAAGACATGACGCAAACAGGCCTGCCAAGGGAAGGCTCTGGGGACCAACCTGACACCAGGACCACGAAAACCGTCTGTCATAGTCCACAGCGGCTAGGCACAGAGTTTGTGGTTTGGCTCAGACGCAACATTCCCCCCTCCCCCGCTTTTCAGAGCAAACCTTAGTTTGTTGTGACATCCAAACTATGAATTCGTTTGCTCTCTTCCTTGCAAGACAGGATTCCAAACTCTGGTTTCATAATCCTGGTATGGAATTCAGGCTTGGAAGGAAGAGAGCAAACCAAAATTGTTCAGTGAAATCATTTATTTATTTATTTATTTATTTATTTATACCCTGCTTTTCTTCCCAATGAGCACCCAAAGTGGCTTACAACAACATCTTCCTTTTTGTCACAACAACCCTATATCCCATGATATAGCCAGTTGGGTGTAGTGGTTAAGAGTGGCAAACTCTAATCTGAAGGTTGGATTCCCCCACTCCCCCTCCACATTCAGCCAGCTGGTGTGACCTTGGGTCAGTCACAAGTTCTCTCAGCACTGTTCTCTCAGGAGCAGTCCTCGAAAGAGCTCTCTCGGCCCCACCTACCACACCAGGGTGTCTGTTGTGGGGAGAGGAAGGGAAGGAGAACATAAGCCGCTCTGAGACTCTGCGTGAAGGGTGGGGTATAAATCCAAGTCGTCCTCCTCTTCTCCTTCTCCTTCTTCTTCTAGATCCCGCTGCTACCCAAACCTCACTATCCGTAGACTCCACCTCCTTAATCTCCAGGTATTTCTCAGCTCAGAGCTGGCCACCTTTCCTCCCCCCCCCGTACCCACACCGGAAAATTCAGGAGATGAGGGATTATGGCCATATCCAGTTTTTTATGACTCCTACCCAAGAGTGAGGTGTGGATCCTGCCGAGGCACTCATGGGGGTGGTTTGCGCAAGGAAGGAACGGAATCGTAATGGAGATGTTCCGGGTGAGCTGGGAAGGTTGAGAAATTCAATACGCCAAAGTGAATATCGCAGGAAATGTGCCGGTCAGATGCAATCATCCGTCTTAATGATTCACATCTACGTAATGGGATAAATTCCCCGCGGTCTCCTGTTAGCTCCTGTCTCCAAGGTAGTCGATACGTTTAGAGGAAAAGACCAGCCCACTGTAAGTATTGTTTGTAAAGGGTGAGGAAGATGAGAAAGGCTCTGACGGGCAATCTGTTGTCACATAGCGCTCAATTGCTACCGAAGGCAAATTAGCTTGTTGGGTCCTGTCATGTCTGTGCACTGAGGAACCATGTCAACGTTCGGGCAGTTGCCTCTTTTTCTGTTTTAATTAAAAGAAGCACGTTAGCCAAAGGAGTCCCGACTCCCACGGAAATGGCTGGTCATCTAGGGAAAGAGATGCTGGTGACCTCTGAAGACAACATTCAGAGGGAAGTTCTTGTGGACAGAATTCCGCACATCGGCCGGGAGCATCTCCGTAGTAGGACTTCTCTGAAGCTGGGCTTCTCTCATCAGCTTCACTGGATTTCTCTTTTTCATTTCGTTCTTTATACGGTTGGTTGTCTTTTTGGGATGCCTCATGAGCCCTCTCATCTTCCTTCACTTCAATGGCCAGCAGAGTAGACACCATTTTCCTCTTGCAACATTTCTTTCTTTCTTTCTTTCTTTCTTTCTTTCTTTCTTTCTTTCTTTCTTTCTTTCTTTCTTTCTTTCTTTCTTTCTTTCTTTCTTTCTTTCTTTCTTTCTTTCCTTCCTTCCTTCCTTCCTTCCTTCCTTCCTTCCTTCCTTCCTTCCTTCCTTCCTTCCTTCCTTCCTTCCTTCCTTCCTTCCTTCCTTCCTTCCTTCCTTTCCCTCAAAATACATAGAATTTTCCCAAATACCAAATACGTTTCCAGCACAATGACATCACTCCTGGGTGATGTCATCATGTCAAAGGCGACATTTCCAGCATGATGACATCACTCCTGGGTGATGTCATCATGCCGGGGGCAGTACTTCTGGTTTTTACCAGAAGTAGCCCCAAAACATCATTTGGGGGCGGGATTTCCCCCTGCCGGCCAGCTGTCTGCTGTCCGGGAAGCCTGCTTTAAATCAGGGTATCCCCCTCCCGGACCAGGGGGCTGGGAGCCCCATAGGAATCTGATGTATGGACTACAATGGATCTTAACTAGCATTTAGTGTGTGGTGCCTATTCAAACATTCTGGCTTAATCCTGGATCGTAATTTGTTTCCAGGCCCCATCCAAGGTCCCAGTGCCGACCTTCAAAGCCCTTCATGATTTGGGGGCAGCATCCCTCAAGGACCGCCGACTCCCATACGGACCTCCCCAACCGCTTGTGGTCCCCTCCTGAGGGCCCTGCTTCAGGCGCCTTCTGAGACTGGATGGGGGGGCGACAACCCAGCCGAGGTGCCTAAATTATGGAACACCCTCCTGTGGGCATTTGCTTGTCCCCCTTCGGTCTCCGTCTGCTGCCAGGGGATGAAGACCTCTTTTCTTCTGGCCCGGCCTCCTCTCAGTGACCTCTTCTTCCCGCCCTGTGTTTTCATTGTTGCTTTTGTGCTTTTATATATTATTTTAATTTTGCTTTTATGGTGCATTTTAATGCTTTGTTTCTCATTGTTAGCTGCCTCGGTGGTCTACGTTTTGTAAATAAGGCAGATAAATAAACCTGGCTTAAATCTGTCTTGTTAGGGGACTATGGATGCCAGTCTCCAGGTGGGGCCCAGAGATCCCCTGATATTACAACTGATCCCCAGATGGCAAAGATCCGTTCCCCTGGAGAAAATGGCGGCTTTGGAAGGCGGACTCAAGGGCACCTTCTGCTGAGGTCCCTTCCCTTCCAAGCTCCACCCCCCCCCCAATCTCCTGGGATTTCCCAACCCGAAGTTGGCCACCTATAAGGTACAGCACCCATCCATGGCTATAGAACACAGGTGATGAGAACGGAGTGGTGTAGTAGTTAAGAGCGGGGAACTCTAGTCTGGAGAACTGGGTTTGACTCCCCACTTCTCCTCCACCTGAAGCCTACTGGGTAACCTTGGGCCAGTCCCAGTTCTCTCCGAACTCTCTCAGCCCCACCTGCCTCACAAAGAAGAAGAAGAGGAGAAGGGGTTGGATTTATACCCTGCCCTTCACTACCCAAAGGAATCTCAGAGTGGCTTACAAACTCCTTTCCCTTCCCCGCCCCACAACAGACACCCTGTGAGCTGGGTGGGGTTGAAAGAGCTCTGACAGAAACGGCTCTTTTTCAAGGACAGCTCTTATCAGAACTACGGCTTGCCCAAGGTCATCCAGCAGGTGGGAGTGGAGGAGTGGGGAATCAAACCCAGTTCTCCCAGATTAGAGTCTGCGCACTTAACCACAACACCAAACTGACTTTCCACAAGGTGCCTATTGTGGGGAGAGGAAGGGAAGGAGATTGTAAGCTGCTCTGAGACTCCTTAAGGTAGAGAAAACCAGGGTATAAAACCCATTCTTCTTCTTCTTCTCCTTCTTCATCTTCGTCTTCTTCATTTGCCAAGGCAAGCCAGGGTATGAACTGAACGCTGGTTTCACAAATGAACCACAGTTAAAATAGAGCATAGTTTTGTGCTCCCTCAGAGCCAAGCCTGGGGCCTGCTTGCTCCGTGGGCAAGGAGTGCTTGAGTCTCCACAGGTGGTCCCCACACGCCACCCCCCCCCCCAGGCCCCAATCAGCCATGAATCACCGAGCACGACGGTTCATCCAGCCCTGCTGAGTCTCACTGCCATACAGGAACTGAGCGAATGACGACGGTGGTGACTTCATGGGCAGTGGCCGCCCGCCTCCCCTCCTCCTCTTCCGCTGCCTCCCCTGCGTGTGAAAGAGAAAAGATTCGAATAGGTGGCATCGTCACCGGACATTTTTTTCCCCTCTGGGTCACTGCAAATTTGACATTTCTGACCTGACTGCATGAACATACTGTGGACCAGGGTCATCTAAAATGACGCCTGGAATCGCCGTATGGGTCTTCCAGCTTCCCCCAACCCTTGTCTACATTTGCTTAACAAAGAATGCAAATGATCTAATCCGGAAAACACAACGGATGAATATTTGTCTCTGTCCACTTAGTGAGAAGGTAGTTCTCGAGAGAGATGCGTAAGAGTTTGGAGTCAGAGGAAGGCAGAGCCAGAATCTTGCCAGGGTTGGTTTGGGGCCCTCAGGCAGTTTAGGGCCATCTTTGGGACTTCTCGGATGACCCCTGCCCTCTGGACTCTCCTGAGTCTGGTCTCAGAGATGGCCCCAGGTGGCTTTCGCCAAGGACCTCCACTGGAATGCAGGCAAAGGCCACCCTTCCTTCCTGATTCTTCCAGTCCAATTTACAGCCTTTGATACAGTAGATGAATCAATGCTCCCTGTCATTTGTGGAGTCTTGAGAGCCCAAATTCTGTTTTGTGAGCTGCAGGTGTGAAAGTTGTGAGCAAGCCATTTGGCTACTGCATAAATTCGTTTGCTCTGGAGCCTTCCTTCCCGAGCTAAGGCAAAAATGGGTGAGCTGGAAGCTAAGAAGCTGTGAGCTAGCTCACTCTAACTCAGCTTAGAGGGAATACTGCAGATGATGCCCTTCCCCTTTTGACGTGTTTGGAAGCAGAAGTTGGTCTCAGAGGCGGTTCACTGGGCTGGTTGAAATCGTTCTTCATGGCATGTTTAGTCTGGAGAAGAGGAGGTTGAGGGGGGACATGACGGCTCTCTTGAAGTATCTGAAGGGCTGTGTCCCTTGGAGGAGGGCGGGGAGCTGTTCCTGTTGGCAGCGGAGGAGAGGACACACAATCATAAGTGTAAATTAAGGCCATAAAAGTAACAAGTGGACATCAGGGAAAACTTTTTGACAGTAAGCGTTGTGCAGCAGTGAAACCAACTGCCTTGGGAGGTGGTGAGGTCCCCTCCCTGGCAGTCTTGAAGTAGCGGCTGGACAAACCCTTGTCAGGGATGCTCTGGGCTGATCCTGCACGGAGCAGGGGAAGTTGGACCGGATGGCTTCTATGGCCCCTTCCGACTCTGTGATTCTATGATTCTATTCTGTGGCTGTTGGAGACCAACTGTCGTCAGTGTGGGAGTTCCTGTGGAGTTCCACTGGGGGTGCTCTCATCTGCTCATTCTATTCAGCCTCCACGTAAAGCCTTCAGGAACGGTCATCTGTAGCTTTGGGACTGGGTGCCCTCGATAGGGAGATGACTCTCCACTCTAGGTCTCTCTGCCCAGATCCCCTGGGGATGTGGTGGAGGTCTCAAGCCCGTTTCTGGCTGCTGTGGCTGATACCGAACCCAGACGAGATGGGAATGATGCCGGCTGGGAAGGTGGAGGTCTGAAGGGATGTTGAGCTTCCTCCTTGACAGTGGGAGGTCCCTTCTTGTGGAATGGCTTGCCAGAGAAGGTATCTTTGCTTGTCACGTTCGGGACGGGTACGATGGTTCACTTTCAGGGGGTGTTTGGTGCAGGATAAATCATTTTAGGCTGGGTTTTCACTGTGTTTATTAGCTTTGAACTGCATGTTTTTGTTTTTTAACTGAGTTGGTGTATTGGGATTTAACTCAGGGGGGGGATCGTTTATGATGTTTTTATCCCTACGGCTTTTATTATTTTGCTAGCTGCCTTGAGTTTGCAAAGATCTAGGGTTGCCAGGCAAGGCTCCCTCTAAGCCGTGGAGTTTTGTGAGCAAGAATGCTACTTCGTGAGCTACTGGCATTAAAGTCTTGAGCCAGGATTTGGCTGCTGCATAAATCAGTCTGCTCTAGAGCCATCCTTCCTGAGCTAAGATCAAAATGTGTGCACTGGAGGCTAAAAAACTGTGCGTTCGCTCACGCTGTCTCAGTTTAGAGGGAACGCTGTTGCCAGGTTCCTTCCTAGCAATGGGCTGGGGATGGAGGGGCTTACCAGGAGTGGGAGGGAGGCCCAGGAGACATCGCCAGCAATGTGGCTATACCACTTCCATCGTGAGCAGGAAATGACATCAGGGTGACCCTCTGGTATTTGGGCAAAAACTCTATGGTACAAATTGCGTCTGCCATAGAGTTTTGGCCCAAATGCTAGAGCATCACCCAGATGTTGCCAATGTGATGATGTCACTTCAGGTGCACCCTGGAAGTGTCATTCTCACATTGCCATAGAGTTTTGGGCCAAATGTTAGAGCAGGGGTGGCCGAACTGTGGCTCGGGAGCCATGTGCGGCTCTTTCACACATATTGTACGGCTCCTGGCAGGGTGGCTAGGGAGGCGAAGGGGAGCCATG
The DNA here is from genome assembly GCA_029375565.1 of Gekko gecko. Taxonomy (NCBI): domain Eukaryota; kingdom Metazoa; phylum Chordata; class Lepidosauria; order Squamata; family Gekkonidae; genus Gekko; species Gekko gecko. The sequence continues at coordinate 145,130,893 of JAPDNY010000001.1, read as the reverse complement.
ATGCTTTTCCTTCCTTCCTTCCTTCCTTCCTTCCTTTCTTCCTTCCTTCCTTCCTTCCTTCCTTCCTTCCTTCCTTCCTTCCTTCCTTCCTTCCTTCCTTCCTTCCTTATTTCCTTCCTTCCTTCCTTATTTCCTTCTTTCCTTCCTTTCTTCCTTCCTTCCTTTCCTCCCTTCCTTATTTCCTTCCTTCCTTATTTCCTTCCTCCCTTCCTTATTTCCTTCCTTCCTTCCTTATTTCCTTCCTTCCTTCCTATTTCCTTATTTCCTTCCTTCCTTACTTTTGCTTTCTCTCTCTCTCTCTTTCTGTCTCTCTTTCACCGGCAACAAAGTCTGGGTCTCCCTCCCTCTCACCAGTCAGCTGGTCCGTGGCAGGGGGCGGGGCTTGGCAGCAGGTTTCCCCCCACCTCCACTGGGGGGGTCTGGCAACCCTACAGATATCAGGTGGGTGTGAATATTTAAATAAATAAAGCAGAGCAGCGTATACATCAGAAGAACCTGTTCTGGACTCCTTTTGTTCTGCTTAGTACAAGCTTTGCGTTATAGCACTTCAAAGTGTTAAAGCACATGTTGTTCTAACTCATCCCCCCCGCCCCCTGCTCAGTGGTGCCGTCGTTTTCTACCTTCTTATCAGGTATATCTTGACTCCAGTGTTGAAGTTTGGGGCTGTTCAGGGCTTTGTTGTGTATCACGCCACTGGATATTTCGGCGCCCGTGGCCGGCTTTGGAGAAGTTCTGAGTGTTCAGGATAGGCCTGCAAAGGCCCCTTTCTTGGTACCTCTCGGCTTCCCGTTGGATTCGGTACTTGACCGCGGTTAAAACGGCCCACTTGGGAAGCAGAAATGAATCAGTTTTCCTCTTCGTGATTGCAGGAAGCGTGCCTCCGTGTGCCTATTGAGGAAGGTGACTAACAGCCCAGAAATAGAACAACATCACCTTGAACAAGCAATGAGTGTTCTGAAGCTCATGAGAATTGCCGGCCACACTTAAAAAACAATTTGCCGGGGAGGGCGCTAATCAGGAAGCATTTTGGAAGGAGCCGGCATTGACGTCCCAAGTCACCGGGAAAGATGTGTTGAGGAGTCTACTAAGCGAGAAGTTGTTTTCGACATGTATGCCCATGGTCAGCAACCCCTAGCTCTAGAGCAGGGAGTCCCCAACGTGGGGCCTGTAGGCACAATGGCACCTGCCAATACCTGTCCTGGTGTTTGCCAGGTGCTTTTAGAAAGTGAGTGGGGCTATTGGCCATTGGCCATTTGATTGGCTGTGCAAATTTTTTGGAAAAAACAACATTGCTTTGGCATCTGCTGCCGCCACAGCACGAGGATCTTCGTGGTGTGGCTCGTGGCAGCCATTTTGTAGCTGGGTCCGCCTTCCGAGGCAGCCATTTTGTGGCCGTACCCACCACACTGTGTCAGAATTCCAGAGGAGTCCACAGGCTTAAAAAGGTTGGCGGTCCCTGCTCTAGAGCAAAATGTGGTTCGGTACAGAACTAAATGTGGCCCTTCAGAAAAGAAAATTAAAGATTTGATTTGCTTTCTTCAGTTGGCCATACTGGAGGTGCGGATTGGAGGGTCAGGTGGGACGCTACGGTAATCATAGTGTGAGCAGAACATCAGGCGAAAGGTTTTAATGGCTCTAAAGGGCTTCTCTTAGATGCTTTGCTGAAAGGGAAGTGAGAGAGGTGAACAGTTGTAAGCAAACCAAGTGTGAACCGTGTGCGAATTTATGCCTGTGCACTGAAATAAACGTGTGGAATGCTTCTGCGCATATTTATACTAATTGTGAGACCCTGAGTGTGCCCCTTCCCAGGGCTACTTTGGGGCAGGAACGCACAGGAACGGAGTTCCGGCTGGCTCCTGAGTTGGCCACGCCCAGCAGGAACTCATTAGCATAACAGGCCACACCCAACAGCAGAAACTCATTAGGATTGGCTACACGAAGGGTGTGTGGCCTAACATGCAAAGGAGTTCCTGCTACAAAAAGAGCCCTGGGTTTTGACAACAAACAAGGCAAACAGAATAAGAAGCAAAAGGTGGGTGTGGCTGGATGACCACGCTTCTGGTAGCATGGGGGTGTGGCCTAGTATGCTAATGCATTTCTGCTGTTGGGTGTGTCCTATTATGCTCATGAGTTCCTGCTGGGCTTTTTCTACAAACCCCCCCCCCCGCCCCTTCCTAATAAAAGACTTGCAACAACCAAGGTTTTGGCTGCAGAACCTTTTGGGATTATTAATCAACATGACAATTATCAGTAATGTTTAATTGTATATTTTCAGGGGGCTGCCAAGTCCAGGTTGGGAAACTCCTGGAGATGGGGGGGGAGAGACCAGGGATGGTGGAGTGAGTTGGAGGACGGGGGGGGCTCGTCAGGGATGTGTTGCCTTAGATCCCGTCCACCAAAGTGGCCGTTTTCTCCAGGAATTCTGGACCTCTGTAGTCTTTAAACCATTTGTAATCCCAGGAGAACTCCAGCCCCTACCTGGAGGCTGGCAACACTAATTTTCAGTTATGCAAATTTTATTATACTGGTCAAAAATCCAGTGGCATCTAAGGCTGCCACGTCTCTTCTGGCAACCGATGGGGGATGGGGGGCCTACCGGGAGCAGCAGGGAGGCCCATCCAATGTACAGCAAGGTGTCTTTGTCACTGCCCACGTGACCCGGAAGTGACATCATCATGTCTAGGACATCAGGGCAATGCTCCGGTATTTGGGCAAAAACTCTATGGTGAATTTGGCTTCTACTATAGAGTTTTTGCCCAAATACCAGAGGGTCGCTCCAACATCCCAGATATGATAATGTCACTTCCAGGTCACATGGTCAGTGGCGTAGACACGTTGCTGCCATTGTTCCCTCTAAGCTGAGTTAGTGTGAGCTAGCTCACAGGTTTTCAGCCTCCAGCTCACAGATTTTTGTCTTAGCTCAGGGAAGATGGCTCCGGAGCAAACTAATTTATGCAACAGCCAAATCGCTCGCTCACAGCTTTAATGCTAGTAGCTCACAAAGTGGAATTTTTGCTCACAAGATTGTACAGCTTAGAGGGAGCATTGGTCGCTGCATGTCAGATAGATCTCCCTCTTTTTCACTTGATTGGTGGCCCATTGATTGGTGGTGGGCAGGTGGGGCCTGGTGGCAGCGGGCCTCTGCTTCCACAGGGGGCGGGGCCTGGTGACCCTCGTGGCACCTCAAAGACTATCAACATGTATATTTCAGTCCCAGCTCTCTCCTTCAAACAGGCGAAACAAAGATCATTCTGGGAATTCTCATGGGGAAGATTACTGGGGGGGTGGGCTGAGGCAGAGAGGCTTGGTGTGAATTCCGCCATGGATCTCTCCAGTGTAAATTATCTGTGTAAGAGGAAAACAGAGGAGCTGATGGGGTCGGTGTGAATCCCATCAGATTGGCTCCTTGTTGATCTCGTGATCTGGATTTTTACCTCATTCAGGTCTTCAACTCTGGGAGGTCTCCCACCCCTGCTGTGAGCCCGAATGGGCGGAGGGGGGAGGAGTTTGACTTCATCCCTGCTAAGTTTATTCTTTGCTTTTTTTCCCCTCTTGCAGGCTTGCCGGCCGGGCAAAGGCAGACGCTTGACTCGAGGCTCCTGCCCACACACTCGCAGCCAGAATGGCCGAAGATGCCGACATGCGCAATGAGTTGGAAGAAATGCAGCAGCGTGCTGATCAGATGACTGATGAGGTGAGGCGCTCGGGGACAGAAATGGGGACGCGGGAATTCCACGGCCTCCAAACCAGTAGAGAATTGGCCGGTCTTTTTGGTCCGACGTTTCCATTCCGGCCGCCCTTTCCGCTGGACATCCAACCTTCTCGTTGGGTGATCACAGTCCAGAAGGGTCAATTCTGTTAGGGCAGCTGGGCCGGTACTCACTGGATCCTTTCCAACTGGGTGGTCCCAGCACAGAATTCTGCAGAAGTTGGGGGTCCTAAATTCCTTTCCGCAAGCATTCACTTGGCAAACCTTTTAATGGAGAAGGAAGCATGGCCGTGGCAGGTTTATTTGGAACCTGTCATGTGTACCCTTTCCTGAACATAACACCTGGGATCTTATGCCTTTGTTCGGCATGCCATGCGCTTCCTCTAGCACGGGGCACTTTTCATTTCTGCAAGACCAAGGCTCAAAGTGCCTAGTGTGGGAAGAACGTCTGAAAGACCACCTCTGCAATAGATGGAAGTATAGGATCCAAGGTGTAGGATCCCAGCCTGTGAGGTTATCTCCCATCCCGCCTTATTACGTCCTGCTGGGATCTACCAGGAACGATCCCAGATGTGCGAGGGCGCTGATTTGTCCCTGTGGGATTCGTTCCGATGGGGACCCTGATCGGGTGGAAAGGTGGCAGCAAAAATGCTTTGAATAAATGAAGACGTTTTGCCTGTCACTCAAAAGCCATCACTCACCTGTCCACCACTTTTGACAATATTGTTGATTTCAACCCCTTCCAACCCCGAGCACTGAGAACTTCAACAGAAAAATATCTATCCATCCATCCATCCATCCATCCATCCATCCATCCATCCATCCATCCATCCATCTATCTATCTATCTATCTATCTATCTATCTATCTATCTATCTATCTATCTATCTATCTATCTATCTATCTATCTATCTATCATCTATCTATCTATCTATCATCTATCTATCATCTATCTATCATCTATCTATCTATCTATCTATCTATCTATCTATCTATCTATCTATCTATCTATCTATCTATCTATCTATCAATTTGGTGTAGTGGTTAAGTGTGCAGACTCTTATCTGGGAGAACCGGGTTTGATTCCCCACTCCTCCACTTGCACCTGCTGATGTGACCTTGGGTCAGTCATAAGCTCTGGCACAGCTGTTCTCTCAAGGACAGTTTCTGTCAGAAGTTCTCTCAGCCCCACCGACCTCACAGGGTGTCTGTTGTGGGGAGGGGAAGGGAAAGGAGTCTGTAAGCCGCTCTGAGATGCCTTTGGGCAGTGAAGGGCGGGGTATAAATCCAAACTCTTCTTCTTCTATCTATCTACCTACCTATCTATCATCTATCTATCATCTATCTATCTATCATCTGTCTACCTACCTACCTACCTATCTATCTATAATTTTTATTATTTTAATACAATACAAAAATAAACATTTGCATAAAATGGAGCAGATATTCGGTAATAAGTTGGACAAGAATCAGGGCAAACTGAAGCGTCAAAGATTTCAAAAATGCAAAAGGTCTTGATAATAGTGATTATTGGGCAGAAAATCCCCATTAGACAAGTATGTGACCACTGGAAACCAAATGGCTTGAAATGTGCGTAGATCATGGCCACCCATGGAGAACACAGCGTTCTGTGAGACAATTTTTTTCTAGGAGAAAATGTTCCCATAATCTGTTTTTCCAGAACGGAAGAATTTCCATTGCCTCTTCAGCTTCAGTCCTGGGCGGAAGGCCTTTAGCTAGCCCACCGTATCCTGCTAGATCGGGGAAAGAACCAGGAGATGCGCCTTTATGCCCTTTTTTTGGTTTTCCAGTGTGCGTTCAACATGCTTAAACTGTGCATATTTCATTGCCGAAATCTGTATACCGACACCTGTTCTTTGTTTTTCTTCCCCTTCCCTCTCCCCTCTCAGTCACTTGAAAGCACCCGTCGTATGCTGCAGCTCGTGGAAGAGGTAAGGACCTCGCACTTTATCGGGAACATAAACAGCTAACCTGGTTTCCTGGAACAACCCCGTGGCCTGCCAAGGTTAATCCTCCCTCAAGTTCAGGGGGGAGCAAACCCAGACTAATCTCACTAAGCAACCCTCACGGTTCTCTGATCTGTACTGTGACCTTCTTGAGGCCAAGGACTTGCAGAGCACATCCATTTGCCCCTCTTAAAGCCAGGGATGGTTCAGTGCCCCCACAATGCATGTAAGTGGAATGAGAGGCAATGGTTTTTGGTGCCACGCTTGCTTACTGGTTCCACACAGTGAAATACTTCCTATAGCTGCTGCTTTATCTTCGTGTGCAATAAGTATGCAGGCATGCATGCACATGAAGCGGCCTTCTACAGAGCCAGACCGTTGTGTGGTTGATGTCTGCACCAACTGCTCTGAATGGGCAGTGGGTCTCCAGGTCTCCAGGTCAAGGTCACGGGGTCCTACCTGTTCCTTTTGGGGATCGAACCCGGGACCTTCTGCTTGCCAAGCGGGTGCTCTGTCCTTTTTTCTTCTCCCCCCCCCAATATAATTTATTCAATTTTTATAATTCCAATAACAAGTAATAACCATTGTTTACAGGATAAGTATATATAAACTTAACAGCATAAAAGAAAGCATTTTCCATAAGCTTAGTGTTGACATCAACATTTACCGTAAATGAAGAGTGTCTTATTATCTCTGGTATTGTTCCTTGAGAAACTAGATGGGATAAGATCAGTAGCTGTATCGTTGTAAATTCACTATTCGCCAGTAGACTTTGTTGGGTTCATTATGTCGGATGTTTTTTCCATTATGTATAAGTTCCATAACTTTTTGTACCATAAGTTTCTTGAGCCGGAGGCCGACCCCTAATGTACATATAGTACTAGAAATTGTTCCATTACATGTGTGCTTTTATGATTGGCCGAGTGTATATTCATACAAAGCAAACAAACAGACAATTGACTTGCGGGGATCAACAGGCCAAACTGCACAGTTCATTCAGGTTGTTGTCATATCTTTGCATAAAGGTTCAGGGCTAGTTTTCAACACATCTGCAGACACAGAAATCTGGGATCTCCTCTTAATAGCTTGCAAACTGCTGTTTCCTCCATAGGCATGGCTAGCCAACCTTTCCTAAGACAAATCTCAATAGACGATAGTTTGTTTCGTGGGGTTGTTTGTTGTGAGGATAAGGGGCTGCCCTGAACTCCTTGAAGGGAGCACAGGGTACAAAATGCACTAGACTCCTAGGCAGGCTTCCCCGACCACGCCAACTGTCCACGGCAGAAAGTGCAGAGTGAGGGTCTGAGGTGCCGAGAGGCACGTGGCTTCCACCCCGGTGAAACGGCAGGGGCCTGACTGTTGTGAAGCGGTGACTTCTCTGGGATGAGTCACAGGTGCAGAGCTCTTTCCTTACAGGTGCTGAGTCATAGAAATGTACCTTTCAGCAGAAGTGACAGCTCTAAATCTCTCCCCCACCACACCGGCCCTTCAGATGCTCGGCTGTCAGATGTCAGAGTGACAAAATGATGCTCCCAGGAAATGGGTGGTTGGTTTTGATTTGCCTGCAAGGCTCCTGGGGGGGCCTGTGCCTGCAGCGATGCCCCACGGTCCCTGCCCCTTGGCAATGCCCTGCCCCCCCCCCCCAGGAGGGAATGATCCATATCAGATCAAGGAAGGCGTGGCCACCAGTGTTCCCTCTCAGCTGAGGCAGTGTGAGCTAGCTCACAGTTTTTTAGCCTCCAGCTCACATGTTTTTGTCTCAGCTCAGGAAGGATGTAGCTCCAGAGCCAACTGATCTATGCAGCAGCCAAATCGCTCGCTCCCAACTTTAATGCCCATCACTCACAAAGTAGAACCTTTGCTCACAAGACCCCACAGCTTAGAGGGAGTGTTGGTGCCCACCGAAGTCTTCCCCCCCCCCCGGCTCAGGCTTACCTTGCAAATGTGAGTCTGGAAGTTGAACCTACTCAGGTGAAGGGATCTTTCACAGGAGAACGGACTGGCGGGAAGGGGGTGAAGCACTCCGTTTCTATCTCCTTCTCCCCACCTGAAGCTGTCCTCCCCCCCCCCAGGAATATTGCAGAGGAGGGGCCGTCTACCTGGTGGGGGCAAGTAGCACCGGGAAGTCATAGCTGACTTACGGAAACCCCGTGGGGTTTTCTAGGCAAGGGATCTTTGGAGGCGGTTTGAGCATCGCCTGCCTCTGCGTAGCAACCCTGGACTTCCTTGGCCCTCTGGGCTCCCATCTGGGTGCTCATCAGGGCTGACCCCGCTTAGCTTCTGGGAACTGTTCTGGGCTGGCCGGGGCTGTCCAGGGGGGTCGTTAATCGAGTGCCATCACGTCCCAGCCGACTTATGGAAAACCCCGTTGGGTGTTCAAGATATGGGACGTTCAGAGGTGGTTTGCCCTTGCCTGCCCTCTGCATAGCAACTCTGGCCTTCCTTGGTGGTCTCCCGTCCAAATATTGACCAGGGCCAACCCTGCTGAGCCAGTTTGGTGTAGGGATTTAACGTGTGGACTCCAATCTGGGAGAACCGGGTTTGATTCCCCACTCCTCCACTTGCACCTGCTGGATGACCTTGGACAAGCCATAGTTCTGCCAGAGCTGTTCTTGAAAAAGAGCAGTTTCTGTCAGAGCTCTCTCAGTCCCTCCTACCTCACAGGGTGTCTGTTGCGGGGAGGGGAAGGGAAAAGAGATTGTAAGCCGCTCTGAGACTCCTTCGGGTAGTGAAGGGTGGGGTATAAATCCAATCTCTTCTTCTCTTCTTCTTCTTCTTCTTCTTCTTCTTCGCTTCTGAGATCTGATGAGATTGAGTTCACCTGGGCTATGCCGGTCAGGGTTCCATCCATCGAGCACCTCTTAATCCCACCCTTCCTTCTACCCGTGAAGCTGCCTTCTTCTGGACCAGGCCCTTGGTCTGTCGAGGTCAGCATTGTCCACTCTGACTGGCAGCGGCTCTCCAAGGTCTCAGGCAGAGAGAGGTCTTTCTCATCCCCTACTCCCTGTCCGCTTTCTTAACTGGAGATGCCGGGGATTGAACCGGGGACCTTCTGCCTGCCAAGCAGAGGCTCTACCACTCTGAGCCACAACCCCTCCCAAAGGGGGCAGAGGAGTTCAAGGTGCCATAGGGGGTTCTCTTCTCCCCACTGTATCCTTATAACGACGACGCTGTGAGGTAGGGCAGAGGCTGCAAGAGTGGGCAGGCGAGAGAGAGAGAGGGGGAGAGAGAGAGAGAGAGAGAGAGAGAGAGAGAGAGAGAGAGAGAGCACGGTCCAACTTCATCCTGCAAACTTCCCCTGGCAGAGGGGATTTGAACCTGCATCTCCCAGAGCCGAGTCCTTCGGTCTATCGGCTACCCCACACGGGCTTTGTTATGCCCACCTGCACTATAACTTTTACAGTTTGCTCCTCGGCCTACCCAAGCCCCTTATCTCAGACTGATCCTTCAGAGGGGCCATCTTTTGTGGGAAGGCTGCTCCTGTTCTATGTAAGCTTTGAGGGGGAGGACAAAATAGATGCATGGATTGCTGCAAAACTTCCGCAAGGCTGGCGTCTGTTGATGCGTCATCGGCCCCAGGGGCAGCCCCTAATTCTGAGGGCGGCATCAAGTGCCATTAACCATTGTTTGTGGAGTCCTGTTTTCAGCGCTTCACTCACGGCCACTGTCGAACGCAGCGCTGATTCATATACCAGCATGGTACTTGGGGCTTGTTGTCAGTCACGCCAACGGGTGTTTCACGGCAGTCAATGGATACCAAAACAAGCCCACACCCAAGTTCTCGGAGCAGCACGAAGCTGTTTCAGGAGTGCCTGGGCCTCAGATCCCTGGCACAGGCCGTTGGGATCTCGGCTTATGTTAGGTCAAGTCTGGCCTTGTAGGGACATCTCCTTTTTCATGGGATGGATTAGTTTATTTAAAAGACAAAGGAAGTACCTCTTCACCCAAAGAGTGATTATTAACATATGGAATTCACTGCCACAGGAGGTGGTGGCAGCTACAAGCAGGGACGGCTTCAAGAGGGAATTAGATAAACATAGGGAGCAGAGGTCCATCAGTGGCTTTTAGCCACAAGGTATAGATAGGGACTCTGGAGCAAGTGGTGCTCTGTATTCTTGGTGCTTGGGGGGGAGGCAACAGTGGGGGGGCTTCTGGTGTCCTGGCCCCACTGCTGGACCTCCTGATGGCCCCTGGTATTTTTGGCCACTGTGTAACACAGAGAGTGTTGGACTGGATGGGCCATTGGCCTGATCCAACATTTGGCTTCTCTTATGTTCTTATACAAACTCTCGGTCTGGGGCAAGGGATGCTCTGTATTCTTGGTGCTTGGGGGGAGGGGGCAACAGTGGGAGGGCTTCTAGTGTCCTGGCCCCACTGCTGGACCTCCTGACGGCACCTGGTGTTTTTGGCCACTGTGTGACACAGAATGTTGGACTGGATGGGCCACTGGCCTGATCTCACATAGGCTTCTCTTATGTTCTTATGAAAGAAGCTTATGCTAGACCTGGGACCCTCAATCTTTGTGAACCTGAGGGCACTTTTATAATTTTGAGAAAGGTCGATGGATGCCACCTCAAAATGGCTGCCCTGGGAGTCCAGACCACTCCCCAAATGGCTGTCCTGGGAGACCACCTACAGACTTGTGTAAGGGCCCAAGCCCTGTGTCTCTCTGTGGTGGGGGACAGCCATTTCCCAACTGGCACTGCTGACAGAACCAAAGGTGACGTCTCCTGGAGTCTTTTGAAGCCCCTCTTGCTCTAGTGGGGTGGAGGAAAACCAAGGCTGGCTGATTGTTTTTGGGGGGAGGTGTTTGGGAGAAAAAGTCCTATGCTAGAATGGAGCCCTCCTTCCTGAGCTAAGACAAAAATGTGTGAGCCGGAGGCTAAAAAGCTGGGAGCTAGCTCACAGTCACTCAGCTTAGAGGGAACAGTGGTTGCCAGCCTCCAGGTGGGACCTGGAGATCTCCCACTTTGACAACTGATCCCCAGCTGACAGAGATCAGCCTCCCCTGGAAAAAATGGCTGCTTTGAAGGGTGGACTCTATGGGCATCGTACCCTGCTGAGGCCCCTCCCTCCCCAAACCCCGCCCTCTCCTGGCTCCACCCCCAAAGTCCCCAGGTATTTCCGAACCCAGACCTGGTAACCCTACTCCACAGGGGCCAGGGAATCTGGAATGTCATTCCCACCCCCATTCTGGGGCATGACCAAGTGGGCTGCCATGTGTGGAATCCCAGTGTGGGGTCGCAGCGAGACGTCTCTCGTGATCACGCCCCTTTGGGACATTCTTCTGAAGGGCGGGGTGGGCCCGGGGGCATTGCCTGGGTGCTGGTGATGTTTCACGGATGGCGGGGTCATAGATAAATCAATAGTTTATTGCTGCTTTGAATCCCAACTGAGGAGAAAAGCGGAATGCAAATCTGTAACCTGAAACTCAAGACTGAGTAGAGTTTTTATATATGTTGCATTACATAGATGTTACACTTATACGTAACATTTTGCAAAGCATTTCAAGTTTGCCCATTAGAATTCACAAAGACGTTCCTCTTCCACAAGCGTTTTGTCCCCTGCAATCTCTCGACATGGACTCCAGCAGTTAAAACAATTAAAACATAGCAATGATCAGAAAAAAATAACAAGGCCAAAGTAAAAGCAGGGCTGCCAGTTCTGAGCAGGGAAATACCTGGAGATTTGGAGGGATGGATCCCGTGGAGGGCAGCATTGGGGGGAGGGAATGGAAGAACTCAGCAGGGTATAAATGCTGTAGGCTCCACCCTCCGAAGCAGCCATTTTCTCCAGGGGAACTGACCTCTGCCAGCTGGAGATCAATTGTAACAGCCGGCAACCCTGGGGGAAAGTCAGCCGCACAGCAGGAGGCTGGAGAGAAAGGTTTGACGGCCACTGGCCCAGCTCAGTAGCAAGCCAGCCAGCCAGCCATGGAGGAGCCAAGCAGAAGAGGCAGCCATTTTGGCAGTTTATTCTGTCAGGGAAGTGGCCCAGCTGCCAGTAGGTGGGAGAGAGAGGAGGGGATCCAGCACCCAGCCAATGGCACACGAGTACTCTTGCGTGGCGGTTGATGGGCCAATGGCTGATGGAGCTGGAAATGACCAATGTGTTAGGGCAATGATATCTTATATTCTAATTCCAGACTTTTTTTTTTTCTGTGCGGATACCTATTCCCTCCAACAGGGGCCTCACTCTCCCCCAACAGCTTTTCCTACATAGTCAGTAGACTTCCTGGGTTTGTAGAAAAATCCGAAAAGTAAGGAAATCCCTTCAGGGATGGTTGAATTCCCCCCAAAAGCCTTTTGAAATAGCCTCTGCAGGGACCTGACTCCAGGCAGCAACGGTGGTGAGAGATTAGAACGTTGGGGGGTGGGGGGGAGGAGGCTTCTGACTGGCTCTGTCAGTCAAAGGGGGGGAAGGGCCCTTTCTTTCCCGGCCTCTTTCGGCCTTGGAGGGAGGGAGGGGGGAGGGAGGGAGGGAGCCTTGGGGCCAGGCTGGGGGATTCCTAGAGGTTTTGGGGTGGAGTGCAAGGAGGGCAGGATTTGGGGAAGGGAGAGGCCTCAGCTGGGTATCATGCCACAGAATCCACCCTCCAAAGCAGCCATTTTCTCCAGGGAGACAGATCTCTGTTGTTCACAGATCTCTGGAGTTCACTCTCCAGCAGGCCCCACTTGGAGGTTGCCAACCCTAGGCCTGGCAGCAGTATAGGGTTGCCAGGTCCCCCCACGGGCACTGGCAGGGGATGGGGGTAATGGGGTTGCCAGCTCCAGGTCTGGAAACTCCTGGAGATTTGGGGATGGAGCCTGGGGAGGACAGGGACCTCAGTGGGGTACAATGCCCTAGAGTCCACCCTCCAAAGCATCCATTTTCTCCAGGGGAAGTTATCTCAGTAGTCTGGAGCTGAGCAGTAATTCCAGGGGATCCCCAGATCCCACCTGGAGGCTGGCATCCCTAGGCAGCACCCTCTGGGTGACTTGATACCACCTAATTTGCATGACTCAACTTGGCCTGGCTGCTTGCTGCTGTTCAGCAGCCACCCGATGAAAGCCAGCAGTGGTGCAGCAGTTAGAGCCTCAGAATAGGTCTGCAAGACCCAGGTTCAGATCCCCATATTGCGGTGGAAGCTGACTGGGTGATTTTGGACCAGTCACATACTTTCAGCCTAACCAACCTCACAGGGTTGTTGTGCAGATAAAAAGGAGGTGAGAATAATGTAAGCTGCTTTGGTCCCCACTGTGGAGAAAGACTATAATTTTCCTTGGTAGAAGCTGTGGGGAGGGGGCTGGAGACAAAAAGCTGAAGACAGATAAAGGCAGATAAAGGTTAAGTTGGCTGTTGGGTGGGAAGGAAATAGGGTTGCCAACTCTGGATTGGGAAACTCCTGGACATTTAAGGGGTGGATCCTGGGGATGGTGGGGTTTGAGGAGGGGAGGAACTTCAGACCAGTATAATGCCATAGACTCCACCCTCCAAACCAGCCATTTCCTCCATGAGAACTACCATTGCCAGCCTCTGGCTGGAGATCACCCAGAATTACAACTGTTGTCCGGGTGACAGAGATCAGTTCCCCTGGATAAAATGGCTGCTTTGGAGGGTTGAGTCCATGGCTCCACCCCCAGAAGGGAGAAAGAGTGTGAGATAGGTAAGGGTAGAGGGGAGGAAGCAAAGGTGTGAGGAATGGGATGACCATCCCGCAAGTTTCTTGCGGGTCTCCACTTGCATTTGAAACTGTGCCCAGAATCCAATAGGCAGATAGTGTACATCTTTTAATACTGACAAGATTCCTTATCACATGAAGCGTCAACAGCTTATACAGAAATGATCGCTTGGGGCTCTTAAGCTTGGAGAAATGAAGGCTGAGGGGTGACATGATTGAGGTTTACAAGATCATGCATGGGATAGAGGTTTACAAGATCATGCATGGGATAGAGATAGGTCGAGAAAGAAGTACTTTTCTCCCTTTCTCACAATACAAGAACTCGTGGGCACTCCATGAAATTGCTGAGTTAGAACAGATAAAAGGAAATCCTTCTTCACCCAAAGAGTGATTAACACATGGAATTCACTGCCACAGGAGGTGGTGGCAGCTACAAGCATGGACAGTTTCAAGAGGGAATTAGATAAACATATGGAGCAGAAGTCTATCAGTGGCTCTTAGCCACAAGGTATAGGTGGGAACTCTCAGTCTGGGGCAGGTGATGCACTCTCTTCTTGGTGCTGGGGGGCAGCAGTGGGAGGGCTGCTAGTGTCCTGGCCCCACTGGTGGACCTCCTGATGGCACCTGGTATATTTTGGCCACTGTGTGACACAGAGTGCTGGGCTGGATTTGGCCATCGGCCTGATCCAACAGTGGCTTCTCTTATGTTCTCTTATGTTCTTACGTTCTTTGCTGTAATTTTTATCATCCAGGATCATGTTCCTGGAGTAATTTATTTTTAAAAAAAGCTTTTGCATGAGGGGATTGCAGATGCTTCCCATGAATGCGTCGCAATGTTGCAGTGCCACTCCGAACAGAAGGACACTTTTCAAAGCCCGCTGTTTTCAGACGACTCAGGAGGGTATCGCTCTGCCTAGTGTCGCATTGCCGATGACGCACAAACAATATTTCCACTTAAAACATTTGAATCCTTGGCCTTTTGAAAGAAAAAAAAACACATTAAGGCCTGTTTTCATGATAAATCAGCTTGGCCTTTAAATAGGTTGCCTGAGAAAGAAACCCAAAATGATCAAGGAAAAAGGTTAGTTCCCAAACACCCTCTATTAGTTTAGGGCCGCATCGCATTTCAAGTGGGAATCTTTTCCCCAAAGTGCACGTTGACATTTGGGTGAAATTTTCTTTTGAAGTAACGGTGCTCCCCGAGGAAGAACTTCTCCTTTGGGTGCAGAACCACAGTCCCTTCCTCTCTGTTGATAAAATGCTTGTCAGGGGAAGGACTGTGCTGTCGGCCACCTCCCGGAGAGCGTGCAGGAACCCTGCCCCGATTAGAACCCTCCTGGAAGGCTTGTGGGTTGGACTGGTTGGAGACGGAGCCCGACGAGGAGAGGCTGAGGACCTTCTTGGGAATGTTTCGTCTGGAGGAGAGGAGACTGGGGGGGGGACAGGATGGCTCTCTTTAAATATTTGAAAGGCTGTCATTTGGAGGAGGACGGGGAGCTGTTCCAGTTGGCAGCAGAGGAGAGGACCCGAAGCAACGGGTTTAAATTACATGCAGAAGGGTATCGGCTGGATAGCAGGGAAAACTTCTTCAGGGTCAGAGTAGTTCAGAGGTGGAATAACAGCTGCCTCAGGAGGGGGTGAGCTCCTCTTCACTGGCAGCTCTCAACAAGAGGCTGGAGGAATATTGGTCAGAGATGCTTTCGGCTGGTGCTGCGTTGGGCAGGGGGTTTGATGAGGTAGTCCGTATGGCCCCCTTCCAACTCTAGGATTCTGTGGATCCATCCTGCTAATGACCAAACTTTCCCCCCAGGGCCAGTATTAGCATACCTTGAAGTGGGGCAGCTTCCAGGACCCATGGCTTCTGGCGAGGCCCTCTGCAGCTGACTCCCCACACACTGCCTACTTGTGGGTGCTTTGTCACCTCTGCTCCCAGCCGCATGGGCTGACTGGCACCACTGGAGAAGGGCACGTGCATGGAGTACAGAACCTCAGCGTTCCCGCCCTGCCCTGGATAGGCCAGGCCAGGCCAGCCTGGTCCCGTCAGATCTCGGAAGCTAAGCAGGGTCGGCCTTGGCTAGTATTTGGAAGGGCGACCTCCAAGGAATACCGGAGTGCGCAATGGAGACTGAGGTGCCTCTGAAGTGAATAGGTTGGCACCTCGGATGAATATTTTGCTGATACCATGGGATTAACCCACATTATAGTTAACCAAAAAGAAGGGAGCAGAAGGGGAGAATTGGGGAATTCATCTATAGCATGTGCATGTCAAACTCGCTTTCCGTTTTATTGCTCGCTCACCGTAGAAGTCGGAAGGGGGGATCAGGGGAGTGTGAATTCTAAATGCTTTCTCTTTCAGATGCTTTGATGCAGAAATGTAGATTAGCAGGCCTGGGAACACAGAGCTGTTGGTTTGGGCGGGTGGAATACCTGGGGGTGATTGGCTCGTAACCTTTTAGGGTTTGAACCTTGTATATCTATTACTTTTGTGCCTGTGTCTTCAGTTCTAACATGGCCAACATACAGGTTGGATCCTATCAATGCCTCAATAAGCTTCTCATTCTTCTGAGTGAATGTTGTTGGGAACTGATTTCTCCAAGATTCTGACAATGAGGTCCTCTGCTCTTGTATCATTTATACAACTGACTTCTTCTTAGCGCCCACTTCTTAGCCGGCCCTCTCAGAATGCCTTGCAAGGGTTTGTGCGGGGGAAGAATTGTGTTCCCTCCTGACCCTCCTGTCCGCCTGTTTTGCTTCATTTCCCTTCTCTAGCCCTGTCTCTGCCTACCAAACCTTCCTGCCTGCGCCTCTTCCTCCCCCGCACCTCCTTCATTGATTTCCGAGTGGGACTTCTCATGAGAGGAGACTGAAGTAACATTTCCTAATGAAAACTCTCCACCCCCCACCCCACCCCGTCTTTCACAATGCATACTTAATGATATTGGTGCAATGGGGAATGTTCAGTTTCTTTCACACGGTCGATGGAGGCGCTTCCTGTGGTTTCCCTCATCCCTTTAGCTGTTGGTCTTTGATCTTCTTGATTTTTTGTTCCTATATCGAGGACGTCTTGTTCTCTCACTAATTTCTTTCTTTCTCTGTCTCTGTCTCTTTGGCTCATCTTGCACCTCTTACGGGAACCTAGAGCAAAGATGCTGGTATCAGGACTCTGGTTATGTTGGATGAGCAAGGAGGTAAGTTCAGACTGTTTACCTAAAGCATTAAAAAGAATCATTTCGATATAAATTATCTGTTGAAAGAGGCTCCCGCAGATAGACATGTGGCAGAGTGTTCGTCTGAGTTAGTGTAAAATATAAACCTGATTATCAGTAATGGAAACCTAAGAAAAAATCTTTTCCAGTGCCAAGTGAAATGAATGGGGATTATTTAATGTACTGTGAACCAAGTTGTTCCAACATAGATAAAAGGCAGAATTAATGTTTTGGTGATTGCAGCTTGGATGTCGGACAACCCGAACAGCGTCTTCTTGACTGTTCCGTTCAAATCCAGAAAACGAAGGACCGCTTCAGATGTGACAAATACCCTACGCAGAAAACTCTCTTGTCTCAGTCAGATCTCAAAGCTGCACGCAGAGCATTTGGTGTGGTACATCTGGTGATGCCAAAGTCAACCACAGTGCCCCGGGGCATGTCCATGCCTCCAAAATAGATGCATGGGTGGTGGTCAGACTTCACAATGTATGTAACATTTGAAGCAGCTTCGAAGTACATGAGTTTGGGATTAAAACACAAAGAAACACTAGGAGGCATTCTTTTGGGGACAAAATGCTGCTTCTGTTTGTACAGTCCCTGAAACTTTAAAAAAGATGGATTGAAAAATCTCATAGATCAGAGGTTCTGGTTGATTCCCCGCTCCTCCTCCTCCTCCCCACGAAGCCTGCTGGACAACCTGGGGCCAGCCATGGTTCTCTCAGAACCCTCTCAGTCCCGCCTGCCTCACAAGGAACCTGCTGTGAGGAGATAGATCCTGTGGTACCTTTAAGACCAACAATATTTAATTCTGGGTATTAAACTCTGTTGATCTTAAAGGTGCCACTGGACTCAAACTTTGTTGAATTGAATTAGAAACCTAAAGGTTAAGAAGATCTGAATGTGTAGGTCCCAAAATTGCTGCAGTCAGGTTAGAACGGGTAAAAGGAAGTCCTTCTTCACCCAAAGAGTGATTAACACATGGAATTCGCTGCCACAGGAGGTGGTGGCAGCTACAAGCATGGACGGCTTCAAGAGGGAATTAGATAAACATATGGAGCAGAAGTCCATCAGTGGCTATTAGCCACAGGGTATAGATGGGAACTCTCAGTCTGGGGCAGGTGATGCACTCTATTCCTGGTGCTTGGGGGCAGCAGTGGGAGGGCTTCTGGTGTCCTGGCCCCACTGCTGGACCTCCTGATGGCACCTGGTATATTTTGGCCGCTGTGTGACAGAGTGTTGGACTAGATGGGCCATTGGCCTGATTCAACATTGGCTTCTCTTATGTTCTTATGTTCTTAAAATTTTGTTAGTCAAATAAAAAAAAAAAAACAAACAAACAGGAACTCCTTTGCATATTAGGCGACACCCCTCCTCTAATGTAGCCAGTCCTCCAAGAGCTTACAGAGCTCTTCTTACAGGGGCTACTGTAAGCTCTTGGAGGATTGGCTCCATTAGGGGTGTGTCGCCTAATATGCAAAGGAGTCCCTGCTACAAAAAGAGCCCTGCCCCGGGCCAAGGCCGTACTGACTGCAGAGTCACCCCTGAATGGCCATAAAACGGCCGCAAATCTATGCAGACGGTACCGTAAAACCGAGCGATCAAAGGAAGCGAGAGTGGCATGCAGTCTGGACGCTGCCATAAAACCCGACAATCAGAGAACGTGAGAGTGGCCTGCAATGCAGAGGGGAATTTCTGTTCCAGCCTGGGTTTGGTGAGGCAGCGGAGCAGATGCTAGATGCAGATGGGGTTACAGTTTCCTCAAGTGCAAGGCTGGTCTCTAATCCAGCTCCTGGGAATTCAGTGATCCCTGCACCTTGTTAAATGTTCTTTAGCCGCATCTGAATAACGTTTTTTAAAAGCAAGGTTGGATAAAACAATTCCTCCAAGGGTCTTAACAAAGCGTTGTGATTTCCTGCTTGCCTGCGGTGTGCCCTCGCTGCTGCTCCGGCCCTCCTACTGTTTGCCCCCCCCGTGTGAAACTCACAGATGTCTCAGCCAGAGACCTGATTGCCTTAACCTTGTGGTCTTTTTTCAGATTACCCCCCCCCCAAGAGCAGAAGTTTCTTAGCATTATTAGGTCTTCCGTAGATCAATACGTTGCCATGGATCATTTAAAACAATCTGTTGTTTTTTTATCGCAAAGGACATCAGAGCCCTTTAGGTTCCTCCCTCTGTTTTTAGGTTGTCGTAGGTGTCTCGTGCGCCTTCACACTGCAGATAATTTACAAGGCGGGGGGGGAAAGATAAAAACCATCTTGTGCAGCAATGTAAATAACACAGAGCAGAGTTATTTCTGGTGCAAAGCACAACTGTTCTGGAGATCTTCAGTCTGGTGCAGCCATGATCGACGTGTGCCCCCCCACGCGAAGATCTTCTTCCAGGCCTGCTAGATCTGAAGGAACTTGGCTGGTCGTAAGAGGGGCAAAACCAGTTTCAGCCACAGAGCGAATGGTGAAAAACAGACATTCGGAAGGGTTTAGGCACTGCATATGGATCACAAAGAGGGAAGATGGTTTTATAAATAGCATGATTTCTACACTGATTTTTAAAGGTATTTGTGAGTTCAAACCATTTGGAATTAGCAATGCCTGGTCTTCTGAGTTAGAAAGGAAAATGTAGGGCTGAGAGGAGGCTGGGTACACTTCCCCAAATGCCAGAAAGCCCCTCCTGCTGAGAAACAATCGTTACTGGTACAATGTTTAAAGTCTCCCTTGAGATGAACGCAGTTTCCACTTTTGTGCCACTTTGGGACTGTACCAACGTGGGCACATTGCTTCAAAGATGGTCTCACCCATGGTTATTCTGGAAGTCGTTTCAGTGCCATGCACGATGTCTTGAAAGTGGGAGCTAAATGACAAGCATGCTCCTGAGCACGTGCAGAGTATGTATCCAACACAACATGGAGTAGGGTTGGGCACGAACTGGAAAAATGGAGGTTCGTGGAGATTCATGGTTTGGGATCTTCCATGAAATTCTACATTGCACGAAACAGTTCGTGCTCCAGGAAGTTTGTGGGGGTGCAGCCCCACCCAGAAGTGAACTCTGAAGGCATTTAAATGCCCTTGGCGCCCACTCGAGCTGTGGCTCCACCCAGAAGTGAGCCCCAGTTGGGGGTGTGGCTGCCCCAACTTGGGGATGTGAGAGAGTTCATGTGGACTCCAAAGGCATTTAAAAGCCTTCAGAGCTCACTTCTGGTCAGTTGGCCCAACCCAGAAGTAAGCTCCATTTAAATGTCCTTGGAGCTTTCTCATGTTAGGCCACAGGCCAGTAGTGGGCTTTGATGACATTTAAATACCTTCGGAGCTCACTTCTGGATGGGCCACCATACCCAGAAGTAAGCTTCGAAGGTATTCAAATGCCTTTGGAGGCTGCACGAACCCTCTCACTAACCTCACAAACCTACATGAAGAACATGGAGGTTCATGTGGCAGATTGTGGGAGACACGTTCTCCTGAACCCCTGGTTCACGAACCACGAACCGGCCTGGTTTGTGCACGAACCGGGGTTCATTCATCGGTCCGTGACTATCCCTGCTCAGGAGCTATAAGACATGTACGCTCATCTAGGATTAGGGCCAAGGGAATTCACACCGGAGGAAGTGACTTTGAGGCCTGAAAAGCCACCACTGGTTTTTTTCCTGCTTAAGAATGGCTCGCCAGTTGCATCATGCCTTCTGCCCTGACACTCTCTTCCGCCCTGGCAACGGTCCCTCACTTGGCAGCAGGAGCGTGGAAATAGAAACGGCTGCTATCGCTCCCCAGCCTCCCGGGGCTCTCCCTGAGCTGGAGTCATCCTCCCGCGGCGAACTCAGAGAGCTTCCGGGCAGATTTACCTTGGCCCTCGCGGCAATAGAACCCAGGCCTGACGTATCAGATCCTGTGCAGCGTTATCCCAGTCCAAGGCTGTAGGAATCAGTCTGTTTGGGGTTGCACTGTGAACCCCTTGACTTCCTCCTGCTGATGAGACTTAATTATAGAATATGTCGAGGTCTGGAGTTCAGGCAGAGGGAAGTCCGAGTTCAGTCCGGGGTCCGTAGCCAAAAGGGTGAAGCAGGAGCCGAGAGTGAAAGTCCAGAGCGCAAGCCCAGAAGCCAGGTTGTTCAAGCCAGAGTCAGAAGCCGGAGGAAGTTAGCAGGAGCCGAGAGCAACAGTCCCAATCACAAACCAGGAGCAGGGTCAATCGAGCCAGGGTCAGAAGCCAGAAGTAGGTAGCAGGAACGAGGTCTCGGAACCTGGGGGTGGAGAGAACATAAGAACATAAGAGAAGCCAATGTTGAATCAGGCCAATGGCCCATCTAGTCCAACACTCTGTCTATCTGTGTCTGCTGCTCATCAGCCGTCTCTGAGCCAGGTGCCAGTGCAGGCGGTGACGGTAAATTGCTGATTTCTGCAGCCTCAGAGGGGCCGGCTGTGGGTTCCACTGGAACTGGCAATGGCCCTTCCTCCACACCCATGGCAGAATACATGAGTTTACCTGGGTGAATATTTCACTCTAGTCTTACCGAGTCAGCGACCTGAAATCTAAATTAAAGTTTACTCCAGTGCCAGGGCTCTTTTTGTAGCAGGAACTCCTTTGCATATTAGGCCACACACCCTTAATGTAGCCAATCCTCCAAGAGCTTACAGTTGCCCCTGTAAGAAGAGCTCTATAAGCTCTTGGAGGACTGGCTACATTAGGGGGGGTGTCGCCAAATATGCAAAGGAGTTCCTGCTACAAAAACAGACCTGTTCCATCAAACCATCACTCGGCTTTGCATAGACAAAGTCCTGGTTTCTGTCCTCAGCACCTCCTTTTAAAGGATTTCAAATAGCTGTCAGTGGAGAAATCTCCCTGCCTGAGTCCCTGGAGAGCCGCTGCCGGCCACAGGAGATGGAACGGAGCTGAGCTACAAGGAACTCATGGGTGGGACTTGGCCTACAGCAGCCTCAGGGGTTCAAATCCTTTGTTTTCAGATTGAATTTAAAGCTGAACTTAGCTCAGACAAAGTGAAGGCACTTTCAATTAATATACATTTCAAAATGTTTTACCTGTTATATCGGTATTTTCAGAGCACATCATTTCCTTTACTACCCCACTTTGGTGTAGTGGTTAAGAGTGGTGGCCTCTAATCTGGAGAACCGGGTTTGATCCCCCACTCTTCCACATGGAGCTGCTGGTGTGACCTTGGGTCAGTCACAAGTTCTCTCAGAGTGGTTCTCTCAAGAGCAGTCCTCAAAAGAGCTCTCTCCACCCCACCTACCTCACAGGGTGTCTGTTGTGGGGAGAGGAAGGGAAGGAGATTGTAAGCCGCTCTGAGAATCTGAGTGAAGGGTGGGTATAAATCCAATCTTTCCTCCTCCTCCTCCTCCTCCTCCTCCTTCTCCTCCTCATCTTCTTCCTCTTCCTCTTCTTCCTCTTCTCCTTCTCTTCCTTCTGCTCCTTCTCCCAACAAGTATATTATTGCTCAGCACAAATTGGCTTGTTTTATTTTCAGTGAAATCAGGGCTATTTTGGGGCAGAGTTCTGGCTGCCTTCTGATTTGTCCACACTTACAGCATCTCTCCCTCGGGTTCCCCAGGCACCGCGCAAGCTGCGGAGCACCTGGGAAAGTCAAGCCAATCCAGGGAGGGGAGGCAGTTTAAACTGTCTTCCTTCCCTCGTGTTCCTCATGTGCCCCGAAAACCGTGGGGCACCTGGGAAAGCCAGTCCTAGGAGGTAGCTGCGCTGTCAGGGATGGGGCCTAATATGCAGATGAGTTTCTGCTGTTGGGTGTGGCCTATTATGCTAATGAGTTCCTGCTAGGCTTTTTCTACAAAAAAAGCCCTGAGTGTAATTAACTCATAATCATAAATAACTTGTAATCATTCATTTGCAGCAGTAATTTAAAGATAAACCATTCACATTTCAACTGTGAAGAAACTGGTGACCCAGAGTTTTAATTCAGAATTCTTAAAAAATGCCACTTAAACGAAGCCTCTTTTCAGGGCCGGACGCGGACTGCAATGCATTTATTTCCTTATCTCAGGGTAAAACTCACCACAAGCTTTAAATAAAAAGCCTCAGCCCAATGCCATGAAATCAATTTATTTTTGGCCATAAGTTTAACCAGCCTCTTAGTATTAAGACAGAATGGATCCAACCAGCCTCTCTACGGAGAGAGCCCCACAGTGAGGGCGGCACTGCTGAATTCCCTGCCACCCTTTGCTGGATAAACCAAACCAGAAAAGTGGCACGTGAAGCTCAGTATTGTCTATTCTGATCTTTACACGTCGATTTTCTGGTATTTGCCCCGACCTGGATCGCCCAGGCAAGCCCGATCTCGGGAGCTAAGAAGAGTCATGCCTTGATTAGTCTTTGGATGGGCGACCACCAGGGAAGAAGTCCAGGGTCACGACACAGAGGCAGGCAATGGCAAACTGTCTCTGAACGTCTCTTGCCTCGAACACACCATGCGGTTGCCATACATCCCCTGTGACTTGATGCCTGGGGCAAGGGATGCTCTGCATTCTTGGTCAACAGAGGGAGGACTTCTGGTGTCCTGGCCCCACTGCTGGACCTTCTGATGGCACCGGGTATTTCTGGCCACCGTGTGATGGAGTGTTGGGCTAGATGGGCCATTGGCCTGATCCAACACTCGCTTTTCTTATGTTCTCTTATGTTCTGATGCCACTTTTCACCTCCACTGTCTGTTCTGACTGACATGTCATAGAATCATAGAATGTTAGAGATGGAAGGGGCCTTGCAGGTCATCTAGTCCAACCCCCTGCACTCTGCAGGAGCGTAGCCGAAAGACAGCCCTACAACATACCCAAAAGACGGTCGTCCAGCCTCCGCTTGAAAACGTCCAGGGAAGGAGCATCCACCACCTCCCGAGGCAGTCTGTTCCACTGCTCGACCACTCTTAGAGTTAGGAAGTTTCTCCTGATATCTAGCCGGTCACTCTCCAGGGTCTCAGCTCAAGGTCTTTCATTTCACCTTACTGCCTGATCCTTTTAACTGGAGGTGCTGAGGACCAAACCTGGGACTTCCTAGACGCACAACGATGCTTTGCCGTGTTTTGTGATGTGTTTACATACGACAGAGAGTTCCCCTCCACACACACACACACACACACTTTTCTCCCATCATCCAATGGAAGGCCGCTTTCCCAGGACTCCCGAGTGCTCTCGCTGACCCGATCTGCTTAGCTTCAGCGAAGTTGCTCCATCGAGTGCCTTCCAGCCACGGCTCAGAACAGGAGGAGGTCTCTCGGGAGCTGGCATCCTCTGGCGGGGAAACCTCCTGGATGTACACAGGGAGGTCTCAAAGGCAAGATGCATTAGAAGCTGATTGGGCGCCAACGTGGCCCTCGCGGGAGAGGTGTGGTTTCTTTGCTTCACCCGCCTCCCTCACCTGTCTGTGCTCGCTCTGGCCACTTTCCACCTGCAAACAGTTAACTGCTTTCTGAACCAACTGGAGTTCCCAGACAGCCTTAAAGGGCAGATCCAGGGAAGCACAACCTGGAAGTTACCCAGGCAGGCCTAAAGGGCCAGAGGTTAGGGTGAAGAGCACCTTCATCTGACCTGCCACCCAAGATTGGCTGAAATCTGAATTCTCCCTCATCGCCAAGTGTCCACCAAACATAGGCAAGCTCATGATGTAGTAAATGTGCTTGTGCCAGGCATCAGGATTCGTCCAGGCCTCGCTCGCCTGCTGTTAGAACACACAAGAGGGACTGGGAGGTCTATCTGATAAAGTATCCTCTTTTGCATGGTGGTACATCCATTTGCCCCAGAAGGCTAACAAACAGGGCAGGTCCCCCTCTCGTGGTCCATCCTAGCACTGGTATGTAGAGGTTTCTGCCTCTGGATAGGGAGGTCCACATTGCTTTTATCCTGTGAAAAGTACTTCACTTAATAGCAGGGTAGCCCCACCTTCTCCGACCTCTTTCACGTATAGGACACTTACCAGTTCCAAGACGGGGCGCCGTGTTAGTCTATCTGTAGCAGGAGAAAAGAGCCAGGGTTCAGTAGCACTTGAAAGACTAACAAAATTTGTAGCAGGGGAAAAACTTTCGTGAGTCACGGCTCACTTCTTCAGACTCACGAAAGCTCCTCTCCTGCCACATATTCCGTTAGTCTTTCAGGAGCTCCCGGACTCTGGCTCTTCTCTACAGTTCCAAGACGATTGTCTTCCTGTGTAGCTGTGGCTTAGGGCGCGCTAAGAAGCCAGAGAGTCAAGTTGGCTCGCAGCCCAAGGATTCAGAGTGGGTAAAACGTTTCCAGTCGAAGCTAAAAGAAGAGCATTTATCAATAACTCCAAGGACCACCCCCCAAACCCTCGTCCAGTGCCTCTTCTCCACACCTGCTGATCCCACCCAGATACGGCACCCGGAAAAATCTTTCTCCCAGCCCCACACCCTTCTTGACTATGAGACCCATCGCTCCCTAGACCACCGATTTCTCTGACGCTCTTGCTTAGCCATCACGTTCCGTACGGAGATTGCGGGGGGGGGGGCCTTCCTAAAGACACGGGACAGTTCTAATTCGTACTGACTGCCTCTTCTCTCCAAACGCCCCCTTTAATTTCGAGGACTGGACTCATTTCGCGTTTGTGACTTGTGCCATTTTCTTCTTCTCATTTTACAGGCAAGTGGTTCCTTTTGGTCCCTGTGCAGGAAATAAGTACAGGACGTGCTTTGAGACTAACATTTCTTCTTTCTTTTTTCTCTCTCCCCTGTGTAGCTGGGATTAGTCTTTCCCCCTTTGATTCAAACGTTCCTTTCCTTCTTAGCCGCCAATACTGTGTTTGAAAGGTTAAGTGGAGGGGGGAAGCGGCTGGTGATGATGCGCATGCCGGTGAAGTGAAACGGGACCACAGCCTGAGAAGGTGGCCGTTAGATTGCTTGTGCAAGCAAGTGGCAGATCTCTGCTTTGGGCTACTGGGCATAACTTTTGCAAAAAAAACCCCAAAACGAAACAACCACCCAAAACTGTAGGACATGAAATTTCTCACAAACGCTTATGAAAGTATGCCCCATAATTAGTTCTAGTATGCCCCATAATTAGTTCCTTGTTATCGACATACGAACCCACTGTGGCACACTTAACCTTTATGTTACCCTGTAATGATGCAGTTCAGGTATAACTCCATTAAAGTAAAAGGAATTACAGTGACCCAGTGATGTCCCAGAAGCCACAGGAAGATCGTATGAGCCACTATGCGGCTAGTAATGCATCAGGAAAACAGCATGTAACACCCAGTTGCAGAGGTGCTAAAATCCTTTAAACTTTAGGGCTTAAAGTTTGTCTCAGTCTCTCTTTGCCTTTCTTTGGCCATTGGATCGGTATGCCATTCCTTTTACTCCAGTGGGGTTATTCCTGACTTATGACGATGTCATTGACCAAGATATAAGACCCACAGTCTTCTCTTCTTTAGAGATGGACCACGGCCCCAAATTCAGATCTGAAGAGCCTCAGTCTTTGAGAAAAGTTTGTATCTGGACACGGATCTTAACTCAACGACTCATATCCATTCTTAATACCATTGTTAACTGTAAACTTTCCCGCCAACTCTCAAATCAAGCCAATTACATCCTTCACCATCGTCAAAGACATTTGTTAAGTGGTAGCACTGTAAATATTTTCCCATGGAAGGAATCCATTGAAATCTTTTACTAATGTACATAAAGAGAAGGTAATAACGCCATATCTTTTCTTTGATGTTGTAGTAGCTGGATGTGTTGTATTCCGTTTTCTCATCTCGGAGGGATTCGTGGCAGCTTTTCCTTCCTCCACGTTTACATTTTTTGTTCCAGTTTAACAGAGTTCAGCTCATTCCGTGGCGCGTCTGCGAATGTCTCTGTGCTTTATCATATTCATCACGAACATCACTGGCCAGCCTCTAGGTTTGCTTCCATTATTGCTTCAATGCATCGGCTGCAATTAGTGCATTGAAACAGCGTCATAACTCTGTTTCTCCATCCACCTCTTTCTCCTCACACTCTGTCAAAGACAAGCCAACAGCTACAGACAAAACTGCAATTCATTCCACCCTGTCATCCCTTTGTCCTGACCAGAACAACTCGATCGTGTTGAAGAAGGCATGAACCATATCAACCAAGACATGAAGGAGGCCGAGAAAAATTTAAAAGATTTAGGGAAATGCTGCGGCCTTTTCATATGTCCTTGTAACAAGTAGGTACTGGGTACCGGCTCTGCTCTGTGAATGTCCAGTTCTTTGTCACGAGTGAATGTCTCAAGTTTTATTTTATTTTTTCTGTCTTTTTTTTTCTTCCCTTTGTCCCTTTCCATCCGCTTCATACTGTGGGGATAAAATACTTGGTGTTTAATCAGAACAACTGGAACGCATCGAAGAGGGAATGGACCAAATCAATAAGGACATGAAGGAAGCAGAAAAGAATTTGACGGACCTAGGAAAATTCTGTGGTCTTTGTGCCTGTCCTTGTAACAAGTAGGTGCTGCCTGCCTTGCCTGCCTGATCTCTGGCGCACCCAAGGCTGACCTGGAGCGCAGAGCCTTGTGACGCTCATCCTTGCTTAAGGCTCCCGGGCAAGATGAGCATGTGGCATGCAGAGAGAGAGCACTTCCGGTTCCGGTGCATTCATCTCATAGCGTAGACCAGAAGTTCCCAAGGACCGACAAACCACCCTCGCCTGGCCTCTCGAATTCCCCCCCAGTCCGTCCTCTCCTCCGAACGGTCAGCGTTCCCGTTCCCAACCCCAGAGGGCCCACCACGGTGGCCGTAATCTGTCTTGTAATTTGTGCCTCGGTTAAGAACTGGTGTCGTTTGGGAATGGGAACGCTGACATGGGAGCGTGGGGTGCATCCGTCCCCGTAGAAGAGGGGGAGTGGCGGTTCTTGTGTGTTGACCCTTCACTTTCCCTCCGCAGCGGGGCACTCTTGCGAACCACGTAAGGCTGGGGTCTTGCAGTTCCACGAACCAGTTGGGGACTGCTTGCTGTAGCCTCCGAGGTCAGCGGTGGCTTGTGGGTTGATGGTTTGGGAACTGCTGGCGTAGACAACTCAGCGGGATTACTGTAGATGCATTAAAATCAGGCATACCACAGTGAGACATCCACTGTGAACACTCGGAATGATGAAAATTTCAACATTTTACAGAGCGTGTACAACATGAGAGCGCCAGTCACTTGATCTTCGAAAATTACAGTACTCTCAGGATACATCTTCCTGAAGAGCCTTAAAGGGAGTTACTTGCTTAACCGTGACTTGATGGCTTAAAATTCCAACGAGAGATCATTTGGAACAGAAATTTGTTGGTGAGAACGACCGGTGCCTCTCTCGGTAGACGTTGTCCTCACCAAAGACAGGGAGAGAAGCGGTGACTTCTTGTTCTTTGACAGCAAGCTATGGGGAAACAGAGAGCTTGCTCGAGGGAATTTATTAAAAAAACCCCAAAAAACGGTCAGGAAAACTGGGCCCGTTTTCTTAATTGCCGCTTCCCAAGCAGACGGAGCGTACACCACGCAGAAATGTTGAAATGTGCCGGCTTTGGTTGCATGCGATGAAAATGCAGCATAGCGATGTGATGTGTGGACTTCGAGATGAGAATGTAGACTTGAAAGAGGAGGCTTTTTCTCTCTTTTTTCTTTTCTTGATGGGCAGCAGCTTTTCGCATGCATTGAGGGTCTGCATGGAGGAATGACGTATAAATGCATTTAGAAGGACGCAACCCAAAATGGCATCCATGTGTATATGTGCACAGGTCCACTTGCACATGTCCCATTTTGCTTATTAGCCCAGCCCTCACGGTTGAGACTTCGTCTGCTCATCTGGGTCCTCTGGATGAACAGCTTGCCTGTCCAGCTCTCAGGCTGGCCTTTCACGCATAGGCAGAGCGTTGGTGAAAAACTGGCCCCTAGGTATGGTGGGGCTATTGGGGCGCCGCCCCTTCCTTAAATTGGGGGCGCTGCCCCTCCCTTAACCCCCCCCCACTTCTTCACAAAAGGGATCCTTTAAATGCTTTTGAGAAGAAGCGGGGGGTGGAACGCACCCCTCTCTGTCCCTCCTGCACGTTTTAAAGGGTCTTCCAGCTGATCGGTGGGCCATGTTCTCCCTGCTGATCAGCTGAAGGGCCCTTTAAATCTTGCAGGGGGGGAGGGAGAAGGGCGCGCACCACCACCCCTTCGTTATGGCAAATAATGGCAGCCCCACCAGAAAAAAAAATTTGCCCCACAAGCCACAATACCCAGGCTACGGTCCTGGTGAAAAATATGCATATCTTGGATGATGGGTTTACTGTAAGCCCGATCCAGTCCTGTAAAGTAATTCCATCCTGAGAGATACGAGGCAGTCGGGACCATTGAAAACCCGGAAGATTGCTCTGAACCTGGGTTACATCCCCCGTTCACGGCGCCCTTCACACAGCACAGAAGCACTGGGAGCTAAGCGCCAAAGTGCGTTGAGCCGACTGCACTTTTATTTTCCGTCACGTTTAAGCCCATCCTGAGAGAACACAGCTCAGCCTCGGCTTCATGGTCCCATAACGTAGAAGCCGAAAGGACGTTTAGGAGTGACCCTCATTTGCCAGGAAGAAAAGCCACGGACACAATGGCTTTGTGGCCTACCTTAGGATCTCTCCTAAGAACCCTTCCTCTGACTCACTGAGTGGAACCACTGGGGCTGGAGGAAGCTTGTGGCGGCCTGTGGGGTGTGGAAGGGAGGCTCTGGGGCAACTAGCTTTGTGGCTGAAGAATGCCCAGTCCCCCCCCCCCCGGCTCTGGCCTCTCCTATAGATTCTTTAATCTCCAGCCTCCCACAATCAAGTGAAAAGGGGGACATGAGCTTTAAAGTAAAGACTGATAAGCATGTAAGCGACGTGCTCCCTAAAGGTCTCTTATTTGGAAAGCTGCTAGACTAGGGTTGCCAGCCTCCAGGTGGTGCCAGAGATCTCTTGGGATTTACAGGCAATAAAGATCAGCTCCCCTGGAGAAAATGGCCTCTTTGGAAGGTGGACTCTCTGGCACTGGATCCCGTCGAAGCCCCTCCCCTCCCCAAACCCCGCCCTCCTCAGGCTCCGCCACCAAAATCTCCAGGTATTTCCCAACTTGGAGTTGGCAACTGTTATGCTAGGCCAAGGGTGGCCAAATTGGCTTAACGTAAGAGCCGCATAGAATAAACGTCAGATGCTTGAGAGCCGCAAGGCAGGAACAAATATATAACGCATATGTTTTTATTGAAAAATATACAAATTTGCTTTTTTATTAACATTTAATAAGCCTGCCAAAAATAAAAGCAAAAGGGGTAAAAACAGATATTGGTAACGATATTTAACTTTAGATGGGGAGGGAGGGGAGAAAGAAAGAGAGAGCGAGAGAAAGCTGGAAAGGGAGGGAGGGAGCAAGGAAATAGATGGGGAAGGGAGAGGTGGAAAGCGAGCAAAGGGGGAGGGAAGGCCAATTGAGGGAGCATGCCTCCCCTTCGTTTCCCCAGCCGCCAGTGTTTCCTCTAAGCTGAGTTAGTGCGAACCAACTCACAGTTTTTTAGCCTCCAGCTCACACATTTTTGTCTCCGCTCAGGAAGGAGGGCTCCAGAGCAAACTAATTTCTGCAGCAGCCAAATCGCTCGCTCACAGCTTTAATGCCAGTAGCTCACAAAGCAGAATTTTTGCTCACAAGACCCCACAGCTTAGAGGGAACGCTGCCGGCCACCCTGCTGGGAGCCGCACAACATGTGTGAAAGACCCGCATGCGGCTCCCGAGTCTTGGTTTGGCCGTGCCTGTGCTAGGCCAAGGCTTGTATGTGGGGTCAAGGTGAGGTAAATGGAGACCCCCCTTGCTTCTTACATTTTTGACTGGACAGACAAGGCACAGACGGAGATGAACAGCAAAGGTTTATTTAACAGAAAATAAAGCATTTAATGAGGTAAAGACTGTTAAGTATGGAAAACTCAACAAGGATTTCAGCAAAAAGTGATTTCAGCTTTATTTAACAGCAAGACTTCAACTCAGGAACACACAACAAACAAGTGGAGCACAGCTCCCTTTTTAAACTCTCCCGGGCTGTCAAAGCCACACCCACAGTTAGCTAAAGGCCAATCACAACACAGAGATAAAGGCCAATCATAACACAGGGATAAAGGCCAATCAGGACCGTTCCCTCTTTGCAACATTCTCACACAGTGATTGGGTATTTACAATGGTTTCGCCGAAACCAGCCAATGGTAATGCGACAGCTGAAGAGCCACATTCAAACTCAAGCTTAACATGGAAATGTATAGCAAGGATTCACATCCCAATACATAACAAAGACGATGTGGGGTCACTCAGGTTCACAGAGCAAAGCTGGCTCTCCAGTAAAGTGAATAACCCCTGAGGGGAGCTTTCCCTTTTCCTCTGGACAGACGGTTCCCTCAGCAGCAGGTTCAAGGCCGCCCTTTTCTCCCACAGAGCACACCTTTACCACATAACCTACAAACGCCACTTAGGAATGATGGGCCCTGAACAGTCGCACAAAAATAAATTCTCTTCCCTCAGCTGACTCCCGAACCCGAACTAAAAATCCCAATAAAAGTTTGACTCAGCTGGCGCTCCTTTCCACAGTTGCCAGAACCCCTTTTCAGGTGAAAAACTTTCTTCCCTCCTCTTTTAAGCAGAAGCTGGCTTAGCCCCTCCCATCTAGTGGAGTTCCCTGGGTTCTAATTGGCTGACAATCACTGTGATTTGCATGAGGCCTAAATCACGATTGGTCCGGAGCCTTGGAGAGGCGGGACTTTTAATGATGATTGCGGCACAAGCCTTCTCAGGAGAGAGGAGGGCTTCAAACATTGCCCAATGGGGTGGCTGGGTACAGCAAGATGGCTCCACATGGCCTTGGAGATATCTGCCATAGGGAGCCACTGAAAGCCATCCTTGGGAGATGGTTCTTCTGCGTGCCCTGGCACCAGGAACCCATCTTTCCAAATGTATTGATAGCGTAGCACTGTCATGGCATCTCCTGACGGAAAAGACACCCCTGTGAGACTTTTCCAGTTGAGTGTCCTCACCAGCACTCCAGCTTGTGATCAGAACAGAGTTGTGTATACAACCTGGTAACACAGTGTGGATGCCCATAAAGTTAAGGGCTGCAGAAATCAAGCTGGGCTGCAGAAATCAAGCCAGCTTGCTCCAGAAAGAAGCTTTTAAAAACTTCTCTTCCAAAAAAGAAGCCAGGAATCAAAGACCAGTCTGAACGGAATCGGAGTATGGCTCCAGTTATCCGTGTTCCCACTTTGCATTCATGGTTACAACAGGCTTCTGTCGTAAAATCAAGCGTATCGTTTTGAGACGGTGGTTTTCCGTTACAGTTGAGCAGAGATAAATGTATTGGGAGATTCTGTTAATATAGCAGAGATATACCCAGTCATAGAAGCGTGGTACTGAGTGCAGTAAATAAACCTCCCATGAAGTATATTGCAAAAAAGGTGAACTTAACGTTTATTCAGGTAGATCCCGTTCACATGCAGGTTGCAGTTAAAAGAAGAGAGAGAAGCTGATCTAAAGGGTCCTTTCCCCATCACAAGTAGCCAGCTTGTCCGGCATCATGTGTGTGGGAGTATGAGGGCATTGTATCCCCAGGAGAGACCTGCCAGAGACAAGCATCTCCGCGGAAGGCCATGTGCAGAGAGGGAGAGGACAAAACGAAAGAAAGAGGAGGGGGTGAGAGGGCAGGTCCCAGGTTAAGAGAAAGGGAGGCCTCCCATTCAAGGAGAGAACATCTATATGCACTTCAAGCCCCCGGTGTCCGGGCCTTCAGAGTCACTCATTCCAACAAAATGAGCATAAGATCTTTTAAAAATTCAGGTCCTCCTGAAGCCACGTTTTTTCAAGCAGCCAAATTACCCATTAACTGGGTGTGCAACAAATACTGTCTTTAGCAGCATGAAGAAAGAACAATCATGTTATCCAGTATTTTTATCTCTTTTCCTGAGGAGCTCAAAACATCATGTAGAATTCCTCCATTTTTTTCCTCAGAGCATCCTGATAAAGTAGGTTGGAGGACAGCGTGTGGCTTAAAGTTAGCCAGAGAGTGTTATGGTTGGATGGTGGGATCTGAACCCAGATCTCTTCAGCTGAATCCAGCGCTCTGTCCACCATTTTCTCACAGGGCCCAACCCAATATCTAAAGGGAAGCGTCAAATATCTGACTGTTGGGTAGATGGCACTAAGTTAAAAACCTGTGAGCTGATTCCACCCTTTATCTCAAAATCCAGCTAGTTATAAAATCCAGAGCTACTTATCTGTTTAATCCCATATGCAACTTGAAACTTGTATGTTTACTGCAAAGCAAACCCTACTGACAGGCCTCACTGCCGTGTTGGTTCACTAGGCCCTCCTTCCAAACCAGCAGGCTTAAAATGGCCGCCACACAATGTAAATCCTCAGCATATTTACTCAAAAATAAGCCTCGCTGTGTTTAACTGAACCCGCTCTCTCTCACAAGGTTCAGGGCAGGCAACAACATTTCAAAAACCACGTTCTGAAACGTAGTCTGTTTAATACCTTCAGTCAACTGACATTTAATAACGGCCAGAGGAGGCCCTTTCCGATTGCAAAGCCTTTAGAGAAGGGCAGGGATAGTCAGAAGTAACATTTCAAGTCTTTCACTTTTCCTCATCCCCGCAAGGAATTCATGCCTGCCTCACAGTCCGGAGAGCTCGCTTTTATATACAGATCTGTGCATGCCAAAGAAACCTGGTTAATAGTTGTCATTTCTGTATTAATCTCAAGGGACTTCCCGAAACCAAGTTCGTTTCTGGGTTACCCTGGCCGCCAATGGGGGATGCGGGGGTAGGGTGGCCGGATCAAGGCTGGGAAACTCCTGGACATTTGAGGACGGAGCTTGGGTGGGGGGACAGGGACCTCACTGGGGTGCAATGCCACAGAGCCCACCCTCCAAAGAATCCATTTTCTCCCGGGGGACTGATCTCTGCAGTCTGGAGCTGCCATTCCAGGGCATCCCCGGGTCCCACCTGGAGGCTGGCATCCCTATCTTCCGCCAGGTCCAATCTGTGATCTCAGATAGTTTCAGTTCTAAAACCACCCTCTAGTATGCTGCGCCTGTTAATATGAACTGTCATTACTGGTATGCCTGGATTTTAATTTCTCTGTGGCGGCTCAGTCAAAGATGGCTCCCCCGAAACGTTGCGCAATTTGGACCCAAGACAGCCTCTTTCCGAGACACTCCCCCAGGCCTGACATTTGAGATTCTCAACGTAGCCGATGATCCATTTTTGCCTGCGCCCTGCTCACTCGTATAGGCTGTTTCCGCTAGCGCATTGAAAGAATGTCACAGCACTGGGGCAGCTATGCTTTCTTGAGAATGCTTCACTTCTTTTTCATGCCTCTAGCTGGTGCATGAAGAAAAATTAGAGGAATTTCCCTTTCTGATGCTAAACTGCTACACAAGCTTGTATTTCTTTTTCTTTTTCTTTCTTTTTCCCTTTTCTTTTCCGTGCACTCATTCCACTATGGCCTAATTTTACTTTTTGTCTCTGTGGACAAAGGTTTGTACATCAACTCTGGATGTATGGTTAACTATTGCTAAGTACCGATATATTATTCAAGTATCCCGCCAAATTGCTCTGACTCCTAACCGGCCAGGAATCGAATGCTGCATTGGGCGTTACCTTTGTGCCACACATTCATGAAAAGAACCCGGGGCGTGGCCCCGTAATGGGAATTTATCCGGATCTTTTTTTGCGTGTGCTTTTTGTCTTTAAAAACCTAAAGACGGTGTGCTGCTGTCATGTGATGTACACACCACCCTTGGCGGTTTCGTGTTCACGTCTGTCTTGGCCGTCCGTGCTCTGTGTTCTGTGTCCAAACGTTACCCGTGTCATGAAATACAGGTGAATGTTCTGGTTAGTTTTGTTTTCCCTTCTTTTTAAATTTGTTTTTCTTAAAAACCAGCCGTCGGGGGAAAAATATATATATATATTTTGCCAACTTGACAATGGCCGTTGACTCCATTGCAAAATAAAATTTCTAAGATGTGGCAGCCAAAAAAAAATGGGGAAAAAAAGAAAAGAGAAAAAGAAAAAGATTTTATACAGGTTTATGATATATCGGTATACCAGAATGCCCCCTTTCTCGGACACTCATTTGCTTGACTCGGCCCTGAGCCTGAAGAAATCGGGGTCCACCTTTGTTTTCGGTTGTCTCTCCCCCCCCCCGTCTCTGTGCGCGGCGACTCACCTTCTCTTCTTGCGTAGGCTTAAATCAAGCGATGCTTACAAAAAAGCCTGGGGCAACAACCAGGACGGCGTGGTGGCCAGCCAGCCCGCCCGCGTGGTGGACGAGCGAGAACAGATGGCCATCAGCGGTGGATTTATCCGCAGGTGAGGACGTTTTCACCCCGGCTTTCTCACCTCCTTTCCTGTCTCTGACATATTTAGAATGTCTCCATATGGTCCCTGTTGGGTCTCTGTGTCCGTTCTGTGGCTGTATATTCCTAGGTGGCGGGGGGGGGGAGTTAATTCATCCAACAGTTGTAAGCATTTCCGTGGATGTTCCGCACCAATGGGGGCGTGGGCTCTTCAGGCCTGCAGATGGACGGCACCCGGTGTAGAAACATAGAGCTGGAAGGGACCTCTAGGGTCATCTAATCCAGCTCTCTGCCCAGTAGAGCACTTGTGGAAAGATCTGCTTTTAATATATCAGTCTCTCCAGACAAAATGAGGGTAACCGGAGGGTAACCCAGGCTCCGTTCTCCAAATGTGAGACCAGAAACCCATTTTTCTGAATCCAGCACCAATCTCTTCCCGCTTTTCTTTCCGTCTCTCTCCCTCCCCCCAACTTTACTTCCTTGGGGTTCTAGAAAGGGTAGCCAGATGGCTCACAACACTGCAGGCCCAGGATGTGAGATTTGCACGTGGAAAAAACTGGGACTCCCCCACTATCTCATTGGAAAAGTGGGAGACTCCTCTGTCCTGTCCTAACCTGATGTTCAGGGTGCATGGCTCCATCCTGCAAACTTGTGGGTTGCTCCCCTTGCAAGCACAGTGGAAGCAAGGGGTATTCAGGAATCCCCGGCAGAACCTGTGGCATGTCAGTTATTTTATGGAAGGACAGGAGCCCCAAGATGTTGGTGGTGGAGACGGGTTCTAGATCTGCCTGTGCTTTCCAGCAGGGACGAAGTTCCAATTCAGCAATCAAACAGTTATGGTCCCCCCCCGGCAGTGGCTTATCTGCATGAGGTCAACAAGATTAATGGTGTTCCATCTAGTGTTCCCTCTAAGCTGAGGACATCAGTCACCACAGAGGAGGCTGCGCCCAGGGTCAGGAATGACGTGGTGGCCAGTGAGTGCTGGTTCAGCGCTTGCCAAGCTCAATTTGGGTCCAGTCACAACTTAGAAGAAGAAGAAGAAGAGTTTGGATTTATACCCCGCCCTTCACTGCCCAAAGGCGTCTCAGAGCGGCTTACAAACTCCTTCCCCTTCCCCTCCCCACAACAGACACCCTGTGAGGTAGGTGGGGCTGAGAGAACTTCTGACAGAAACTGTCCTTGAGAGAACAGCTGTGCCAGAGCTTGTGACTGACCCAAGGTCACATCAGCAGGTGCAAGTGGAGGAGTGGGGGAATCAAACCCGGTTCTCCCAGATAAGAGTCCGTGCGCTTAACCACTACACCAAACTGGAGGAGACATAGAGGAGGATCTTTATATAAGTGTAAGCTTTCGAGAGTCAAAACTTTGGCAAAGGGAGTTTTTGATTCTCAAAATCTTATAGGTCTAGGTGCGACTGGACCCATATTTTGCTCTTCTACTGACCAATCTGGCTACCCTCTGAAATAATAATGAGACCAGGAAGCAAGTGAGGGTGGTCTTTTACACGGCTAGACAAACCCAATGGTCTGGATCAATGAAACCCGGCATGGTGCCTGTGAACTGGGCTCCCTGCCAATGTATGTCCTAGATCACATTTCTTCTTCCCCAGAACGTCTCCTTCCTGGAGCAAGGAGCCCAGCCTAGCTTTTCCTCAAAGGTGGGGTTTCAAAAGACTCCCGGGGGCATCGTCTTTGCGTCTGCAGGGAGCACCCATCTAGAATGAGCCTGGCCTGCAACTTCTTAACCTGTTGTCGAACCTCCCACTGTTTTGTGACTGGGCCCAGCCCCTGTGGCAGCCATTTTGTGATAGGTTCCCCCGCCCAAGTCAGCCATTTTGTTATGTCCCACTTCCTGGTCTCAGAACTCCAAGACTGCCCAGAGGATCAACAAGAAGTGGGGGAGTAATAATGCCAGATAATTGTAAAAAACCAGGATTTTTATCTTATCATACACGTAGTAACTACAGCAAGACTATTATATGCCAAATACTGGAGGAAAAATGAAGTACCCTCAAAGGAAGAAATGATAAATAAAATGCTTGAAACAGCTGAGATGGATAAACTAACTTTAATTCTTAGAGGACAAGAAGGAGGAAACTCTGGAAATACATGGGCAAGATTTTACAAATGGTTGGAAGACAATAATAAATAAATAATATCGACATATAACTGTATTGGAAGAAGTTATAAAATACATTTTTAACTTTAAAGCAAAGTATTTGTACAAAAACATATGGTGATAAAAATGGACAATATGCAAGTAGACAGTGTAGGAGGTAATGTACTAGATACTAGGAAAGAAGGCCCGTTGCAGGAAGAAATGCAGCAGGCTGTAGAAAGAGTAAGCAAGTAAGAGAAAAGTAAGGTGGTGTTGAGGTTCGTGAAGGCCTCACGCAGCGATCCGCCTGGCCTCTCAGCCGCTGGTGGTGTTATGTCGTCTCTCTGCCAGGGTGACTCTGTTGTCCCGTGGCCCGGCCGGCCCCATCCCTGCAGCCTCCCACGTCAGCAGCACCACCACGCCGTCCCCCCAGGAGGAGCTGCATCACCGCTGCCCCCTCCTCTCCCCCACCTCCCTTTCCTCCCCATGGCCTGGGCTTGCTTGAAGCTGCAGAACTGGCTCCAGAGTGGGCAGCGCGGTGGGCGGCCATCCCCTGTCCTCCACCTGAGCAGTTCCCGCCATGCTCCGACTGTGGCTGCGTGGCTTTTCCACAGTCCTCCTCCCCACCCCACCTCTCAGCCATTGTAAAGAGCACGAGGCAGGCAACGGAGGCAGCGTGTGAGGTGGAGTGAGGTCGAGCGGCCGTTGCCAGGGAGGAGAGGTCAGCCACCGGGGCAGCATGAGGGGGGAATGCTGGGTCAGTGCAAGGACAACCGTGGCGGCGGTGGCACAATCGGGCTGAGGCCACCGGCCGCTGGAGCATCTGACCCGTCCGTCCGCTCCAAGGAGAGTGAGGCTGAGATGCCGGGTGCCCCCTCTGTGGGTGGGACCATGCCAAGGGAGGCAGCAACGCAGCCAGTGGAGACAGACGCCCTGTGAGCGACACACCAGGGCGCCAACCAATTCGAGAGTGTGTGGAATGTTCTGGAGAGTGCCACCACCAAAAGGCTTTTATATATAAGGAGAGATAAGAAAGATGTATATGAAACCCCCAGAATTATGTATTTATGTTGTTTTGTTTTGTTTTTGTTTGTTTGACTATAAAAAAATAAAAATGGGGGGCAAGAAGTGGGGGAGCTGGTCCCCATGGCCAGTGTTCCCTCTAAGCTGAGTTAGTGTGAGCTAGCTCACAGTTTTTTAGCCTCCGGCATCTCAGGAAGGGTGGCTCTGGAGCAGACTAATTTATGCAGCAGCCAAACCGCTCGCTCACAAGATGGATTCGCTTACCTTCGCTCTTGATTCACCCGCAGGGTAACAAACGATGCCCGGGAAGGCGAGATGGATGAAAACCTGGAACAAGTCAGTGGCATGATTGGAAATCTCCGTCACATGGCCCTGGATATGGGCAATGAGATTGACACACAGAACCGCCAAATCGACAGGATCATGGAGAAGGTAAGGGCCGGTCCGCCGGTCATCTCTGCTTCCCAGCATCCTTTGCCCTCCCTTCCTGTTTCTGAGATGCTGCATCAGCTGCTAGAATGTACAGGGCCTGGAGAAAAACTTGGAGGTGCTCGCCGCTACCTGACAAAGCATTCATAGTAGGGACTCCTTTGCATATTGGGCGACACACCCCTAATGTAGCCAATCCTCCAAGGACTCCCAAGTGACCATCTGAATCATTTGCGGTGGCTTGCATTTTCTGCACTTTGTTTTCATCTCTTCCCGCTTGTCCTGAAATGCAGGGCACTTAACAGTCCTGTGCATTGATGGAACAGCACAGGCAAGAGCGAATGTGGTCTAGCGGTTGGAGTTACAACACTGGAGGAGGGCCTGAGAGACAAAAGGTTCCCATCCTTGTTTGTTTCGGCCCACTCAGCCTGGAGGAAGTCGACAGATTGCTCACGACTGTACGCCCAACCACGTGCAGCCTTGACACGTGCCCTTCCTGGCTTATTAAAGCTGGTCATGAGGGGTTTCGAGATGCCTTAAGGGAGATTATCAACGAGTCCTCTCTGAGGGGCGGTTCTCGGGGGCACTCAAGGAAGCGATGGTATGCCCTCTCCTGAAAAAAATCAACCTTGAATCCGGCCGATCTGGCCAACTACCGGCTGGTTTCCAATTTGCCCTATTTGGGCAAATTAATAGAGAGGGCGGTGGCAATACAGTTACAGGGCTTTCTGGATGATGCTTCCATCCTAGATCCCTTCCAGTCCAGCTTCCACCTGGGACATGGGATGGAGACAGCACTGGTTGCCCTTACTGACGACCTCTGGACACATCTGGATCGGGGCGGTTCGGCAGTACTGTTGCTGTTAGATCTGTCGGCTGCATTTGACACAGTTGACCATCAGTTACTGACCCACCAGCTCGCCGGTGTGGGGATACAGGGGCTTGCCTCGCAATGGCTTGCTTCCTTTCTCCAGGGTCGGGGACAAAGGGTGGTGCTTGGGACAGCAGTCCCGGAGGCACCCACTTGAGTGAGGTGTGCCTCAGGGGGCTGTGCTTTCCCCAATGCTGTTTAACATCTACATGCGCCCCTTGCCCAGATTGTCCAGAGGTATGGGCTAGGGTGTTATCAGTACGCTGATGACACTCAGCTCTTTCTGATGTTGGGTGGCAGGTCTGGACCGGGCTTTGCAAGCCATGGCTGGTTGGCTTAGACTGAGCTGGCTGAAACTAAATCCGGCAAAGACGGAGGGCCTGTGCCTCAGTTGGGGTGGTTTGGGGATGGGGCTCCCAGATCCGGCCTTCGACGGGGCGCCATTGGTGCCAGCACTGGAGGTTAGGAGTCTGGGAGTGCTCCTGGATCCCTCCATAACAATGGAGGCCTAGGTGGCAGCCACTGCTAAGTCGGCCTTTTACCATCTTCGGCTGATTCGGCAGTTGGTCCCCTTCCTTGACCGCGATGACCTGGCTACAGTGATCCATGCGACGGTCACCTCAAGATTAGACTACTGTAACGCTCTTTACATGGGGCTGCCCTTGTTGCAAATCCGGAAGCCACAGCTAGTGCAGAATGCTGCGGCCAGGCTCCTGGTGGGTCTCCCTAGATGGGAGCACATCTGGCCGGTGCTGAAGGCACTGCATTGGCTGCCAATAGCATACCGAATTCGCTTCAAGGTGCTGGTACTTACCTTTAAAGCCTTATATGGCCAGGGACCGACATACCTGAGGGACAGCCTTTCCCCATATATACCCCAGAGAGCACTACGGTCGGGGTCACTACATCGACTAATTATTCCAGGCCCTAAGGATGCCAGGCTCACTGTTACCAGGGCCAGGGCCTTCTCAGTAGTGGCTCCTCTCCGGTAGAATGAGCTCCCGGAGGAGATCAGGGCCCTGCGGGACCTTGCACAGTTCCTCAGGGCCGGCAAGACGGAGCTCTTCCACCAGGTTTTCGATTAGGGTGCTGCCCACCATTACCGCCAACTACTATTATTATTGACATCAATAGTAATGGGTTGGCCCTGGATGGAGATTGAGCCGCAGTAGCGTGGGAGGCCGGAATACCATTGGAACGGGATCGTAGCATTACGTCTGATTGCACGCCACCTTTCATCTAAGCTACTGAAGGAATGACCATCATAGCGAGCACTTTAATTGTTAGCTGTCAACTGTTTATTGTATGACTATTTTAATTGTTTTTAATGTCTATACTGATTTGGCATATGTTGCCGATAAATGTGAGCCGCCCTGAGCCCGTTGGTGGGGAGGGCGGGACACAAATCCAATAAATGAATAAATAAATCAATAAATAAATTTCCCCCCTCTACCATGGAAGCCGGCTGGGTGGCTGCGGGCCACTCACACACAGTCAGCCCAGCCGACCTTACAGGGATGTTGTGAAGATGAAATGGAGGAGCAAAGGACAATGGGAAGCTGGTCTTGGGCCCCCATTGGGGAGAAAAGGCCGAGTATAATTGAAGTTGTGAGTGAATAACCTCATGAGCAGTGTTCCCTCTAAGCTGAGTTAGTGTGAGCCTCTTTGTCTGAGTTAGTTAGCCTCTAGCTCAAACATTTTTCTTTTAGCGCAGGAAGGAGGGCTCCAGAGCAAACTAATTTACGCAGTAGCCAAATCGCTCGGTCACAACATTAATGCCAGTTGCTCACAAGACTCCACAGCTTAGAGGGAGCATTGCTCATGAGCACATGGTCATAACAGTGGCAATTATGGGCACAGAGATGCACACTAGCATCCCCTTCTGGACTCTGTTTTAAAGGCCACTCAAAGAAGAAGAGATTGGATTTATACCCCGCCCTTCCCTCGGAGTCTCAGAGTGGCTTACAAACGCCTTTCCCTTCCCCTCCCCAAAACAGACACCCTGTGAGGTAGGTGGGGCTGAGAGAGCTCTGAGAGAACTACTCTTGAGAGAACAGCTCTGAGAGAGCTTGTAACTGACCCAAGGTCACCCAGCTGGCGGCATATGGAGGCGTGGGGAATCAAACTCAGTTCTCCAGATTAGAGTCTGCCACTCTGAACTGCGACACCAAACTGGCTCTCTTGTGCCACTGAGCATCCCTATAGGAGGGGGCCAGAAATCGATTGTAGTGAACAGAAGGAAATTCAACCAGATGAAAGTCTGGAAAGCAAAACAAAGGCGCCTCTGATTCCTAATTCATTGGTAGTGCTCTGCAAACAAGGCCGGGCTTCTGGTGCTGGGTGTTGGCAGCGTCACAAAATCTAGGCTGGAACACCAGACGCCCGAGAGGAACTGGTGTTTGGATAGCTCTGGTTCTACTGCGACTGGAAAAAACCACTCCCTGCCCTCCCTTCTTCTCTTTCCAGGCTGTTTCCAACAAAAACAGGATCGACGAGGCCAACCAACGTGCCACAAAGATGCTGGGCAGCGGCTAAACCCCGCCAGGGACCGCTGCACTGGACCCCCGTCCCTCACGGGCAGCCCCCCTCCCGCTTTCATCATGGTATTTACCGACTAGGTTTGCACAGAGGCACATATCAGCCCTTCTTCCGCCCGCCCCCCCGCCCCCATGTTGTAAATGTTGTCCTGTGTAGGTTGTCGGCTTTCCAAAAATGATACTTGTAAATTGTTTTTATTTTTCCAGATCTCTTTTCTTTCCAAAGGTTGTATATAGTAACTGATTCGATGGCTTATCGCTCACGATGACGTTTGTCTGTTGGGGTTTATTTATTTATTTTTCCTCTTTTCTTTCTTTCCATCTGTCTGGGTCTCTCCCCGCCCCCCCCCCCCACACACACACACCCTTTTTTCGTTGTTTTTCAGTCGATGGGTTGCTTTTAAAAAAATGAAAAATAAAAATTCATGATGTTTCGCCGAATGACAATGTAGGAATGCTTAACGTGCTGTTAAACTTTGAACTCTACAGTATTGTTCTTGTAAAACTGTCCACATTCCACAGAGCTGCTACCAGAAGTCCTTCCTTTGAGCGTCACGTTGTTTCAAAAAAGCACTTAAGGGTTTGGTGTTCTCTCGGTTCCTCTCCATCGCTGTCATCTGTAGTTATGAGTTCATGATTAGACGATGTGGAATTATATAACTTATAACAAGCATTGCACTAAAACAAAACAAAACAAAAAAATTACAAGTGATGTGATTTTATGCATTTATTGCATGAGAAAATAGACTTTTTAGACTCCTTAACTTAAGTGAGAACTTTCCGTGGCAGTAACAACATCAGCGGTGACAAATGGAAAGTCCTAAGAATGCGCATGCTCCGGATCGGGACACTGTCAGGACTATGTTATACCAGCAAGTTTGCAGTAGTACCACTTTATTTCTTCTTGTCAATATATATATATATATATATTATATATATATATAAATATAAATATATATAGTTATGAGTCATGTTCATTTCTTATTTTCTTCCCCCTCCTTTTTTTCCTTCTTTTCCTAATTTTGGTTTCAAACAGAGATGGATTTGGTACTCACTATTTAACCATTGCCAGCAAATTAAACGTTTGGCTGAAACGATGTCAAGGACAACCACGACAACACACGCACACACACAAACACACACACACACACACACACAAACCTAAAAAGCAACAACAAATAAGAAATAGGTGTAATATATATATAGAGTTTGTCTGCTGCTTTCAAAGACCGTCTTTTTCGGGGGGAATGGCTATCATACGAAACGTTGCAGAGAAATGTAATTTTTATAAGGTTCTCTCTCTCTTTCTAGCTTCTCTCTCTCTCTCTTTATCTCTCTCTCCCTGTGTGGTTTGTTATCGGTAGAGTTATCCGTTGCTTATCTAGAGCTATGCACACCAAAATCACTGCGATGTTTAGTAGCCGAGTTATTAATTTTAACAAAAAAAAACAAAGAAAAAAAATAACCTTACGTGAATGAAATCTAGACTAAATTGTGAGATTAAGTATAGTTGCCGCATGTAATATGAAATTCCTTCTGTCTCCTGTCAGTTTGTGACGTGATTGACATTTTGTAGCTAGTTTAAAAATATTAAAAAGTATAGACCTCAGTCTTCCGATGGCTTTCTTTTAATCCGTTCGTTGACTGTTCAGTCTCTTGCGCTTGTGGTTTTTTTCACCCACTGGGAGAAAGTATGGTCCGTGGGGATTCTTACACAGAAACGTGGCCACCATAAATGAAAATATCACTCATCTTAGGATAAGGGATTCCGTCAGTGAAAGTGGGTTGCTATTGTTGCCTTAAATACACTGATTTGGCAAAGACAATATTATAGCTTTGGAAAAAGTGCAGAGAAGGGCAGCTAGAATGATAAAAGGGTTGGAACACTTTTCCTATGAAGAAAGATTAAAAAACTTGGAGCTCTTTAGCTTGGAGAAACGACGGCTGAGGGGTGACATGATCGAGGTTTACAAGATTATGCATGGGATAGAGCAGGTAGAGAAAGAAGTCCTTTTCTCCCTTTCTCACAATACAAGAACTCGTGGGCACTCCATGAAATTGCTGAGCAGTCAGGTTAGAATGGATAAAAGGAAGTCCTTCTTCACCCAAAGAGTGATTAACACATGGAATTCACTGCCACAGGAGGGGGTGGCAGCTACAAGCATGGACAGTTTCAAGAGGGAATTAGATAAGCATATGGAGCAGAGGTCCATCAGTGGCTAGTAGCCACAAGGTTTAGATAGGTGGCTCAAGTGGTTAAGATGCTGAATTGCAGGCTGGAAGGTTGGTAGTTCAGGAGTTGGAGACCCGAGTGCCGCATGATGGAGTGAGCTCCCGTCTCTGGCTCCAGCTCCTGCCAGCCTAGCAGTTCGAAAGCAAGAAACTGCAAGTAGATAAATAGGTACCGCTTTGGTGGGAAGGTAACAGTGTTCCATGCGCCTCGGTGTCTAGTCATGCCGGCCACATGACCACGGAAATGTCTTTGGACAGCACTGGCTCTTCGGCTTGGAAACGGAGATGAGCACCACAACCCTAGAGTCATAAGAACATAAGAGAAGCCAATGTTGAATCAGGCCAATGGCCCATCCAGTCCAACACTCTGTCACACAGCGGCCAAAATATACCAGGTGCCATCAGGAGGTCCAGCAGTGGGTCAGGAGGTCCAGCAGTGGGATTCAACTGACTTTCGAGCAAGGGAAACCTTTACCTTTACTATAGATAGGGACTCTGGGGCAAGGGATGCTCTGTATTCTTGGTGCTTGGGGGGGTCAACAGTGGGAGGGCTTCTAGTGTCCTGGCCCCACTGGTGGACCTCCTGATGGCACCTGGTATTTTTGGCCACTGTGGGACACAGAGTGTTGGACTGGAGGGGCCATTGGCTGGGATCCAACATCAGCTTCTCTTATGTTCTTATGTCTGGGGCAAGGGATGCTCTGTATTCTTGATGCTTGGGGGGGTCAACAGTGGGAGGGCTTCTAATGTCCTGGCCCCACTGGTGGACCTCCTGATGGCACCTGGTATTTTTAGCCACTGTGTGACAGAGTGTTGGACTGGATGGGCCTTTGGTCTGATCCAGCATTGGCTTCTCTTATGTTCTTATGTATAGGTAGGAACTCTCGGTCTGGGGCAAGGGATGCTCTG
Organism: Gekko gecko; assembly: GCA_029375565.1. Lineage (NCBI taxonomy): Eukaryota > Metazoa > Chordata > Lepidosauria > Squamata > Gekkonidae > Gekko > Gekko gecko. The sequence continues at coordinate 145,085,952 of JAPDNY010000001.1, read as the reverse complement.
TATTCTTGGTGCTGGAGGGGGGGGGTCAACAGTGGGAGGGCTTCTGGTGTCCTGGCCCCACTGCTGGACCTCCTGATGGCCCTTGGTATTTTTGGCCACTGTGTGACACAGAGTGTTGGACTGGATGGGCCATTGGCCTGATCCAACATTGGCTTCTCTTATGTTCTTATGTTCTTACAAGAGAATAACAGCCCACAAGTGAACTGAGCAAGAGACTGGGTGGCAATAAAATGTTCCCCCTAAAAAGGAAACCCAAATTTAAACCTTGCAGAGCAGGACAGAGAATCCAGAAGGAACTGTCATCCTTGTTGGATTCAAGTAAACCTTGGGGTAGACCTCACATGGAGCAGACCTTCTAGCACTTTGAAGCAAGGAGAGATACCCCAAAGCATCATTCTAATGTCCGACTTAGAGACTGTACGCTCACCCTATATAGACCAACTTGATGGTGTGCCAGAGGCAGCGGGGAGTTCTCAGCATGCTCGTCATTAATTTAACTGGAGGTTCCAGATCGGATTGGAGCAACAGTATGAGGTGACTCTCTTGCCTTCCCACACAGGCTGTTTTCCTGATCAAAATCACCTCCCTGAAATGGCTTTTCTCCTGCATAGTAACAAAAAATGTTTTTAAAAAGCCACCGGGAGTCACTCTACGTACCTCTCTAGTCATATCTGTGGGTGTGAACTGCTGTTGAGTCACCTGAGGGTTTCCAAGGCAAGCAATGAAGCAGAGGTGGTTTGACATGGCCTTCCTCTTGAGACTCATCCTTGGTGGTCTCCAATGTTCCCTCTAAGCTGTGGAATCTTGTGAGCAAAAATTCTAATTTGTGAGTTACCGGCATTAATGTTGTGAGCAAGTGATTTGACTACTGCATAAGCTAGTTTGCTCTGGAGCCATCCTTCCTGAGCTAAGACAAGAATGTGTGAGCTGGAGGCTAAAAAACTGTGAGCTAGCTCACATGAACTCAGCTTAGAGGGAACACTGGTAGTCTCCCATCCAAGCCCCGACCCTGCTTATTCATTTAATTTATTTATTGCACTTATATTCCAACCTATCCCACAGCAGGCTCAGGGCAGCTCACAACATGAATCAAATACAATCTATATACTAACAGCCAAGGGTCCCATCTGTGTGCGGATATCTAAATCCGCACATCGGGGGCACTTGGGGGGCAAAGAGATTTTCCTGCACACTTGGGGCACTCCCCAGATGTGCAGAAAAATCTGAAAAAACTATACGGGGGACACTTAAATCCCCCCAAAAGTAACAAAGCATTCCCTGTGCATGTGCAGAGAATGCCCTGGTAACTGTCTCGCTGGCACCGCCACCGCTGCCTGGGGGGGGGGGCAGGAGAAGGATTGGTGGTCCGGTGGCTGTGGGCCACTCAGGCCTTGCTGCCGCTGGGGGTGGGCGGAAGAAGGCTTGGCGGGCCGGTGGCTGTGAGCCGCTCGGGCCTCGCTGCTGGTGCCGGGGGAGGGGGGGAAGAGGGAGAAGGACTGGCAGGTCTGGTGAGCCTGCCTGCTGAGCTCACCTGCTGCTGCCACTTCCTCCTCCTTCTGCAGGTTGGGAGCTGTGGGGAATACTCCCCCTCCCGCGAGTATCGCGGGTCCCACTTCTTGTGGATATATAATTAAAAAACAGTTAAATAAAATAGGATGGCAGCTAAGAAGCGTGCATTACTCTAGAGCAATCCAATATTCCTCCTGTTAGACATTAGCAAAATAGTAGGCAGCTAAAGACTTACTATGGGCAGGGGAGGCTGAGTTGGTAGAAAACCCACCACCTCAACCAAAGGCCTCGTGGAACAGCTCTTCATCTCAACTGGGGGCACGTCCCACCAGGACGGGGCAGAAAAGGCCCTGGTTGAGGCTAAGCTTCTAAGAGATGATGAGATCAGGATGTAATATACCATTCCACATTCCCTAGTCTTAACTAATTTAGCCCTAATACAATCAACAATTGAGCAAGGATTTTGTAATATGGCTCAATGAAGGGGAACGGAGTGGATCCCACTCCACAGGGCTTCTAGGACGTATTGGACTGACCCATATGGAAAAGAGGGATGGTGATTGCTAACCCTTCCGAGAGAGGCCTTCTGTCCCAGTCCTAGTTTGTAGGAGGGGAGTGACGCACAGATTGCAGAGAGCTGAAGGAGAGCCCACAAAGCCTCACACGTCCTGTTGTCATCTCTGGATGGTCATGTACAGCAAGAGCAAAGTTGTTAGGTCTGGTGATGGTAGAGGAACAAAGGACCTACTAGAGAAGCTTGAGCTCCTGCTGGTTGACCTCCGGCTTATTGGTAGAGCATCTGCTTAGCATGCAGAAGGTCCCAGGGTTCAATCCCCAGCATCTCCAAAGGACCAGGTGATGGAAAGACCTTTCTCTGCCTGAGACCGTGGAGACCTGCTCCCAGTCTGAGTAGACAGGACTAAGCTTGATAGACCAAGGGTCTAATTCAGTATGAGGCAGCTTCATAGGTGTGTTCATGTATTCCCAGCTAAGTGTGCATATGGGCTTGGATCCACCAGAGCGTTTCCCTGGCTGGAAGAACTTCCACCCATGAAACATGACTGCCTGGCCTTCCCCTTCCTGATGCATACCAAACTACACCCCATGCCCTCCTCATCTGCCACAAGCAGCATTTCAGGCTGCAGGAGGAAGGGGGAGGCAAGAAAGCCATGCTCCTCAGATGACATCCCATCTAGGGATGGGCACAAACCACATTTTTGTGATTCACTTTGGTTCATAGTTTGCGGATGAACCATGAGACGAACCACAAACCTTTATGCCGTTTTATGAACTGAACTGGTTCATTTCGGTTCACAAGCCATTTGAAGTTTAAACCCCTGCTTTTTGCTCCATGTGGCTTTTCGCTGGGAGCAGAAAGCTGGGGTTCCAAACAGCTGAGGCTCTGAGCTTTCTGGTCCCTTCAGCCTTTTGCAGAGAGCAGAAAGCAGGGTTTAAATGGCTGGGAGCCATTTAAACCTGCTGCTCAGCTGTTTGGAAACCTCTGCTTTCTGTTCCCCGTGACTTTTCATGGGGAGCAGAAAGCAGGGTTTAAAGGGCTTGGAGCCATTTAAACCAAACAGCTGAGCTGTTTTTGTGAAAGGGTTGTACTCTTCACAAACTGCCACAAACCACTACAAACTGCATCAAAATTCGTGGACGTTCGTGGTGGTTCTTCAGTTTGCAAACATCACGTCACGAAGCATGAACCAGCCAAAATTTGAGATGAATTTTAGTTCATCAGCAGGTCCATGCCTATCCCTAGTCCCATCCACAGCAACACTCCAGTGGATCCAAGCCATTGTTTCATGTGGAAGCAGTCCCTCCTTAACAGATTCCCTCTCTCTTTCTTTACACCCACGCTCACACTCAGGCGGTAAAGAAGCTGGTTTTCTGCTAATGATGAGGCAAATTAAGAGAGACAGAGACCGTGGATGTGCATGGGAAGGCGTGTGGGATGGTTGCTGCCTTCTGAAGCGTTCTATTGTTTTTCAGAAAGAGAGACTGGAACAGCTTGCGTAGCATTTATTAGGAGAGGAATTTTAAAAAAAAAATACATTTCAGACTTCAGAACCTAGGACACAGGGGCGAGCCTTCCCACTCAACTCCAAACCACTAATTGTAAGTGCTCATACCGGCTGACCAGTTGACCAGCATCAGCATGAAGTATATATTCTAAAAGGAGCACCATAACAAAAGTCTAAAGAGCCAGTAGAAGTGGAAGGAGTCAGAAGTGTTTGGAAGAGCACTGGCTCACAAAACAATACCAAGAATCATAGCATCATAGAGTTGGAAGGGACCTCCACGTTCATCTAGCCCAAACCCCCTGCACAACACAGGAAATTCACAAATACTTCCCCCTCTACACCCCCAATGACCCCTGTTCCACGCCCAGAAGATGACAAAAAAAACCCTCCAGGATCTCCAGCCAAACTGGCCTGGAGAAAAATTGCTTCCTGACCCCGAAGTGGCAATCATGTCAGCGGCCATCATGGGGATGTAAGAAAGGGCCACAAGAACTAAGCACTGAGGCAACCCTTCCTGCCTAAGTTCATGATCTGCCTCAGTTCCCAGAATCTGCATTGCTGTCAGGTGGTCACCTAGCCCCTGTTTGAAAACCTCCAGTGAAGGAGAGCCCACCACCTCCTCCCAAGGAAGCCTCTTCCACTGAGGAACTGCTCTAACTGTCGGGAACTGTTCTTCCTAGGGTTTTGTAATAATACAATCAATAAAAGCAACAGCATGAAGTTATTAATAACAAAGGGCCATTAAAAACAGCCAGGGCCTAAAACAACCTAAAACATAAGAACATAAGAGAAGCCAATGTTGAATCAGGCCAATGGCCCATCTAGTCCAACACTCTGTCACACAGCGGCCAAAATATACCAGGTGCCATCAGGAGGTCCAGCAGTGGGGCCAGGACACTAGAAGCCCTCCCATTATTGCCCCCTCCAGCACCAAGACTAGAGTGCATCACCTGCCCCAGACTGAGAGTGCCCATCTATACCCTGTGGCTAATAGCCACTGATGGACTTCTGCTCCATATGCTTATCTAATTCCCTCTTGAAACTGTCCATGCTTGCAGCTACCACCACCTCCTGTGGCAGTGAATTCCATATGTTAATCACTCTTTGGGTGAAGAAGTATTTCCTTTTATCTGTTCTAACCCGACTATTCAGCAATTTCATAGAGTGCCCACGAGTTCTTGTATTGTGAGAAAGGGAGAAAAGTACTTCTTTCTCAACCTGCTCAATCCCATTCATAATCTTATAAACCTCGATCATGTCACCTCTCAGCCGTCGTTTCTCCAAGCTAAAGAGCCCCCAGCCTTTTAACCTTTCTTCATAGGGAAGGTGTTCCAGCCCTTTTATCATTCTAGTTGCCCTTCTCTGCACTTTTTCCAATGCTATAATATCCTTTTTGAGATGTGGTGACCAGAACTGTACACAGTATTCCAAATGAGGTCGCACCAATGATTTATACAGGGGCATGATGATACTGGCTGATTTGTTATCAATTCCCTTCCTAATAATCCCCAGCATAGCGTTGGCCTTCTTTATTGCAGCTACACACTGTCTAGACATTTTCATCGAGTTATCCACTACGACTCCAAGATCTCTCTCTTGGCCCGTCTCTGCCAGTTCAGACCCCATCAATGTGTATTTATATTTAGGATTTTTGGCTCCAATGTGCATCACTTTGCACTTGGCCACATTGAACCCCATTTGCCACGTTGACGCCCACTCACCCATCCTCAACAGATCCCTTTGGAGTACCTCACACTCCTCCATGGTTTTCACCACCCTGAACAACTTCGTGTCATCTGCAAATTTAGCCACATCACTGCTTACTCCCAATTCCAAATCGTTAATAAACAAGTTAAAAAGCATCGGACCGAGTACTGATCCCTGTGGTACCCCACTGCTTACCACCCTCCACTGAGAAAGTTTCCCATTTATACTCACTCTCTGTTTCCTATTTATAAGCCAGTTTTTGATCCACAAGAGGACTTGTCCTTTTATCCCATGACTATTGAGCTTAATTAGGAGGCTTTGATGAGGAACTGTATCAAAAGCTTTCCGGAAGTCAAGGTAAATAATATCTATTGGGTCCCCCGTGAAAATCCTTGAAAAGGATATTCACAGAAAGTCCTCAGGCTAGAAGCAGGCAATTAAAATGACTAAATCGACTAGATCAGATGGATCCCTTCAGTTAAAAGCCTGGGTAGGAAAGAAATGTTTTGGTCTGGCACCTACAAGAAAGTGAAGGACGGTGCCAGGAGAGGCTTCAGGGGGAGGATATTGCAGAAGTTGGTTCCACCACGGGAAGAGATGTGTCTCTGGTCACCACCCGCCTCACTTCTGCCAGCGGGACAGAGAACAGGAGTTGTGAGGGAGATACTGTCAGGTGGGCCAGACAGTCTGGGAGGAGGTGGGCCTTCAAATGCTCCAGCCCTGAACCCGTACGGGACCTTCAAGGGAAGAACCAACACTTGGCTCAGAAACAACCACTTCAGGTTTTTCAGCACAAGCGTGATTTGATTCCTGTCACCACGCGCTGATAAAACACACGTTCCCCTCATTTCAGAAAGTCACCCATGACCATTGGATCTGCCAGCGGAACTTTCGCACTGTGCATCTCGAATGTAAATTCTGTCTGGAAATACCTTCTAGATCTCCTTCGTTTCTTTCCACTGACCAGACTGCCGTTCTCAAAGGCTGAATCCTGGTAATCTTGCCCACACAACAACCCAAAAATGTTGGCTAATGTTCGCCGAGACAGAACAATCTTAAGATCGGAGGGGAAATGAGCTGAAGGGTTCGAAGATGGTGAGTCAGAGAGGAAGGAAACACCCAGTCTTGGCATTAGGGCCCACGTGTCTTCTCGCTGAGCCTGAGGCAAACGTGGCTTCAGAGGGGAGCTGTGTGGATCTGAAGTGGAACAGCAGGACGCGAGTCCAGGATCACCTCAGACACCAACAAGAATTTGGGCACGTACGCTTTCAAGAGTGAAAAAGGACCTTTGAATCTGAAAACTTTTATACTCCAAAAATCTTACTGGTCTCTACGGCACCACCGGCCTCAAGTCGAGCTGATACAGACATGTAACACACATGCATGCACACACAAAAAAAATATATATTATCTCACTGTCCTGTCGACAGGCCTCCGGGGGCTCCCGTGCTGCCACCATCCACTCCTTCGGTGCCGGGCTGCCACAACAATGGGCCTCCTGCAGCCCCCATGCCGCCAACGCCCGTCCCCCTGACACCAGGCAGCCCACCTCCGCTGGGTCCCCCACTCACATTAAGGCCAAAGGAGACCGGGGGAACGCCACCATGGAGACCCGACCCCAGCACAAGCGTGCCCCACCAGTCCTGCCAGCCCTACTGGCAGGGCAGAAGAAGAGCCACCCCCAAGGTTGGAGACGGCTTTGCTGGGCCACAGGCCCGGTGCAGGGGCACACCCACACTGTTGGGCACCATGGAACTGTTGGGCAATGGAACGCTCTGTTTAAATGAGGGGGGGGGCAGTGCAGGGTGGGGGAAAGGTGGACCCGGAGGAGGGCAGACGGAGCAGGGAGAGGGATAAAAGTGAGGCAGCTGGAAGGGGGTGGGGAGGATTGCCTGAGGTGTGCAGAGCCCTGTCCAGAGAGAAGGAAGGTTAGGGGCCCAGGAGGAGTGAGAGGTAGGGTGTGGTGATGGAACCCCCCCCTTCCCCAGTCGGATGTCTGAGGCCCTGGCTGCCTCCAGGGGTACTGCGCACAGTGGCCGGGCTCCTCCAGTGGTTCAGCTCCACAACAGTAAGGGGGGATCGAGCGACTCGTGTGACACTCACCATCTGCCACATTGTTGCTCCTTCGCCCAGTTTGTGGAGGCCCTCTTGGAGCCCTTCACAGTCAGCCTCGGTTTTCACCATCCTGAGTAATTTTGCATTGTCTGCAAACTTGGCCACTGCACTACTCATATCCAGTTCAAGATTGCTGATGAATCTATGAAATAGTGCCGGCCCCAATACCGATCCTTGTGGGACCCCCACTGCTTGCTTCCCTCCACCGTGAGAACTGCCCATCGATTCCCACTATTTGCTTCCTGTCCTTTAACCCCTTTTTAATCCCTAAGTGTTGTAGAAACAAGATGGTACCTAGAACTATCACTGCAAGGTAGGCAATGGGACCCATTAGAGTTCCGCAGGGGCTGTAAAACGGAGCTCTTCCACCAGGCCTTCGATTAGGAGCCGCCACTAATAACAACTGAATTGTTAAGGCCCTCTGTGTCGACAACAACAATAACAGCCAGGGATACCCTGGACATCAATCTTGGCCACACCTTTGTTACCAACCGAACACGGCCTACTGGGGTGTTACCGCCCTTGACACTTTACCTGTATTTTTGATTGTTATGTTATGAATTTTATGAAGTTGCATTGTGTCAACGCATCGGTGTTTTGATATTCTAACTCTTAATGTAAGCTGCCCTGAGCTTGTCTTGGCAGGAAGGGTGGGATATAAATCGAATAAAATAAATAAAATAAATAAAAATGCTTGAGATACAAGAGCTTGGCCTTTGGTGAAGAGGACAAGAATGCCAGATTTGGAAACAAGCACCAGGGTCTCCTCCATCACGGCCTCGTTACCCTAAAATGTACATGGATGGTACACACCCAGTCTGACAAGGTAGATATGTAAACTGGGACAAGCCTTCTCTCACAGATCTTCCCTATACGTGTGTTATGTACAGTGCATGGGAAGAAGGAGGAGGGGGAGGAGGAAGAGGAGGAGGAGGAGGAGATTCACTACCCAAAAGAGTCTCAGAGCGGCTTACAAACTCCTTACAAACCCCTTCCCATCACAGACACCCTGTGAGGGAGTTGGGGCTGAGAGAGCTCTGACAGAAACTGCTCTTTTTCAAGGACAGTTTTTGTCAGAACTATTGCTTGCCCAAGATCAAGGTGGTTGATGAGGGAAGGCCTCCTCCTCTCCCAGAACTCTCCAAAAATAAGCCTTCCTCGTATGTTGAGGCTCAGAGTCTATGTAAAACACCCACACCCTGGCTGCTAGCAGAGCATGGATAGGGTGGCCAGCTCCAGGTTGGGAAACTCCTGGAGATTTGGGGGTGGAGCCCAGGGAGGACAGTGGCCTCAGTGTGGTACCATGCCACAGAGTCCACCCTCTGGAGCATCCATTTTCTCCAAGGGAACTGATCTCTGTACTCTGGAGATAATTCCAGGGGATTCCAGGGCAACAGAACAAAATCCATATATCCCAATATTATTCAAAGGCAGACAAAAATTTAACAAGTATCATTCTCCTTCTGTGAATGGTATTGGGATATATGGATTTTGTTCTGTTGCCTCTTCGAGAAAGCTGAGAAGAAATGGAATTACAGGCTGACAAGTCCGTCAGAGGCTCCATTAGAACATCCATAAATCACCCACAACTACTGGATTTGAAAGAACAAAAAGGACACAGGACCATTTACTACAGCACTAGCACTTTAATCTTGGAAAGAACACTGACAGGCACTTTCATTCATTATTAGAATGAACCATTGATAGAGATAATCAGGGGTCATTTCCTGCCGGAGCGCCCCAGAGCGGTGCTCCAGTAGTAAGGAGCCCAGGTCCCTCCCACCCCGCCTTTCTTGGCTTGCCCACAGAGAGACTCAGGGAGGGGGGGATTTAAATGCCTGGGTTCCCTGCCCAATCTCCTCCAGGAGCCCCGCAGCCACAGGGTACCTGGAGAGGATTGGGCAGGGAACCCAGGCATGTCTGCCTCCCTGCCCTTCCCTTCTCCAGCCAGCCCACCACGGCAGGATGGCTGGAGTGGGGAAGGGGAGGCAGGAAGACATGGCCCCCTTTCCCCTGAGCCGCTCTGCTTTCACGGAGAGACTCAGGGAGGGCAGGGATTTTATTTTATTAAATTTTTATCCTGCTATCTCCATCGTGGCAGGCTCAGAGTGGCTTACAATATATACCAATAAATATATACATTAAGACTCCACAAATTAAAACAGAATTCAGTTAAAATTACTGTATATAATACTATATATAAACTCATTTGCGTATACCTTAACTCATTTTAAACATGCCTGCCCTTTGTCAGGGGATGTGGCATTTGCAAATGAGTTATGCAAATGAGCTTCTGCACCTCTTTTTCTAGAAAATGACCCCTGGAGATAACGAATTGTTAATTGTGATTAAGATACATACTGCTGTAGAGACATCTGCCCGACAATAAGAAAATATTGAACTTTCCATAGTTATTATTTCATGGTTCTTGTATTTTTTGATTATACCCACCTGGAGGCTGGCATCCCTATACATACTTACTGACTTACATACATACATACTCGGCTTCCTCTTCTGGACCTGAGGTAGGCCCAACAGAGAAAGCTGAAACTCAGTGCAGAAAGCACAGGGTTCCATTTGTTTAGCCCATTGGCACCGTGTTCAGCCCTGACCTTTCAACTCTCGTTTCCTGATTTGGTCTGTCTCCTTCGAGGCAGGCACAAATAGCCCTGAGCTTTTTATGTGTTTGTGGCATGGGGGGGAGCAGGACGAGGGATGCTCCATTAACGGCTGAGCCAAAAATACACCCGAGTGGGGAGCTTTGTTAATGCAGCTCTTCAAAGAAAGTGGAGGATTAGACAGGATTAGCCTCCAGCGTCAGAGAGCACATAACGAATTACGTAAGGCGATTCTCTTCCCAGCACATCTACTGGCCGAGACCACAATTGCAAACGATGACGGAAATGAGAGGGAAGTTTGGGGGCCATCAACGCTTTATCAGATGAATGAGACGTATGGTGGGATTTTAGATCAGGGGTTCTGCAACGTGGTGCCCACACCTTTCCGGGCACCCTCCGAGTGGGTGGGCCCTCTTCCCAGCAGAGCTTCTGATTGGCCCCTGGAGATCTCATCGCTTTGACAGCATCTGTGGTCACAGCACAAGGATCTTCACTGTGAGACTGAAGGTAAACTGTGTATAAGTGCAACAAAACATTTCTGAGCAAAGCGTTCATTTTAAAATGCTTCCTGTTAAAAAGAGATTCTGCCTGAAGTGCTGAAGAGTTACTATGAGAATTGCGCATCACTTCACTCCCAGGCATTTTGTGCCTGGCTCCGCCTCCTGCAGCAGCCATTGGTGGCTGTGGCTCCTCATACCATGGCAGCCATTTTGTGATTGTGCCCACCGGCTGTGGGCTGAAAATGGCTGAGGACCCCTGGAGTTACCCCTGGAGGACCCCTCAGTGTTACAACCAAACAGAGACCGGCCTGTTGAAAACGGAGTTTCTTGAGGACCAGGCTCTCCAACATCTGAATCCCCAAATATCTACTCTCCCTCTCCCTCTCCCTCTCCCTCTCCCTCTCCCTCTCTTTCTTTCTTTCTTTCTTTCTTTCTTTCTTTCTTTCTTTCTTTCTTTCTTTCTTTCTTTCTTTCTTTCTTTCTTTCTTTCTTTCTTTCTTTCTTTCTTTCTTTCTTTCTTTCTTTCATACCCTGCCCTCCCCACTGAAGTTCTGGTGGACCTCCTGATGGCACCTGGTGGACCTCCTGATAGCACAGAGTGTTGGACTGGATGGACCTCTCTGCATAAGAACATGGCTTCTCTTATGTTCTTATGTCTGGGGCAGTGATTTCCTGTTTTCCTGGCACTTGGTGGGCAACAGCGGGAGGGCTTCTGGAGTTCTGGACCCATTGATGAACCTCCTGATGGCACCTGGGCTTTGGCCACGATGTGACACAGAGTATTGGACTGGAGGGGCCATTGGCCTGATCCAACATGGCTTCTCTTACGTTCTTATGTCTTGGGCAGTGATGCTCTGTCTTCTTGGTGCTTGAGGGGCAAGAGTGGGAGGGCTTCTGGAGTTCTGGCCCCACCAGTGGACCTCCTCTTGGCCCCTGGGCTTTGGCCACTGTGTGAGAAAGAGTGCTAGACTGGATGGGCCACTGGCCTGATCCAGCATGGCTTCTCTTATGTTCTTATGGCCTGAGTACCTGAATGACGTTCTGAATGAATAGCTTCTGAATGAGGGTGGGGGCCATGGCTTAGTGGGAGAACATCTGTCTTGCATGCAAAACGTCCCAGCTTCAATCCCTGGCATCTTCAGTTAAAAGGCTCAGGTAGGAGGTGATGGGAAAAGCCTGTACCTGAGACTCAGGGGAGCTGCCACCAGGCAGCGCAGATAGTGCTGTCCCTGATAGGCCAATAGTCTGACTCAACAGAAGGCAGCTGCATGTTTCAGAGAGCATGCTCAGCCCAGTCCAAGGTCCACCTTGGCTGTTTTATATGTCACAGCAGACCACCTTGGCCAGCATTCACTTTTCCCCACAGAGGTGCCTCTAGCAGCTCACAAGGAGGCCAGTCAACATGCCTCTAGAACATAAGCACATAAAAAGGTCCCTGATGGCTGTCTCTGGACAGCTAACAAACAGGGCACGGAGTCCAAGGCCTTCCCCTGAGAAGAACCTCAGAAGGGCCCTGCTGGGTCAGACCAGTGAGGGCCCATCCAGTCCAGCCTCCCGTCTCCCACACAGTGGCCAACCAGCTCCTCTGGAGAGGAGACAACAGGGCAGAGAGGCCGAGGCCTTCCCCTGATGTTGCCTCCTGGCTCTGGGATCCAGAGGGTTAGTGCCTCTGAATGTGGAGGTTCCCTTCAGTCACCACAGTTATTAGCCAATGCCATTGATAGACTGATCCTCCATGAATCTATTTAATCCCCTTTTAAAACTGTTTCTTCCTGTGGCCATCGCTATGTCCTCTGGCAGCAAATCCCACAATTTAATTAATCTGTGGAAAGGAGTACTTCCTTTTGTCCATCCTGAATGTACTGCTCATCAACTTCACTGGATGCCTTCGGGGTCTAGTGTTTTGGGAGAGGGAGAATAATTTATCTTGGTCAGTTCTCTCTCCACCCCATGCATGATTTTATAAACCTCCATTAGTCATCTCTTTTCTCAGCTGAGAAGTCCCAGAGACTCTCCAGCCTTTCCTCCCAGGGGAGGGGCTCAAGTGGTTAAGGCGCTGAACTGCAGGCTGTGGAAGGTCAGTAGTTCAGCAGTTCGAGACCTGAGAGTGCCGCATGATGGAGTGAGCTCCCATCTCTAGTTCCAGCTCCTGCCAACCTAGCAGTTCAAAAGCAAGAAATTGCAAGTAGATAAATAGGTACTGCTTCGGTGGGAAGGTAACAGCGTTCCATGCGCCTTGGTGTTTAGTCATGCCATCCACATGACCACGCAAATGTCTTCAGACAGCGCTGGCTCTTTGGTTGCTGTTATAAGTCTTGTCTTCTTCTTCTGTCCTCCTCCTCCTCCTCCATGAATCTATCTAACTGCCTTTAACGAATCTATCTAACCCAGAGGTGTTGAACTTATTTGTTACGAGGGACGGATCTGACACAAATCACACTTTGTCAGGCCAGGTCATGTGTGCCCTGAAACCCAGTGGCAGGTATTGGAGGTAAAAACTGTATAAAGGACAGCAGCTGGTAAACTCTGAGTCGTTATATCCTCACTGCAAGGCCCCCTGGGCTTGGGAGGGGGGTGCAAAGGAAAACCCACATGGGCAGACTGGAGAGCCAGCGGTGCAGCCCTGGGCGGGCACTCCCGTGCCGCTTGACTGCTGCAGGCGAGGCTGTTCCCGAAGCTGCATTCGGAGCAGCCCTGCCCACTCCCCCCCCCCCAAGCAGTCTCCTGTTCCCTCCTTTGCACTAGTTGCTGGCAGGCCATATAGGAGCCCTGGAACAGGCTGGTTCCACCGCCCGGGCCTTATGTTTGACACCCCTGATCTAATCCCATGATTTAGAAGGGTCCTACTCCGCTTAGGACACCACTGTTGGTGACTTATTGAAGAAGCACTTCCCTTTGTCCAAGCTGGGACATCTATTTTAGTAGGCATGGTGATTCTTGATGTTTTTGTGTGATGTTCGCCTCACTTCTGTACCTTTCTAGCTTTCCGTTAGAAGTCTTGTGGTGGTACCAGGGCTATTTTAGGAGCAGGAAGGCACAGGAACGGAGTTCCAGCTGGCTCCCAAGTTGGCCATGCCCAGCAGGAACTCATTAGCATAATAGGCCACACCCAACAGCAGAAACTCGTTAGGATTGGCTACATTAGGGGTGTGTGGCCTAACATGCAAAGGAGTTCCTGCTACAAAAAGAGCCCTGGGTTTGGACAACAAACAAGGTAAACAGAATAAGAAGCAAAAGGTGGGTGTGGCTGGATGACCACACGTCTGGTGACATGGGGTGTGGCCTAATATGCTGATAATCTGTACTGTCAGGGGTGTGGCCTATTATGCTAATGAGTTCCTGCTGGGCTTTTTCTACAAAAAAGCCCCGGGTGGTACTAAAAATTACCCACATGGCATAGGTGTATCACAAGGACCTCTCATGATATATGGGACTTCCAGTGGTTAAAATTTCCCCACAGTGAGGAGGCCCCGATATCCAGCCACGCTTGAACAGAATAGCTATTTTGCCCTCCTCGGTAGGGTGTTTTACAGATCCATGAAGATAAATCTCTATATCCTTCACGAGGAGTTATTGCCGTTCCGTATAAAGCCAAGCAACATATTAGTCTTTGTGAAAAACAGCCACATCCGTTTTCAATGCCAACAGCAGAACATCTTGCAGGTAAGTAAAACCGTTATGTGTTGTAGCCGTAGCTCATAAGGAAAATGAAATTAAAGTCAGAACAAAGGGGAATCAATTATCATGGTTAACCTGCTGTGAACAGCTCTGAATTTCAGTCACAGACTCGCTGCAGTGAAGCCGTCCTGTCAAAAACATTTCGGTTGCCGTTAGTCAAGAGAAATTCCTTTGGGGGTGTGGAGGACTCGTGGGTCGCCCCTTCCCGTATTTCAATCTTAATTCCTTGCACAGCAGATGTTGGGGGAAGGCCTCCACAGTCCCTTGGCCACACAACCGCCGTCGCCTGTAAACCACCCTGTCTTATTCACATTTACTCAAGAGTCAGTCCCGCCGAGATCAGTCTTGTTTAGTCTGAGTGAAGTATTCCCTTAATAGCCAACATCCAAGGCCACAGATGGCACCCGCTGAAAATTAAGACAAGGTAATGATCTTTGGGACTGGATTTTGGAAAGAAATCACATTTCCTCAGCAGATGCACATTGGATCACAGGGGTACCAGGGGCTATTCCGATTTCCGTCACTGTTGCCAAATCTGTTTTTTTTTTTTTAATGCAAGCGACATTTGAGGAGAAAGCCGTGTCACTATTCAGCCCAGCCTTAAACAAACAAGGTTAGAGCAGATAAAAGGAAGTCCTTCTTCACACAAAGAGTGATTAACACGTGGAATTCACTGCCACAGGAGGTGGTGGCAGCTACAAGCATGGACAGTTTCAAGAGGGAATTAGATCAACATCTGGAGCAGAGGTCCATCAGTGGCTATTAGCCACAGGGTATAGATGGGAACTCTCAGTCTGGGGCAGGTGATGCACTCTATTCTTGGTGCTTGGGGGGCAGCAGTGGGAGGGCTTCTGGTGCCCTGGCCCCACTGCTGGACCTCCTGATGGCACCTGGTATATTTTGGCCGCTGTGTGACAGAGTGTTGGACTAGATGGGCCACTGGCCTGATTCAACATTGGCTTCTCTTACGTTCTTATGTTTTTAAATTAAAGTAAAACTAAACTAAAGGTGGAGCCTGGCTGGGGAGGGAGGGGAAATGTGAGCTTTGTGGGGTATAAAAGCCAACTCCTCCTCTTCCTCCTCCTCCTCCTCCTCCTCCTCCTCCTCCTCCTCCTCCTCCTCCTCCTCCTCCTCCTCCTCCTCCTTCTTCTTCTTCTTCTTCTTCTTCTTCTTCTTCTTCTTCTTCTTCTTCTTCTTCTTCTTCTTGCCACACAGAGCACTCCTGCACTCCAAATATATATACTTGGGAAATTAAAAATAAAACATGTTTAATGATCGCATAATGTTGGGAGAACGGGGATGCGGTGGCTAATGGCCCAACTGCATGCGCAGTAAAAACCCAGGCCTGGGAAAGAGGGTCTCCACCAAATGTCTAAAAAGCAGGGGGCACAATTTCTCCCCACACTCCCCTCCCCCAAGTCCTTTTCTCCCAGCTGTGGCAAACACACATCTGGAACTCTAGGTGGAGGTGGAGTGCCGGGATGTAGGGAAGAAGTGGTAGGTAGGGGGACGGATTATTCATCCTTTCCTTGACTCCTGCAACTGCCAATTTGGTGTAGTGGTTAAGTGCACGGACTCTAATCTGGGAGAACCAGGTTTGATTCCCCACTCCTCCACATGCAGCTGCTGGATGACCTTGGGCAAGCCATAGTTCTGAGAAGAGCTGTTCTCTCAGGAGCAATCCTTGAAAGAGCTCTCTCAGCCCCACCTCCCTCACAGGATTTCTGTTGTGGGGAGGGGAAGGGGAAGGAGTTTGTAAGCCGCTCTGAGACTCCAAGCAAAGGGTGGGGTATAAGTCCAATCTCTTCTTCTTCTCTTCTTCTTCTTCTTTCTAAGAGAGTAAATTTTTGGAAAAGAGATTCTTCCTCCATAACACAAGGAAGAAGGGCAGGGTAAAATTCAATGCTCCCTCTTAGCTGCGGAGTCTTGTGAGCAACAATTCTAGCAACCATTCTACTTTTGTGAGCTACCAGCATTAAAGTTGTGAGCAGGTGATTTGGCTGCTGCATAAATTAGTCTGCTCTGGAGCCCTCCTTTCTGAGCTGAGACAAAAACGAGTGAGCCAGAGGCTAAGAAACGGTGAGCTGGCTCACACTCACTCAGCTTAGAGGGAACACTGGTGAAAGTGCATCGGATAAAAACAAACAGATGAGCGCCCTCGGGTCGCCTCTTCCATGGGGCATGTTGGGGCCTTCCTTTTTGGCCAGGCTGTACAAACGGGTGAACAAAAGGGAAAGAAGCATTCGTTCCTCCAAAGGAAGGGGAGGAATGAATGCTATCGACAAAGGAGTAGCGCGAAACGCAACCTTTGAGATTTTCGTTGGCTCTGAATATCTTTCCTCTTCCAGTCGGACCTTCTGTTTACCGAGTCTTTCCTCAGCCCCTGCAGCCAGCAGGACAACTCTCAAAATCCACGTTGCTTCTCCGCCAGGGAGTCACTGCCACAGTGAGCATAAATGGGTCACGTTGCTTTTTCACGTAGCAGATTCTGGGCAGGCTTCCCTGACGGCCGTGTGGTGCGCGGAATCCCAATGGAAACGCGCCTGCTTCACCACAGCCCTCCCCTCAGGGGGCATCGAGTCCCTGATTCTCCTGGTGTTCACTTTCTGGAACGGGAAGAAACGCCATCTTTCTCTCCTCCCCGCCCTCGTCCTTTTATTTCTCAGACAAATCGTCCAGTTTTAATCAGACAACAGCAATGAGACGGTCTGTTTTCTCCCTATTGTGGCAGGCCCGTTGCCATGGAAATCGGAGTGCGTGCTTCTGAAGAGTTTCTTTCTTTCTTTCTTTCTTTCTTTCTTTCTTTCTTTCTTTCTTTCTTTCTTTCTTTCTTTCTTTCTTTCTTTCTTTCTTTCTTTTTTAAAGGCTGTATGTTCTCGTCTCCAAGTGAGCGGAAAATAATGGCAGACAGAAATGGAAGGGCCTCATTGTTTCAGGTAGCACCGCAAGGAAGAGGTTTGCCGTGGAACAGCATTGGTGTCCATGGACTTCAAGTACGTGCAGCTGGGTTTCTCATAGATGGTCCACCCTCTAGCCAAACCACAGATTTCATGAACATGTCAATATATGACAAATCAGACCTGTGGTCCATCAAGGTTGGTATTGTCTACTCAGACCGGCAGTGGCTCTCCAGGGGCTCAGGTGGAGGTCTTTCACCTCACCTCCTGCCTGGTCCCTTTCAACTGGAGATACAGAGGATTGGACTGGGGACCTTTTGCACGCCAAGCAGATGTTCCACCACTGAGCCACTGGGATCTTTCCACATCACCTACTGCCAGATCTTTTAACTGCGGATGCCGGGGACTGAACCTGGGACCTTCTGCATGCCAAGCAGATGCTCTGCCACTGAGCCACAGCCCCTCTTGACAGCTCTCCAGGGTCTCAGGCGGAGGTCTTTCCCATCACCTCCTGCCTGGTTCTTTTTAACTGAAGATGCTGCCGGGGACTGAACCTGGGACCTTCTGCATGCCAAGCAGATGCTCTGCCACTGAGCCACGGCCCCTCCTTTTACATCGCAGTGCTATCGACTCAACACATGGAGTGTAAGACCATGATACACGTTCAGGTTTGTAAAGAGTTCGGTGCAGGTTTCTGAGACTCAGCTCAGGTTCCCTGTGGCCACACGACAGGCTTTTTTTAAAAAAAATTGAGGAAAGTCCAAACGGGTTTAAAGTCCTTTTGCAGAGGGACAAAAAGCCTCCTGCCCCCCTCCCCCTTTCGCATGCAGGATCAGAGCTGAAGGGGGATTATTTCCACATTTTTGCTGCTTCTCGTACATGGAATATTCCACTGCAGCAGCAGAATGAGGAGAAAACAACCTCCCGGTGCTGTTTTCATACCAGAAAATGGCTTGGGGAGACAGCCTTTCTCTTCCCCCCCACCATGAGGCAGATGTTATTTCAGAGCCTCTGGCTCTAATATTTGAGATATCCTGGATTACTGGTGTTGTGCCAGAAGACTGGAGAAGAGCGAATGTTGTCCCGATCTTCAGGAAGGGGGAAAAGACGGACCCGGAAAATTACAGGCCTGTCAGCTTGACATCAATACCTGGGAAAATTCTAGAGCAGATTATCAAACGCTCTGTGAGCACCTTGAACGGAATGAGTTAATTGGTAGTAGCCAGCATGGGTTTATCAAGAATAAGCCATGCCAAACCAACCTTATTTCCTTTTTTGACAGAGTTACTAAAATGGTTGACTCTGGCAATGTGTGGATATAGTGTATCTAGATTTCAGTAAAGCATTTGACAAAGTTTCTCATGATCTCCTTGAGGATAAGCTGGTTAAGTGTGGGCTGGATGGAGCAACTGTTGGATGGATTCATGGTTGGTTGAAAAATCGTACCCAACGAGTGCTCGTAAATGGCTCTGCGTCTGCATGGAGGGAAGTCTCGAATGGAGTGCCACAGGGCTCGGTCCTGGGCCCGGTGTTGTTCAATGTTTTTATAAATGACTTGGAGGAAGACATAGAGGGGATGCTTATCAAATTTGCAGATGACACAAAGCTGGGTGGGATTGCTAGTTCTGCAGAAGACAGGATTCAAGATGATCTAGATAGGCTGGAACGGTGGGCTGAGACAAATAAAATGAATTTCAGTAGAGATAAGTGCAAAGTCCTACACTTAGGCACAAAAAATCAAAGGCACAGATACAGAATGGGAGGGACTTGGCTTGACAGCAGCGCATGTGAAAGGGATCTAGATGTTCTGGTTGATCACAAGTTCAAAATGAGCCTGCAGTGCGATGTGGCTGTGAAGAAAGCAATCTTAGGATGCATTAACAGAGGCATTGTGTCCAGATCACAGGAGGTGGTAGTTCTGTTCTATTCTCACCTGGAGTCCTGTGTCCAGTTTTGGGCACCACACTTTAGGGAGGATGTTGACAAGCTGGAGCGTGTCCAGAAGAGGGCAACCAGGATGGTGAGAGGGTTGGAATCCAAGTCTTACGAGGAAAGGCTGAAAGAGTTGGGTATGTTTAGCCTGGGAAAGAGAAGGCTTAGAGGGGACATGATTGCCGTCTTCAAGTATTTGAAGGGCCGTCATGTAGAAGATGGAGCAGATCTATTCTCTCTTGCTCCGGATTGCAAGACTAGATCTAATGGGTGGGAATGACAAGGGAGTCAATACCAGCTAGATATCAGGAGAAACTTCCTAACTGTAAGAGTGATTGAGGAGTGGAACAGTCTGCCTCAGGAGGTGGTGGATGCTCCTTCCCTGGACGTTTTCAAGTGGAGGATGGATGACCAACTTTTGGGTATGTTGTAGGTATGTAGGGCCCCCTTTTGGCTGTGCTCCTGCAGAGTGCAAGGGGTTGGACTAGATGACCTGCAAGGTCCCTTCCAACTCTAATGTTCTATGATTCTATGATCCCAGACCTGTTCGGGCAGTAGGTTTAGGATGGACAAAAGGAAATACCACTTTACACAGTAGAAAAGAGCAAGAGTCCAGTAGCACCTTAAAGACTAACAAAATTTGTGGCAGGGGAGGACTCCCTGCTTACTTCTTCAGTTATCTGAAGAAGTGTATCTAAGAACATAAGAACATAAGAGAAGCCAATGTTGAATCAAGCCAATGGCCCATCTAGTCCAACACTCTGTCACACAGCGGCCAAAATATACCAGTTGCCATCAGGAGGTCCAGCAGTGGGGCCAGGACACCAGAAGCCCTCCCACTGCTGCCCCCTCCAGCACCAAGAATAGAGTGCATCACCTGCCCCAGACTGAGAGTTTCCATCTATACCCTGTGGCTAATAGCCACTGATGGACTTCTGCTCCATTTGTTTATCTAATTCCCTCTTGAAACTGTCCATGCTTGTAGCTGCCACCACCTCCCGGGGCAGTGAATTCCATGTGTTAATCACTCTTTGGGTGAAGAAGTATTTCCTTTTATCTGTTCTAACCCGACTGCTCAGCAATTTCATTGAGTGCCCACGAGTTCTTGTATTGTGAGAAAGGGAGAAAAATACTTCTTTCTCAACCTGCTCAATCCCATTCATAATCTTATAAACCTCAATCATGTCACCCCTCAGCCATCGTTTCTTCAAGAGCCCCAAGCATTTTAACCTTTCTTCATAGGGAAGGTGTTCCAACCCTTTTATCATTCTAGTTGCCCTTCTCTGCACTTTTTCCAATGCTATAATATCCTTTTTGCGATGTGGTGACCAGAACTGTACACAGTATTCCAAATGAGGTCGCACCAATGATTTATACAGGGGCATGATGATACTGGCTGATTTGTTTTCAATTCCCTTCCTAATAATCCCCAGCATAGCATTGGCCTTCTTTATTGCAGCTACACACTGTCTAGACATTTTCATTAAGTTATCCACTACGACTCCAAGATCTCTCTCTTGGTTCGTCTCTGCCAGTTTAGACCCCATCAACGTGTATTTATATTTAGGATTTTTGGCTCCAATGTGCATCACTTTGCACTTGGCCACACTGAACCCCATTTGCCACGTTGACGCCCACTCACCCATCCTCAACAGATCCCCTTGGAGTGCCTCACATTCCTCCCTGGTTTTCACCACCCTGAACAACTTCGTGTCATCTGCAAATTTAGCCACTTCACTGCTTACTCCCAATTCCAAATCATTAATAAACAAGTTAAAAAGCATCGGACCGAGTACTGATCCCTGTGGTACCCCACTGCTTACCACCCTCCACTGAGAAAGTTTCCCATTTATACTCACTCTCTGTTTTCTATTTATAAGCCAGTTTTTGATCCACAAGAGGACTTGTCCTTTTATCCCATGACTATTGAGCTTACTTCGGAGCCTTTGATGAGGAACTGTATCAAAAGCTTTCTGGAAGTCAAGGTAAATAATATCTATTGGGTCCCCCTTGTCCACATGTTTGTTCACTCCCTCAAAAAACACTAACAGGTTAGTGAGACAAGATCTTTCCTTACAGAACCCATGCTGAATCTGCCTCAATACTATCTGAAGTGTAGTGAGCAGTGATTCACCAAAGTTCCTCCCCTGTCACAAGTGTTGTTAGAATTTAAGGTGCTCCTGGACTCTTGCTCTTTTAAAAAAAAACAAAAACAATTTATTATTGGATATATCACATGTTCATACAATTTAAACAAACCAATACATATCCATTTTTCTTTCTCCCTCTCCCCCCAAACAAGGCTTCCCGCACTGCTCCAACCCCCTTGATATTTCTCTTATACAATTACATTTACTACTAAACATATTTCTTTTACTAATGGTAACAATTCAAAGATCTGAGTCTCTTTCCACTTCTCCTCAATAGCTGTCAAAACAAATCAAACCACGTTTTACATCCTAATTCTTCAACAAGTATTCTTGAAAGTCTTTCCAGTCTCCGAAAAAGATTTCGTCTTCTTCATTGTTTAATTTTCTTGTTAATGTGTCCATTTCTGCCATAAACAACGTCTTTTTAATCCATTCCCATGTTTCAGGTACTTTATCTTGTTTCCAACATTGAGCAAAAGTCAGTCTAGCTGCTGTAATCAAGTACCATAGTAGTGTTCTCTTGGCTACATTTATTTCTTCCATTTTAAGACCTAACAATAACATCTGTGGGTCTTTCTTAAAAGTACATTTCAAAATTTTTTGTATCTCATTGTGGATCTCAGTCCAATACTTTACTGCTTTATCACATGTCCACCACATATGGTAAAAAGACCCTTCATGTTAGACTCTTGCTCTTTTCTGCTGCTACAGACAGAATAACACGGCTACACATTTTGACCTACTTTACGCAGAGAGTGATTAAAAGGTGGAATTCACTGCCAGAGGATGTCAGGATGGCCACAGGAATAAAGAGCTTTAAAAGGGGATTAGAGAGATTCATGGAGGATATGTCTCTCAATGGCTACTAGCCACAATGACTGTGGGGAACCTCCATATTCAGAGGCACCACTGTGTGAGACGGGAGGCTGGACTGGATGGACCCTCACTAGTCTGACCCAGCAGGGCTCATCTGAGGTTCTTCTCAGGGGAAGGCCTCGGCCTCTCTGCCCTGTTGTTGGCCCTCCAGAGGAACTGGCTGGCCCTTGTGTGAGATGGGAGGCTGGACTGGATGGACCCTCCCTGGTCTGACCCAGCAGGGCTCATCTGAGGTTCTTCTCAGGGGAAGGCCTCAGCCTCTCTGCCCTGTTGTTGGCCCTCCAGAGGAACTGGTTGGCCACTGGGTGAGAGACGGGAAGCTGGACTAGATGGGCCCTCACTGGTCTGATTCAGCAGGGCTCTTCTGATATTCTTATGAATGAGCCTTTTGTGGTGCTGGGGGGACATCTTTGCATCTACGATCTAAGCAAGAGAGAGACCATGTGCTTTGAATGTCTACATGAAGGGAACAGAAGCTAAATTTCTTCTGATATCAGTATATCCCAGTGAGGTCCACCCCTCTCCAAACCTGCCCTTGGAGGATGTATCCCCAAAACTCCAGGAATTTCCCAACCTAAGCCTGGCAACCCAAGACAGCTCACCTGCAGAGACTCACTATATCCATCTGTACATCCCATCTAGCCAGTTTGGTGTAGTGGTTAAAGTGTGTGGACTCTAATCTGGGAGAACCAGGTTTGATTCCCCACTCCTCCACTTGCAGCTGCTGGATGACCTTGGGCAAGCAACAGTTCTGACAAGAGCTGTTCTTGATAAAGAGCAGTTTCTGTCAGAGCTCTCTCAACCCCTCAACTGGGGTTGCCTGTTTCCAGCAGATGTATATTCATGAGCCTGCCGTGGCTTGCGTCCTATTCTATGCCTCAAGCAGTCTGGACAGTGGTTTTGTACCTCATCCAGGGTACAACTTTTGTTTCCTTTCGCTTTTCCAAGTTTAACATTTGTAGAAAAGTTTGAATCACTGTTGTCCTGATCCAGGGGGCCACTACAGTCTATTTTGGAGAAACATTTGTTTTCCCTGAATTGCTACTGAACAATAAGGGGATTTTTTTTCTCTCTCTGTTGTGGGGAGGGGAAGGGAAAGGAGTTTGTAAGTTGCTCGGAGACTCCAAGTGAAGGGCGGGGTATATATCCAATCTCCTCCTCCTCCTCCTCCTCTTCTTCTTCTTCTTCTGAAATCGGGGAGGGCAAAGTGCCAGAGAGCCTGATAATCAGATTTTCAAAGATGCCCAAGGGCAGGGGCGCATGAGAAGGCTCCCTGTTGCCCTAAGCAGCACTGACCAATCTCGGTGCCCCCCCTTCCTTTCCACACTGACCCAGGGTCCATTTTAGCTGTTGACCTGTCTGACCAGATAGACAACACAGGTCGCAGCAACACAAAAATTCATTCATATGATAACACAATATACCGTACAAACTGAGCCAAGCTTTGGCTACATAGAATTCTACAAAAATGCAACACAACATCTATTTTAATATTTCACAAGTTAAATCTATCAAAGTTCCAATATTCATGACCTGAAAGGCATTTTTCTACATTTCCAATTCCAAGCTGCATTACCGAGAGTGGAACTGCTCCTTACTTCAAAGGACGAGGGGGGAGACGGCTGCACGGCCGTGTATTCCTGCAGCCTCTTCTGCCATTCTTATCACCAGTAAAATTAATCAGGAATTAATATTTATTTTCCAAACACAGTGTAACACAGACTTACTGTCCTGTCTGTTATGTTTAGTACACATTTTTATCAGGTAATTAAACTGTCTATACAGAGAACACATTGGGTACATATGCTCACAATAAACACGACGATATGAAAAAGATTTTGAGTTTATTAAAAATAATTATGGGGGGGGTGCAGTTGCTGAATGTTATTTCAAATGAACAGCTTGGTGGAGGTGGAGAATACTAAAAAACCAGAGAATAATCTCTAGGAAGTGTTCATGTTATTTCCTGACAATTAATTTATGGTTGTTTTTAACTTCTTTTTACCTATCCTAAGCCTTGCTGTGCAGGGATGGTAGGCCTAAATGGTCAGATCCAGGGTATGCAAAAAAAAAAAGAAAAATCAGTATTTTTCAGATTTGGGTACATTGAACCCAAAAGTATCAGTATTTTCCAATATTCCCAAATAACGATATTCCCAAATCCCAATATAGGGTATAATGGAGAATTGATCTGAGGGTATCTGGGACTCTGGGGAGGGGGCTGTTTATTGAGGTAGCGGTATAAAATTTGCAGCATAGCAGCTGGTGCCTCTCCTAACCCACCCCCACCCCAAGTTTCAAAAAGATTGGACCAGGTGGTCCAATTCTATAGGTTCCCAAAGAAGGTGCTCCCATCTTCCATTGGTTTCATTGGAAGGGAGAAAGGCATCTTAAGAGACTGCAGACCCTTTAAATGCCTTTTCCAAGCCATGAGTTCACTCAGAAGGTGTTTAAAGGGACTGGAATCCCTTTAAACACCCTTTGACTCCAGCTATCTGGTGGTCCTGAAAAATTCCAAATAATTGGGATTTTCTGGGCTTGGCCATTTCGGATAGCCGAAAAATTGCCAAATCTATATCTGGCTGAAAGAATATCTGGAAAATACTGATAAGGTACTTTTTGGGATATTTTTTTCCAGCTCTGATCTCACCGAATACACATCCTTAGTCAGATACTGACTGTGCTGCTCGTTGGGCCCTGAGACTGGCTATTGCTTGGCCTCCGATTGCCTTGCAGTGGAATGTCTTGCCGTGGGTGAAGACTGGATGCTGGCTGAGATCCTGGCTTCTTCAATAATGTTGGCTGTGGAGGAAGCCTTGGGAGTGGCTACTGTGCCAATGTGGGGATAGGCCGAGTGTCTATCCAAAGAGGAACGTGGTGGCTGAGGCACTGAGGTGGTTAACGTTGGTTTGGTCAATCAGCTATCCAATGGTTCTAACAACGGTTTGGGTCATAGCTTAGGCAGTACTCCTGGAACAGGCCTTGGAGAGGTAGACAGTGGCTCCCCTGCCCTCCAGCCCTTCCTTCTCTGGGATCCACCCCCAAATCTCCAGGAATTTCCCAAACCAGAGCTGACAGCCCTATGGCTAACAGCATAATCTTGTTTTGCCTGGTCAAACATGTAACAAGTCGCACACACAAATCCTATCACATCGTGGAAATAGTTTTGCAGCTTCGGATGGGTCTCTTTGGACCTTATAGGGATGCCAGCCTCCAGGGGGGATGTGGGGATCCCCCAGAATTCCAGCTCCTCTCCAGACTGCAGAGATCAGTTCCCCTGGATAAAATGGCTGCTTTGGAGGGTGGGCTCTGAATGGCCTCGTGCCCCACGGAGGTCCCTGTCCTTCCCAGGCTCCATCCCCAGATCTCCAGGAGTTTCCCAACCTGGATCTGGCAGCCCTTGGGCCCCCCTTCCCCTGCTGGTGGCTGGGGGGCAATGCTTCCTCTAAGCTTTGGACCCCGGTGAGCAAAAATTCTACTTTATGAGCTCCTGCAATTAAAGTTGTGAGTGAGCAATTTGGCTGCTGCATAAATTAGTTTGCTCTGGAGCCCTCCTTCCTGAGCTAAGACGAAAACGTGTGAGCCAATGGCTAAAAAACTGTGAGCTAGCTCACACTAATTCAGCTTAGAGGGAACACTGGTCCTTCCCAAGCTGGTTTTTGACCCACTAAAGAAAAGATGTGGGGATGCTATAAGGACCTTGTGTCTCTTCTCCTCACAAGTGAAACAGCCGCTTGCCAGAGGGCGGATTTATCACTCTCCCCCAATGCTCCCTCTAAGCTGCGGAGTCTTGTGAGCAAAAATTCTACTTTGTGAGCTACGGGCATTGAAGCTGTGAGTGAGCAATTTGGCTGCTGCATAAATTAGTTTGCTCTGGAGCCCCATCCTTCCTGAGCTGAGACGAAAATGTTTGAGTCGGAGGCTACAGAACTGTGAGCTAGCTCTCACTAACTCAGCTTAGAGGGAACGCTGGGGGAGTGGGGGACCCTGGCCACCGTACCCCAGTAAGATGTACAAATTTCCCCTCAGACCCGCCTCTTCGTGTCCCAAGCCCGATTCTTCTGCGCTTCACTTAGTCACCTCTTTAGCTATTTAAGGGAGCGATTCCAGTCGTTCTCTTAAATGACCTAGACGGGGGGTGGGTTTTTTTGTACCGGGCAAACATTTAAACTGAACAGGAATGACAAGGTGAAGTGCTAACCTCAAATGCATCCAGTCAGCCCTGTCAAAATATCCTTGCTGTGGAGTAGCCTCGGTAACCCGTCACTTTGAACATCAACTTATGTGACTTTTAGTTTCATACGACTCTTGCTTTTCTGAGGCGCGGAACTAAGACTTCTTTGGTTCCCTGTCTTTAGCCGGATGAAAAACTCCTTCCTCTTGTCTCCACTGCAGATTATCAGCTCGGTTTAGGACCTCTGAGTCTTGAGGACGGCCGCTGTCCGAGTCTCTTTTCAGTCGCTGGGTCTCTTCGTTCCCCTTTTGTTTGGCCTCCCCCCCTGCCCCGTATCCCCTGTTCCACGCCCAGACGTTTAAAAACCTCCAGGAACCCCGGCCAAACTGGCCTGGAGAAAAATGGCTTCCTGACCCCAAAGTGGCGATCAACATTTCCCGGGGTGTGTAAGGAAGGGCCACGAGAACTCAGCACGGAGGCAGCCCTTCCTGCCCTCCCATCTCGTGATCAGCCTAAGTTCACACAGCTGTCAGATGGCCATCTAGCCATCTAGATCAGGGATGTCAAAATCATTTGCTATTAGGGCCGGATCTGACAGAAATGAGACCTTGTTGAGCCGGGCCACGTGTGTGTCCTAAAATGTAATGCCCGGGAGCGGAGATATAAACTTCATGAAGGACATGCCCCTGTATAAATCATTGGTGCGACCTCATTTGGAATACTGTGTACAGTTCTGGTCACCACATCTCAAAAAGGATATTATAGCATTGGAAAAAGTGCAGAGAAAGGCAACTAGAATGATAAAAGGGTTGGAACACCTTCCCTTATGGAGAAAGGTTAAAATGCTTGGGGCTCTTTAGCTTGGAGAAACGACGGCTGAGGGGTGACATGATCGAGGTTTATAAGATTATGAATGGGACTGAGCAGGTTGAGAAAGAAGTACTTTTCTCCCTTTCTCACAATACAAGAACTCCTTGTGGGCGCTCCGTGAAATTGCTGAGCAGTCGGGTTAGAACAGATAAAAGGAAGTCCTTCTTCACCCAAAGAGTGATTAACAGATGGAATTCACTGCCACAGGAGGTGGTGGCAGCTGCAAGCATGGACAGTTTCAAGAGGGAATTAGACAAACATCTGGAGCAGAAGTCCATCAGTGGCTATTAGCCACAGGGTATAGATGGGAACTCTCAGTCTGGGGCAGGTGATGCCCTCTATTCTTGGTGCTGGAGGGGGCAGCAGTGGGGGGGCTTCTAGTGTCCTGGCCCCACTGCTGGACCTCCTGATGGCACCTGGTATATTTTGGCCGCCCTGTGACAGAGTGTTGGACTAGATGGGCCATTGGCCTGATCCAACATTGGCTTCTCTTATGTTCTTATGTTCTTATGACACAAAACACAAAGATTTTTTTTTACTTAAAATAAAAACACGCTTAAAGCATTGGCACCCTTGCAATATTGTGTTTATTTAACAGTGCCTGATAACTGACACCTCTTGCTCTGAAGTATTCCATCAAAATGTCTGTGCTGTTGCAATCTTCAGTGTGCTGTTCAGGTGTGTATCCGTAAGCCACAAACCTACTTCTGATTTATGGACATTCACCACAGGAATCTCATGCTCAGAGTCCTGAGTCTAGGACCCAGGTTAAAACATGAAACGGCTGAGCGAGTGAGAGAGTCGGGCGAAACAGGATATGATGCAGGAGCAGGAGCAGAACTCAACGCAGAAGACGGCCCGTTCCAGTGTGGGCCTGAGGGAAGCCCTCCGGGGGGCTGATCCAGCCCCCGGGCTCCATGTTTGACACCCCTGCTCTAGATGGTGCTACTGGCGCCACCCCCTCCTCCCTGCTTCCGTGCACACCATCTCCTCTCTGCGTAAGAAACTTCTGTTCTATTTCTGTGCTGTTCTAACTCATACGGCTTCTTAACTTATTAGTTTTAAGCAGATTACTAAAATATAGGGAAAGCTAGACCCCCTTTGAACAGCTGCGGAAATCTATCAGGGATGCATAAAGTCTCACAGCTACAAGAGTGATCAGTCGGCTATTCTCTTCTAATAAAAGAGGTAACGTCACCATGTGATCTATACTTTGGGCGCAAAGGAAGAGTCAAGAGATTTCCGGGCCTCAAAAAGTAATTACGTTCAAAGGTCACATGATTGTTGTTGTTCAGTCGCACAGTCGAATCTGACTCTTCGCGACCCCATGGACCAGATCACGCCAGGCCCTCCTGTCTTCCGCTGTCCGCTGAAGTTTGCTCAATTTCATGTTTGTTGCATCGATGACACTGTCTAACCATCTCATTCTTTGCCGCCCCTTCTTCTTTGCCCTTCAATCTTTCCCAGCATCAGGGTCTTCTCCAGTGAGGGCTCCCTTCTCATTTGGTGGCCAAAGGATTTGAGCTTCAACTTCAGGATCTGGCCTTCCAGGGAACAGTCCGGGTTGATTTCTTTTAGGATTGACTGATTTGATCTCCTTGCAGTCCAAGGGACTCTCAAGAGTCTTCTCCAGCACCATAGTTCAAAAGAATCTATTCTTCGGCGCTCGGCCTTCCTTATAGTCCAACTCTCGCAGCCATACATTACTACGGGGAATACCATTGCTTTGAGCATGCGGACTTTTGTTGGCAGGGTGATGTCTCTGCTTTTTATCATGCTTTTTAGGTTTGCCATCGCTTTCCTCCCAAGGAGCAGGCGTCTTTTAATTTCATGGCTGCAGTCACCATCTGCAGTGATCTGGGATCCCAGGAACGTGATACATGGTGTCTACACTCCCTGCACCACAATCGCACACTCTGTCAGAGGACAGGGCAAAGTTTGAGTGCAGCGGCCCCGTTAAGACCAACAAAGTTTAATTCTTCTGGGCTCAAGCTTTCGTGTGCAAAACACACTTCATCATGACAGCTGAAACCCAGAATAAGACTTTGATGGTCTTAAAGGTGCCGTTGGACTCAAACTTTGTTCTGTTGCTTCAGATCCAGGGCTATTTTTGGGCAGGAGTTCCAGCTGGCTCCCGAGTTGGCCACGCCCAGCAGGAACTCATTAGCATAACAGGCCACACCCAACAACAGAAACTCATTGGCTACATGAGGGGTGTGTGGCCTAACATGCAAAGGAGTTCCTGCTACAAAAAAAGCTCTGGGGTTTTGACAACAAACAAGGTAAACAGAATAAGAAGCAAAAGGTAGGTGTGGCTGGATGACCACACTTCTGGTAGCATGGGGGTGTGGCCTAATATGCTAATGAGTTTCTGCTGTTGGGTGTGGCCTATGATGCTAATAAGTTCCCGCTGGGCTTTTTCTACAAAAAAGGCCTGTTCAGACCAACATGGCTGCCCATCTGAATCTATCAGAGTTTGGTATCTTAAGATACCCTTGCAAAATTCTAGATCAGGGGTGTCAAACATGTGGCCCGGGGGCTGGATCAGACCCCTGGAGGGCTTCTATCAGGCCCACAAGGGACTGGCTGTCTCCTGCTTCTTCCTCCAGTTCTGCTGCTGCTCTTGCATCATAGCTTGCTTTCCCAGACTCTCTCAATCGCTCAGGAGAGATAGATAGGCAAGCTTCGGCTCCCTGCACTGGGCTGAGGCTCCTCCCCCTCCCCTCCCAGAATGCAACAGCACAGACATTTTGATGCAGTAATTCAGAGCAAGAAGTGTCCGTTATCAGAGACTGTTAAATAAACAAAATATTGCAAGAGTGCCAATGTTTCAAGCATGTTTTTGAGTTTAAGAAATCCTTTGTGTTGGTCTCCTTTATAAAGTTTATATCTCTGCTACCTGGCATTACATTTTATGACACATCCGGCCCAGCCTGACAAAGGCCAATTTATGTCAAATCTGGTGCTCCATAACAAATGAGTTCGACAGCCCTGCTCTAGATGGTGCGTCATCAAAAACCAACGTGAGGGCACCCCAAAGCACAGAGGCTGCCAGTGTTTGGTCTGCCCCATTCTGGCACATGCGTGATCTGCTGTGCCCACAGGAACGCGGTCAACAGGCACGACAATGGCCCCCTCGTCTCTTCATTCACAGACATCTGCCTGGTTCTGTTAATTCCCTTCCAAATGAGTTCCGCTCCATTCTGGTTCCATTCCAAATCAGTTGAACGTCTGTTCTGGGGAGGTGCGTTCTCGCAAAGGCCACAAGAGGGACTTCCGTGAGCAATTTCTCCATTGGGGTTACGGCCCTGTGCATCGGCATCCGCTCGTGGATTGCAGTCGGAACTGCCTGGAGCGTTTTACAACAGCTTTGCACCTTTACTTATTGCTCCAGATAAAAATTATTCAGAACCAGCCAGTCTAACATCCAGTGGTCCCTCTAAGCTGTGGTGTCTTGTGAGCAAAAATTCTACTTTTATGAGCTACTGTCATTAAAGTTGTGAGCGAGTGATTTGGCTGCTGCATAAATTAGTTTGCTCTGGAGCCATCCCTTCCTGAGCTAAGACAAAAACATGTGAGCCGGAGGCTTAAAAACTGTGAGCTAGCTCACACTAACTCAGCTTAGAGGGAACACTGCTAACATCCCAAGAGGTTTGTATTGTTATTTTTTTAATTGAATTGCCTCAACTGTTCTCTTGGGCCAGAAGCAAACCCATTATATATACAAAAATAACTTGTTTGGAATTGGATACACAGAGTGGGAAAAAGGAAGATTAATTCCTCCAGGCACTGTGACAACCTCTTTGCACCTGAAGTTATGTAATCAGATTGGAATAGCTGATAGGTTGTTTGCTACAGCAAGAACGGGAGAACCTGGATAGCAGGCAGCATTTGTAACATGTGACTTAAAATATTAGAGGCTCTGTAAGGCTTGCCATAGGGAGAACAGTCTTCTCAGATTCTTTAGGTTTGCCTTCAAAGCAGAGAAATAGCATGGAGAGAGGGAGTTGTGTCAGACTCCTTAGTCAGGTCCCACAGCTCAGGGCTTCATCAGAAAAAAAACCTGTTTCATGGTGAATCAGAACTAAAAACTTGTGTACAGCTTGTGTCAGGAATGCCTGGGAACAATCGGGCCTTCTATGTTATACTACAATCAAACACTCTCTTAGTGAGTTGAAGCCAATAGGTATAGTTCGCGCATGCACAGGCAAAGCAAACGGGCAAAGCAGGCAAACAATCTAAAAGCCATTGGTTCCCAACTTAGGACTTCTGGAGCTCCTACAAGGTCACATAGATGATAACATACAGACAGTGCAAATGGTAATCTTCAGAGGCTGGTAGATGAAGAGTACTCCCTCCACATTCCATCCCCGTGACAGGGCTACCTGACAGTTGTCTTTTTCTGCTCTCTGGGAATGCTGCATCCCTCCCCCCTGTCAATCAACACCCCAACCAATGTCAACAAGATAACTCACAATGGTCCCATTCGTGGTACATTCTTTATTGTCTGTGATTTTTTTGCACGTGCTCACAGTCTGGTGTGAAATGACTTAATCTTGTGTATTTATTTATTAATTTAAAACATTGAGACGCTCGTCTTCCAAAGGCTCAGAGCAGCTTACAACATCTCAATGAAAACCGGAAGAAAAGAGCAGGCGTCCAAGAGCACCTTAAAGACTAACAAAATCTGCGGCAGGGGATACACGCTGACCTGAGTCTCGGCTCACCTCTTCAATTAAAGCCATGCCCATCTACTGTTTTCTACCACACAACTCACCCATTTCAGGAAGTTTCTTCTGCCCCATACAATGACACGCTATTTCACAATGCTGCCCCAAAAGATGTCATCTCACATTAATGCCCAAATGGACTTCAGCCAAATAACTCCTTAAAGGAAATCTTATATGGCTTTACAAGCAACAACGAAGAGACGGCAGAGAAGAAGGTTCCTCTGGGAATATCAGAATGTAAGAGAATCCATCTTGGATCAGGCCAGTGGCTCATCCAGTCCAACAGTCCATGTCACACAGTGGACAAAACCTAGGTCCCATCAGGAGATCCACCAGTGGGGCCAGAACTCCAGAAGCCCTCCCACTGTGGCCCCCCAAGCACCAAGAAGACACAGCCTCACTGCCTCAGACATAGCCTTCCATCAACACCTAAGCTCTTTTCATAATTGGGGAGGCCACTACTGCTGAAAACGCCCGTTCTCTCACTATGTCAAACATATATCCTGGAGAGAGAGAGAGAACTGAAAATAGTGACTTCTGGGATGGTCTAAGTGTGGATATGCCCTTTCTTTATTATTTGTTTTAAGCATAGTTCTAGCCTTCCATTTGCCACGGCAGCATGGTGGCTGACTTCTAAGGCTGGATCTGCAGCTGGTGCTGAGCAAAGGCTAAGAACGTCAACACTGTTGTAACTAATCAAACCGACTACAGCCACCACCACCACGATGTCTAGGCCTCCCAGCCCCAATGTCCTGCCCCTTTGGAACTGGATAGAAAAAAATGGCCTCCACATAGTGACACTCTAGGAGTTTCTGCTACACAGAGACTAGGAACAGTAGTGTTAAGTATGAGACTCAACAACTGGATTCAGCTTCAAAGTGATTTCAGCTTTATTAAACGGCAACGGTAAGTCAGAAACACACGACAACAAGGGGAGCACAGCTCCCTTTTTAAACTATCCCGGGCTTTCAAAGCCACGCCCATAACATGTTAAAGACCAATCATAACACAGGGAT
Organism: Gekko gecko; assembly: GCA_029375565.1. Classification (NCBI taxonomy): domain Eukaryota; kingdom Metazoa; phylum Chordata; class Lepidosauria; order Squamata; family Gekkonidae; genus Gekko; species Gekko gecko. The sequence goes on along the minus strand of JAPDNY010000001.1, from coordinate 145,053,156 downwards.
AAAGGCCAATCAGGACCGTTCCCTCTTTGATACATTCTCACACAGTGATTGGATATTTACAGAGGTTTCTCAGAAACCGACCAATGGTAATGCGACAGATGAAGAGCCACATTCAGAAGCAAGCTTAACATGGGAATGTATAGCAAGGATTCACATTCCAATACACAACAGGTAGCCTAACTCCTCGCCTAGGAGGGACATCATGTCCCCCCCAAACTCTGCCTTCCCTGACCACCACCTGCCAAAATCTCCTGGCACTTGCCAAGGCATTGTTGAGAGCCCTTCCTTTTCCATCTCCATCTCGTCTTCAGGTGAGTCACCCTCATCCAGTTAACCATAAATCCCAAGAACTATTTAAATAACTAAATGGCTCCTCCTGAATTAATAAGGGGAAAGGGAGTTAACGGGATGAAAGTCGTTAGCGAACGGCAACTATTCCTCTTCCAATAGAAAACAGCAAGAGTCCAGTAGCATCTTACAGATGAACAAAATTGGTGGCGAGGCAGGAGATTTCCGAAGAAGTGAGCGGTGACTCCTGAAAGCGCATCCCCGGCCACAAATGTTGTTAAGTCTTGAAGGTGCTGCTGGACTCTGGCTCTTTTCTCTGGCTACAGACAGACTAACATGAAGACCCATCTTGCTCTATCCCTCTTCTACCTCTCCTTGAATCAGCAACAGAGCCAGGGCAGAATTCAATACACATGAATGCACATGAATCTGCTTTGCATGGTCCAGCAATTAGTCCATCGACCCAGACATCGTAATTCATTCTCCGGGGAGGGGGAGTGGGTTCCTCAGTCTTGTAGAGACTGTGGGCCCCACTGGGGTTCTGGGAAAGGTTGGTGGGTGTGCCGTAAAATGGCTGCCATGGGAGGCAGGACCAGTCATAAAATGGCTGCCACAGGGAGTGGGGCCAATCAGAAACATGCATCCTTCCACGATACCTCCTGGGGACTTATGAAACGTTTCCTGTTCTAATGAAGTAGAGGAAAGCCAGGATTCACTCTTTCTCTCGAGGGAGAAGGAAGTGGGAACCAGGAAACACGTTGGTGGGTACCATACTGGGAGGATTATTGTTCTGGGGTCTTTCCAACACCTGTCACCTGAGATGCTTTAACTGGGAACGCCACTGACGAACACTGAATCTTCTGCATCCTGAGAGAGCGATCTGCCGTACATGAAAAGCGAAGGCGAAAGACGGTTGAGGCAGGTAAAATAAACTAGCCTCAGAATATAATCTAACAGATTTCCCTCAGGATTTCTTCTTTTGTATTGTGGATCCAAACAATACCCTTCTCTGGCCTTTTACTATTTGTCTCAATCAAATACAAAAGTAGGCTTGCCAAGAACTTACCACGTGCCGACGGGGGATGGATACGTCCTCGCAGGACCATCCCCAGGGGAAGGACAGGTGCGGAGCAGCATGCCGTCACCAGGAAGGGACGCTAGGCGACACTCTGGCAATGCGGCTGGAAACTTGATGGTACCATCTAGTTTTCAGCCCCATTGCCAGAGCGTCGCCTGGCGTCACTTCCTGGCAACAGCATGGTGCGTTACCAGGAGGACTGGTCCGGCCAGGGAGCATGCGTCCCCCGCTCCCCCGCGGTAAGTACTTGGGAACCCTATACAAAAGCGATAACACAGTATAGTATACACAAACCAAAAAAACACTGTATAAATAACGCAATCCAAGGCACTATGCTGAAGTGCAAAGAAAGGAAGAATATTTATACAACACAAATGTGTACAGACAAATATAATATAGTGTATACATATGACGTACAACAACACAGAGTGTACAAAGAAGCCGCCACAAGGACATCGGGACGAAGAGTCCGGATTCAGATCTTCGTTTCGTTGATACTTCTTCAGTTGTACCACTTAGTTTCATTTAGTGCTCAAAATAGAGAAGCCTTCATGTTATTGTGCAGGGGAAAATATCCACTGGTTTGTAACTAGTTTGTAACTGCAGGGAGAACGCGGAGGCTAACTGACAATGTGAGAATGTCTTCTACTGATGATCAGTTGCCCTGCTGAAACTAGGTTGATGTGAATTGTGGATATTTTCCCCTGCACAATAACATGAAGGCTTCTCTGTTTTGAGCACTAGATAAAGCTAAGTGGTACAACTGAAGAAGTATCAACGAAACGAAGATCTGAATCCGGAGTCTTCGTCCCGATGTCCTTGTGACGGCTACTTTTGTACACTCTGTGTTGTTGTATGTCATATGTATACACCATATTGTATTTGTCTGTACACATTTGTATTATTTAAACATTCTTCCTTTCTTTGCCCTTCAGCGTAGTGCCTTGGGTTGCGTTATTTATACAGTGCTTTTTTGGCTTGCTTTTACAGTTTGTAACATTCTCCCTCCCCCTTTCTAAGCCTCTCTTCTCTCCTAAAACTAATCAGCCTATTTCCCCCCCCCCGACAGAGAGAGAACGAGAGCGAGAGCGAGGGAGGGGAGGGCCTTTTCATGTGATTATGATAAAACCAAACGCATTTACTTTCTCAGCACAGAAATAATCTTCTTGCCTGAAGCTCAGAGTCAAGTCATGCCTCCGCTTCCCTTGGTTATTTGCAGAAATTTATTTTCTGCACTCTCCGAAATCTTTTTCGGATGGCTAATAATTACCGCCAGTTCTGCTCACTCTCCTTTCCGACTCCTCCCTCTCTGCAATCAAAATGGGCTTGAGCCGAAGAGAAAAGGGGGAAATTGAGGGGTGTCGAAACGATCTGGATTTGAAGATGCCGTCAAACTCCTGGGCAATCTGCAAGACGTCTGCGGCGGAACAAAAGAGACGCTAAGCAGATTTGCACAGTTGCGCTGTAGTCCCGGCAGGCAGACATGACTAAGCCCCCAGCCCCGTCACCTGTTCAAACACTTTGATAGCTGCCATACATGTACAAAGCTGCCTAAAGTCTAATATGCGTCATAATAGCAGCCTTAAGCTCGCACTTCCGATGTGCAGAATGCTCACCACATTAGGATCAGCGGGGGGTTGCAGTATTCAAATGGAAAGGATGATCAGGATCCTGATGGCTAAAGACTTATTTCATAGAATCATAGAATGTTAGAGTTGGAAGGGACCTTGGAGGTCATCCAGTCCAACCCCCTGCAGTCTGCAGGAGCAGAGCCGAAAGAGAGCCCTACAACCTACCCAAAAGATGGTCATCCAGCCTTGCTTAAAAACATCCAGTGAAGGAGTATCCACCACCTCCTGAGGCAGTCTGTTCCACTGCAGAAGAAGAAGAAGAAGAGGAGGAGGAGGAGATTGGATTTATACCCTAACCCTTCACTACCCAAGGGTGTCTCAGAGCAGCTTACAAACTTCTTTCACTTCCCCTCCCCACAACAGACACCCTGTGAGGTAAGTGGGGCTGAGAGAGCTCCAACACAAACTGCTGTTTTTCAAGAACTATGGCTTGCCCAAGGTCATCCAGCAGCTGCAAGTGGAGGAGTGGGGAATCAAACCCCGTTCTCCCGTATTAGAGTCCATGCACTTAACCACTACACCAAACTGGCCCTCACACTAAACTGGCTCAACCACTCTTACAGTTAGGAAGTTTCTCCTGATATCTATCCGGTAATGACTCCATGTAATTTCCATCCATTAGATCTAATCTTGCAATCCAGAGCAAGAGAGAAGAGATCTGCTCCATCTTCTACATGACAGCCCTTCAAATACTTGAAGACTGCAGTCATGTCCCCTCTAAGCCTTCTCTTTCCCAGGCTAAACAGACCCAACTCTTTCAGTCTTTCCTCATAAGACTTGGATTCCAACCCTCTCACCATCCTGGCCCGCCCTCTTCTGGACACACTCAAGCTTGTCAACATCCTTCCTGAAGTGTGGTGCCCAAAACTGGACACAGGACTCCAGGTGAGGCCTGACCAGAGCAGAATAGGGTGGAACTACCACCTCCTGTGATCTGGACACAAGGCTTCTGTTCATGCATCCTAAGATTGCATTAGCCTTCTTTGCAGTCACATTGCACTGCCGGCTCATGTTGAGCTTGTGATCAACCAGAACACCCAGATCCCTTTTCACATGTGCTGCTGTCAAGCCTTGTCCCTCCCATTCGATATCTGTGCCTTTGGTTTTTTTGTGCCCAGGTGTAGGACTTTGTACTTATCTCTATTGAAATCCATTTTATTTGTCTCAGCCCACTGTTCCAGCCTATCTAGATAATTCTGAATCCTGACTCTGTCTTCTTCAGAATTAGCAATCCCACCCAGCTTTGTGTCATCTTCAAATCTGATAAGCATCCCCTCTATGTCTTCATCCAGGTCATTTATAAAAACACTGAACAACACCGGGCCCAGGACCGAGCCCTGTGGTACTCTACTCGAGACTTCCCTCCACGTAGACGCAGAGCCATTTACAAGCACTCGACCATGAATCCATCCAACGGTTGCTCCATCCAGCCCACACTTAACCAGCTTATCCTCAAGGATATCATGAGAAACTTTGTCGAATGCTTTGCTGAAATCTAGATACACTATGTCCACGCCATTGCCAGAGTCAATCATTTTAGTAACTCTGTCAAAAAAGGAGATAAGGTTGGTTATTTATTATTAATTTCGGCTTCTGTTCTGCCCTCCCCGTGAATGGGCTCAGAGTGAATGACCACAAAAGTTAAAACATTTCACAGTAAGAATTAAAACACTTCATAAAAATCACCCACAATAAATAATTAACACAGATTTAAACTGAGCTGTAAACATGAAGCTATAATACAGCCATGGTGGCTCAGAGGCTAAGATGCTGAGCTACAGACCGGAAGGTCGGTAGTTCAGCAGTTCGAGTCCTGAGTGCTGCATGACGGAGTGAGCTCCTTTCTCTGGCCCCAGCTCCTGCCAACCTAGCAGTTCAAAAGGAAGAAATTGCAAGTAGATAAATAGGAACCACTTCCATGGGAAGATAACAATGCTCCGTGCACTTTGTTGTCTAGCCATGCCAGCCACATGACCACGGAAACATTTTTGGACAGTGCTGGCTCTTCGGCTTGGAAACAGAGATGAGCACCACAATCCTAGAGTCAGATTCAACTAGCTTTCAAGCAAGGGAAACCTTTATAAACAAGACAAGACGGCACAGCAGTTTAATATGGTACCCACAGAAACTGGTGGCACTAGGTCGTAGGCCAAACTATGGGACCAGTAGCCCACAAGCAGCTGTGCCGCCCTGGCTCTTCCGTTTCTCCCACTTGCATTGGTTACTTTCACACTGTTCATTTACGTGGCTGCATTTTGACCCACAGCTCCCCCAACCCCCCGATTTCCCCCACGTCTTCTCGGTCCTTGTTTTTTTGCCCATCGGTTTCCCTGGAGGCCCTCGAGCCCTGCTACATCGGGCGAGGAAGAAAAATCCCTCTTTGCCAACATACCATCCATCATTTTATAAACCTCTCTCATGTCATCCTCCTCCTCGGTCGTCTCTTTCCTAAACAGAAAAGGCCCAGAGACTCTTCCGCCTTTCCTCCTCCTAGGGAAGACGCTTTCGCAAGACAGCTTCCTCTCGGGAGAATTCAGCACCCATTTGTCTGCCCCGGCATGAAGCTGACCAGAAATGACGCCCCTGCTCTCACAGGCCGAAAGAATCCTGCAGGAGTCTGGGAACCGAGGCCCACAGCTTGTGGCATTGTTACGTACGGATGGCACACTGTCCCAGGCAAGACAGTTTTATTTGCACTCTTAGGACCTGAACTGGAAGGTACACATTACTTCCAGTATATACAAAGACTTGTGACACAAGGCCAGATATACTTGTGGCCCCAAATGGAAACCTTTTGGTCTGTCATTCGATTCCATATTGGAACATTCCAATTCTGGTCCCCTCTTATTTATTGTTAATTATGTGTGTTACGGGGGCTGTGTTCCTTGTTGAATTTTGCACCATTTGACCTCTGAAGAAGGCTCTCGTGAGCCGAAACGTGTCAGGTCAAGTCATACGCTGTCCTTTTCTGTGTATTTGTAACTTTGGACATTCTATGAAGCTTTATTTGGGCCCCTACGAGGTTTTTATATGTCTTTGTAATAAACACCCTTTTGTACACTTGCTCATGTTTTTAACTTTTGGCCCTCAATAAGTTTTCTAAACTTCCTTTGGAGGTTTGTGCTTTGTTGGTTTAGATTTCCCCCTCTTTTTTTGGGGGTATTGTTTTTAAAGAGGTTTGGGCCGGTGGGGGGTTAGGGTTGCCAGCCCTGGGTTGGAAAATACCTGGAGACTTTGGGGGTGGATCCAGGAGAGGGCGGGGTTTGGGGAGGAGCCTCAGCATGGTCCGGTGCCATATAAGTCCACCCTTTGAAGCAGCCATTTTCTCCAGGGGGTGATCTCTGTCAGCTGGAGATCCCCAGGCCCCACCTGGAAGCTGGCAACCCTAGGGGGCAATGAGGAAAAAAGAGGATTTCTGCTTCCAGAGCAGATGGATGGGCAAGGAGTGGATGGGCAGCTAACTGACTGGCAGGGGCGGACGGGAGGTCGCCGTCCACCAAGATCTGCCGCCTCAAAACCTGCAGGTCTCCACTAGGACCAACATGAGGTTCTCCACATGCAGTTCTTGGGTGTGGATTTACCCCAAGGCAGGTGCTTTAGGGCAGGGACCTGTGGCACCCTGCCAGAAAATTAGAATAATGTTGGGGTTCCTTGGATTTATGATCCAGCTGATGTCCCTCAACTTTCAGCACTGATGGAGCTCCGTTCACTTTCACGGAGAATCCCAGAAGTCACCATTTCTCACTTGATCTAGATGAGGCATGAGAAAAAATGCCAACAGGAGCATCTGTATTGGGGGGGAGGCAGCTTATGACTGGAAGCTGTTTCCCAGCAGGGGATATCAGAACGCGTGCCGGTGTCGTGAACTGTGGGCCTCTTTGCTTTAAATATAGGCTTTCGGGGTGCCTTGGGGGATGACCACTCACTGCGTCACTTCTGAGGTTTCCAAAGAGAGGTGACTCCTTCACAGCGCCCTCCTCCCTCCCATAGCCCCAAAGGGACGAAATTCGGGCGTGGAAGATTTTCTCTCCCTCCCCAGATCAAAAACAGAAGTCCTCAACTCACTGTAGAGAATTCTGCCATCTTCATCACCTACTGATGGAATATTGATGGAATACTGTGTACAGTTCTGGTCACCACATCTTAAAAAGGATATTATAGCTTTGGAAAAAGTGCAGAGAAGGGCAACTAGAATGATAAAAGGGTTGGAACACCTTCCCTATGAAGAAAGGTTAAAACGCTTGGGGCTCTTCAGCTTGGAGAAACGACGGCTGAGGGGTGACATGATTGAGGTTTATAAGACTATGCATGGGATAGAGCAGGTAGAGAAAGAGGTACTTTTCTCCCTTTCTCACAATACAAGAACTCGTGGGCACTCCATGGAATTCCTGAGCAGTTGGGTTAGAACAGATAAAAGGAAGTCCTTCTTCACCCAAAGAGGGATTCACACATGGAATTCAGTACAAGCATGGACAGCTTCAAGAGGGAATTGGATCAACATCTGGAGCAGAGGTCCATCACTGGCTATTAGCCACAAGGTGTGGTCCATTGGAATTGTATGGAATTGTATTTTATACCATATAACTGCTGATTTTAAATTGTATGTTGGGTTTAAATTGTTAAATTGAGCTGCTTTGGTGGGAGGGCGGGGTAGAAATCTGATAGATAGATAGATAGATAGATAGATAGATAGATAGATAGATAGATAGATAGACAGACAGACAGACAGACGATAGATAGATAGATAGATAGATAGATAGATAGATAGATAGATAGATAGATAGATAGATAGATAGATAGATGGGACTCTGGGGCAAGGGATGCTCTGTATTCTTGGTGCTTGGGGGTGGGGTCAACAGTGGAAGTGCTTCTGGTGCCCTGGCCCCACTGGTGGACCTCCTGATGGCACCTGGTATTTTTGGCCACTGTGAGACACAGAGAGTTGGACTGGATGGACCACTGGCCTGATCCAACACTGGCTTCACTTATGTTCTTATGTTCTTATAATGCAAATGGCAACCAGATATTAATATTTTTTTTTTTAAATTAATCTTCCTGAGGCTCAGCAAAACCAGTTTCCTGGTCTAAATGCCGAGAGGCAGGACTGACCTCTGCTGTTTACCCAGGACGTTGTTGCTGTTGTTGTTATTTTCCTACGGCAGCCTTATGATTAAGAGGATGGCTACATCACTCTCCTAAGCCTGTTCCAGTCGGTCCTTTCGTGGTAGCAAGTGTTTGCTCTCAGTCTCCTTGAACACAAACAGAAAAGGTTTGTTCTTGGTGGCTGCCGGTGCCGATGTTCAACACTGTGCAAAATAAGTTGCCACACAAAGCAAGATGCAGCATATGTTGGATGCTTCTGCCGGAGTGAGGGAGGCCAGACCCCTCCCCAGTGTGGGTGGGGATCTCCCACTACCAGGCCCCACCTCTCTGGAATTACCCCCCCCACACCAAAAAAGGGAGGAATGCCAGAAATTAATGCAATGTGCCTATGTGACCTGGAAGTGACGTGGGCACATTGGGAGGGTGGCACCCTGGTTTTGGGGCAAAACTCTATGTTCAAAGGTAATTGCTGAGAGCAAGGTACCGTCACAGTCAGAGTCCAGAGCAGTGTTCCCTCTAAGCTGAGTTAGTGTGAGCTAGCTCACAGTTTTTTAGCCTCCGGCTCACACATTTTTGTCTCAGCTCAGGAAGGAGGGCTCCAGAGCAAACTCATTTACGCAGCAGCCAAATCGCTCGCTCACAACTTTAATGCCCGTAGCTCACAAAAGTAGAATTTTTGCTCACAAGACTTCACAGCTTAGAGGGAGCATTAAGTGTCAGCGTCAAAGTCAGCCCAAAGCCAGGGTTCCATACCAGAGTTCAGGCATGACTGGGTCGTTCGGTCCAGAGTCATATTCAAGAGCGAGCAGGCCTGAGATCCAAGTCCAACGCCAGTCCAAAGGTCGCTGGAGCAAAGCAGACGGCGGGCACAGAAATCCAAAGTTTAAAGACCTGACTGCTTGGATACTCTGCAGTAAGTTGTGGGTGCAGAAAGGGCCTTCTTCTTCTTCTTCTAACCGATTAACAGCTCAGCCCTCATTTCAACAGGAGCCATTTACCTTTTGTATTATCGCTTTAGAGACGCGGGCTGTAATTCCGCCTTACGAAAAGAAAGAGAAGTAGGTTGCTGACTCATGCTTGCAGCTAATAAAATTGCAGGGTCCCGGGAAAAACAGGCGGCCGGGGGGGGGGGACGACAAGCCTGGAAGGTCTCTATTTAATTATATGTTCCAGTGTGAATTACATAAGGCAGCATCTAACAGGAACATTGTTTACAGAAACCGAGAGAAGCCTGAAACAAAGGCATTCTCTGCATGAGTGATCCCGACCTAGTTTAGGGTAAGGAATGCCCAAAGTAGCTTTTCCCACGAGGGCAGTGAATGGCGGGGAAGGGAGTTGCGGCTGGCACTCTGTGATGTCGCTGGCAAGTTGAGAGCCAGCTTGGTGTAGTGGTGAAGTGCGCGGACTCTTATCTGGGAGAACTGGGTTTGATTCCCCACTCCTCCACTCGCAGCTGCTGGTGTGACCTTGGGTCAGTCACAAGCTCTGGCACAGCTGTTCCTGAAAAAGAGCAGTTTCTGCCAGAAGTTCTCTCAGCCCCACCTACCTCACAGGGTGTCTGTTGTGGGGAGGGGAAGAGAAAGGAGTTTGTAAGCCGCTCTGAGACGCCTTTGGGCAGTGAAGGGCGGGGTATAAATCCAAACTCTTCTTCTTCTTCTTCTTGTCGACGTACACAGGAAAAGATCCGTTGCTCCATCAGCCAGTTTGGTGTAGCGGTTAAGTGCGGGGACTCTAATCTGGGAGAACTGGGTTTGGTTCCCCATTTGCAGCTGCTGGATGACATTGGGCAAGCCACAGTTCTGGCACAGCTGTTCCTGAAAGAGCAGTTTGTGTCAGAGCTCTCTCAGCCCCGCCTACCTCCCAGGGTGTCTGTGGTGGGGAGGGGAAGGGAAAGGAGACTGTAAGCCGCCTCTGAGACTCCAAGTGAAGGGCCGGGTATACATCCGATCTCTTCTTCTTCCTCCTCTTCTTCAACTACGGCCTTTTCACACGTTCAGACCCAGCACAGTCACCTTAGAGCTCTGCATCCTTGTTTGAAGGGAGCTGCCCACTCCGAGTGAGTTCTGTGATAAGGGAACAGCTCGTCCATAGAAGGCCAACGCTATGCTGGGGATTATTAGGAAGGGAATTGATAACAAATCAGCCAGTATCATCATGCCCCTGTATAAATCATTGGTGCGACCTCATTTGGAATACTGTGTACAGTTCTGGTCACCAGATCTCAAAAAGGATATTATAGCATTGGAAAAAGTGCAGAGAAGGGCAACTAGAATGATAAAAGGGTTGGAACACCTTCCCTATGAAGAAAGGTTAAAATGCTTGGGGATCTTTAGCTTGGAGAAACGACGGCTGAGGGGTGACATGATCGAGGTTTATAAGATTATGAATGGGATTGAGCAGGTTGAGAAAGAAGTACTTTTCTCCCTTTCTCACAATACAAGAACTCGTGGGCACTCTATGAAATTGCTGAGCAGTCGGGTTAGAACAGATAAAAGGAAATACTTCTTCACCCAAAGAGTGATTAACATATGGAATTCACTGCCACAGGAGGTCGTGGCAGCTGCAAGCATGGACAGTTTCAAGAGGAAATTAGATAAACATATGGAGCAGAAGTCCACCAGTGGCTATTAGCCACAGGGTATAGAATGAGAACTCTCAGTCTGGGGCAGGTGATGCACTCTATTCTTGGTGCTGGAGGGGGCAGCAGTGGGAGGGCTTCTGGTGCCCTGGCCCCACTGCTGGACCTCCTGATGGCACCTGGTATATTTTGGCCGCTGTGTGTCAGAGTGTTGGACTAGATGGGCCATTGGCCTGATTCAACATTGGCTTCTCTTATGTTCTTATGTTCTTATGTTGAAAAGAGAAGAAGGGGAGCCGCTGCAGCTCCTCACCTGGTAAGTAAGGTAAAGGTAAAGGTTCCCTTGCTCGAAAGCCAGTCGAATCCGACTCTAGGGTTGCGGTGCTCATCTCCGTTTCAAAGCCGAAGAGCCAGCGCTGTCCGAAGACGTTTCCGTGGTCATGTGGCCGGCATGACTAAACACCAAGGCACACGGAACGCTGTTACCTTCCCACCGAAGTGGTCCCTATTTATCTACTTGCAATTTCTTGCTTTCGAACTGCTAGGTTGAACCCCCCATTAAGTACCATTCCATTAAAGATAGATCAAGATCGATAGCCGTGTTAGTCTGCCTGTAGCAGGAGAAAAGAAGTCCAGGAGGACTTTAAAGACCAGCACAATCTGTGGCAGGGTGGGACCGTTCATGAGTCCCTGCTCGCTTCTTCAGGTACAGCTAGAATGTGAGTCCCCCTGTCCTTATATCTGTATACAATCCACACATACCCCCCCACACCTTTCCCCAAAGCAAAGAGCCAACCGGGATCGTGTTCCACCTCAAGGGAGGAAGATGTTTCACAAGAACCCAGGAGGCACCATCTTTGCGTCTGCCCAGAGAGTGCACATTTGGAAAGGGCATCTTCCCATCTCAGGAGGAGACTTGGTTTGGAACCGCCTGACATTTTTTTCTGCCTGGTCCCCGCAGCCACCCCCAACACTCATGGCAGCCATTTTGTAATGGTGCCCACCACCTCTTTTCACAGTTCCAAGAGCAGCCATGGTTTGAGGTTCTCTGATTTACCACGTTCTGGAGCCTGTGCACACGAGTCCTGATTTATCCAAGACAAGGACCTCAGGAGAACTTCTCAAGCCGTGCCTCGGTCATACCGTGTTCCTAGCTCTGAAAGCTCCGTGGATAACCTGTTCTGGTCTAAGTTTTTCATTTACGGAATTGCTTCCAGAGGCTCATAAATACAGGCGCACCAGACACACGTTCCTTAATCCAACCTTCAGAACCAGCTGCCTTTTTATTTTTTTGGTGGGTGACAAATGAAGAGAGAACTCTGCCCAAGTAACGAAGCGTGTGCTTGGCAATGAGAAAATATTTGTGTACCTTGTCAGAGAAAAACGCAACGCTTCATCATGCAAACACAGAAGGGAGTTGCGTTAAGATTCTAGCCATGCACGTCGAGTTAGTTGCTGGAAACAGTTCTGACTGATTGCTCCTGTAAATTAATCCAGAAGAAGAGAGCACGAGAAAGTCATGGATTGAAACCCGTTCGATAGTATACATATAAAATCATGTAAGGAAATTAATATATAGGATAACTGCCTTGGGAGACCCACCTTCATCCATGTAACAATAATAGGATCACAACGACAGCGAGCGTGGGGGGTAGTGGTTAAGAGTGGCGGACTCTGATCTGGAGAGCCAGGTTCGAATCCCCACTTCTCCTCCACATGAAGCCTGCTGGGTGACCTTGGACCTAGTCCCAGTTCTCTCAGAACTCTTTCACCTGCCTCACAAGGTGCCTGTTGTGGGGAGAGGGAGGGAAAGGTGATTGGAAGCCGTGGCGGCTGGACGACCATCTTTCGGGTGTGTTGTAGGGCTATCTTGCGGCTATGCTCCTGCAGAGTGCAGGGGGTTGGGCTAGATGACCTGCAAGGTCCCTTCCAACTCTAACATTCTATGATTCTGTGATTCCTTAAAGTAGAGGAAAGAGGGGTATAAAAACCTACTCCTCCTCTTCTAGTTTTAAAAGCCTGTTTTAGATCCCTTCTTTTGCTTCTGGTAATTTTTCAGCACCAAAAAATAACACCAAATTTTACTCTTTTCTCTAGAGAAATTACTGAAAGGAACAGATCGTATCACAGTGGACATGTTTTTTATTGACACAGTAGAACCACCTAACAAACCATGTCAGGGGGGAAAAAGCTACACTGCACATTTTGCCTGGTGAAGACTCTGGACATTCCTTTCGGCGATTTTAGCAGGATTAAAATGAAGCAATTATTGACGTTCGATTTTACCGCTGCTGTCTAATGTTTCCGCTTGCCTTTTCACATACGTTCCATGGAGTCAGAGGTGGCCCAGGTTGTCTTTGGCCTGCAGTCCCTTTTTCACTCCGCAACCTTCTTTCGGTGCGTCAAGACATCCTTCGAAGCCCCCGGGCACAGAAAGGGCGTAACTTTGCTCAGGATCGCCCTGCTGATGTCTTTTTCAGATACCCTGCTATTATTTCAGCAGCAGCAGGACAGCCTCAAGAGAGGGCTACGGGAAATTCGCACTGCGGTCCTACGCAAAGTCGCTCCCCGGAAGCCCGGGAACTCTACACAAGGGCTGCAATGTTGGCTGGGGTTCCTCTCACCTCACCTTGTATGCATTTGTTGACATCTCTGCCTGACAACAAGCCTGGAAGGGAAAACTGAGATAAAGTAAAGAAAAGAAAAGAAAAGAAAAGAAAAGAAAAGAAAAGAAAAGAAAAGAAAAGAAAAGAAAAACAAATCACGCACACTAAAAGAGGCTATGACTGGGGCAGGGGTGTGTGAGCAACATTTCCAGTCCACTTGCTCCAACTTCTGCCCTTTAAAGTTCCTGCAGCGGTTGTGAGGAAACGCCCCCTCCCCCCAGACTTGTGTTACCTAGCAACCCTGGCTAGGTAGCGCCAGATGTTTCAGTCCTCGGGGAAGTAAGACTTCATGCAGACAGATGGAGAGGCTGCAATTCTGGCTTTTCCCCGGCAGCAGCGATGGATGAGGAGGACACTCCCCCCCCCCCAGTCCTTCAACGTTACTTCTGTGAACATGGGGAGCCTCCCGTCGATTATCATCAGGTCTTGCCGTAGTCCGGGATGACCAGTCTGTAATACTGCCCAGTCGAAGGTTTTTGTACACATGTGGAGAGGTTTCACCCAACGGCGTATCCATCAACTCCTTGGCATCGGCAAAATGCATTTGGAGAGAAGGGCAGTTCTAGGCAGGTCCTGATAAAATAGATTTGGTGGGCGGCCGTGTTGATCTGAAGCAACTGAACAACGTTTGAGTCCAGTGGGGGCACCTTTGAGACCAACCAAGTTTAATTCTGGGTTGAAGCTTTCGTGTGCGTGCGAACTTTTTCAGACACCCATGCATGCACATGAAAGCTTCTACCCAGAACTAAACTTGGTTGGTCTCAAAGGTGCCCTGGGACTCAAACTTTGTTCTCCTGATAAAATAGTCATCTCGTTTGCCGTTTCCAGTAAATAATACAGAGGGTGGGATCCAAAGAAACTTGTGCATAAATCACTCATGTGTGTGGAGGTAAGCAGGTGGTTTTGGAGGGTGGAGGGGGGGGAGAAAATGCAGTACAAAAAAACAAACATCCAAATGCCGGCATGTGCGTGCAGAACACTGCTGGATTATACAAACGAAACTAATTTTGATCTTCAACTATAAACGAGAGACCCAAAAGCAGGCAGGCCGTCTCCACTGCGGCTTGCAAACCGTTGCACTTGGCAGCGAAGCAGTCCAGAACAGGCCTGTCAGCGGAGGTTGCAGAAGATGCACTAACACAACTTTGGGGAGGAAAAGGGCCGGACGGACTTTGGAGCACCCTCCACTCGAGGCCTTCCTGGCTGACACAGAGGCCACAGCCGCACTTTACGGCAAAGTCGGACCAAGGGGAGTGGCCGGGAACATCCGGTGGAACAGACCACGAGTGGCCCCAGGTCGTATCGGTGAGAGTTTCGCCATTGTCGTGCTCCAGGCAGCGAGCTACGGACTCTAGCGAGTGGCAGAAAGAGTCGGCTACCAACTGGAACTCTGACGGAGAACAACCCAGATCTTCCAGGGTGCCACGCGGCACATCAACGTTCTAAAACAGAAGGGGGAAAAACACATTCAAGACACCAGAGATCATGTACAATGCAACTGAAGGTGAAAAGCGAACATCTGAAATTCAGAAAACAAACCGATCACAGCGTTTATAATAAAGACTGAAATTGATACCTATAGCTAGAAAACAATTTAAACTGCAATTCTAAACATCCTCGCTTGGAAATAAATTGCATTTAAAGCCCTGCATGCAGAGGTTTTATATTGCCTTTAAAAAAATGCTGTATTTTATCATTCAGGAAACTAACTGGGTGCAATAAGGCTCTCAGAAGTAAAATCCAAAGAACGGGGGGAAAAAGAGGCCTAGTCTTTTGTGGAGAAAAACTAGTCTGTAAAATTTCAACTTACAGCATAGTAAAGACATTTCTATAATCATTTAAACGTTGGAGAAATGTTGAAGAAAGCAGAAAAAGGGGGGGACAAAATCTGTTACGGAAGTTCCGCTTGAAGTATGACGGTTATAAAGCCCAAACTGAGATTTGGAGAGCTCTCTGTTTCTCACACAGATTTGGGTGGGGGTTGCCATGTTGGTCTGAAGCAGCAGAATGGAAGTTTGAGTCCAATCAATAAGAACATAAGAACATAAGAGAAGCCAGTGTTGAATCAGGCCAATGGCCCGTCCAGTCCAACACTCTGTCACACAGTGGCCAAAATATACCAGGTGCCATCAGGAGGTCCAGCAGTGGGGCCAGGACGCTAGAAGCCCTCCCACTGCTGCCCCCTCCAGCACCAAGAATAGAGTGCATCCCTTGCCCCAGACTGGGAGTTCCCATCTATACCTTGTGGCTAATAGCCATAGATGGACTTCTGCTCCATATGTTTATCTAATTCTCTCTTGAAACTGTCCATGCTTGTAGCTGTGCACCTTGAAGACCCACAAAGTCTAATTCTGGGCCTCAGCCTTCGTGGGCCCGCACACGGCCTCAGGTTCACATAGCCTGAACTCATCCACATGGGTCCCGTGACTCCTGGAACCCAGGGCGGTTTGGGGAGGGGGAGGGACTGGGGGTGGGGGACCTGGCCAACACCCACACCTTCTTCTGCTAGAGGTGGCCAGGTTCCAGCCCGAGGGCCGCAGGACAGCCCTGCCGCCTTCCTCCAAGCGAGACTTCCCGTGAGGGAAGAGCACCCCGGCCCGGTGAGTCACAAACTGATCCGCACCGCCTCCGTATTTTCCCCTCTCTCTTCTCTCCACTGGGACGCCTGGCCCTTTTCAGTCCTAAGCCTCCTTAATTCACGTCAGCCACTTTGGGGGGGGGAAGCAAGATGCACATTTAACCAACAGACGCATCCAGGGCTCTTTTTGTAGCAGGAACTCCTTTGCGTATTAGGTGACACACAGCCTTAATGTAGCCAGTCCTCCAAGAGCTTACAGAGCTCTTCTTACAGGAGTACTCTACGCTCTTGGAGGATTGGAGGAGGAGGAGGAGATTGGATTTATACCCCGCCCTTCACCCCGGCATCTCAGAGCAGCTTACAATCTCCTTTCCCTTCCCCCTCCCCGCAACAGACACCCTGTGAGCAGTGTTCCCTCTAAGCTGAGTCAGTGTGAGCTAGCTCACAGTTTTTTAGCCTCCGGCTCACACATTTTTGTCTTGGCTCAGTAAGGACAGCTCCAGAGCAAACTAATTTATGCAGTCGCCAAATTGTTGGCTCACAACTTTAATACCAGTAGCTCACAAAGTAGAATTTTTGCTCACAAGACTCCACAGCTTAGAGGGAACATTGCCTGTGAGGCAGGTGGGGCTGAGAGAACTTCTGACAGAAACTGTCCTTGAGGGAACAGCTGTGCCAGAGCTTGTGACTGACCCAAGGTCACACCAGCAGGTGCAAGTGGGGGAGCGGGGAATCAAACCCGGTTCTCCCAGATTAGAGTCCACGCACTTAAACCACTACACCAAACTGGCTACATCAGGGGGGGTGTCGCCTAACATGCAAAGGAGTTCCTGCTACAAAAAGAGCCCTGGATGCATTTAATCCACAGAGTGCCGGCCCTGCTCAGAGCATCTCTTTACCTGGTGCCGTAGGTATGAGGACAGGTGAGTTTCTGTGCAGCCACCTCCCAATAAGACCCAGGGGTCCTTGACTGTTAGTTGCAAAACACGTTCTGCTGTTTGACAGGCAAGCTAAAAGAGACCCAAAAGATTTTTTTTTAAGTATAAAGCAAGGAAAGGAAAGCGTATTTTTAAATTCCAGAAAAAGGAACTCAAAAAAGAAAAACAAGCAAAGAAACAGTGCCATCTCTTTGGCTTTTGACGTGTCTTGTTGGTTTTAATTGGCTTTAATGACGTATTATGCAATACTGTCGTCCACCGCCCTTTGAGGGAGGGCGGTTTAAAATCTAACTTAATAAATAATAATAAATAAAAGAGAGTGGTGTTGTGTTTGGACTTCATGTCACAGACCTCTGCTGCGCCTTTTCTGCTGGCCTCACAGAGTTAGCCCCCCCCAGAGAGAGCTGCCCTCATGATTACGTCCCCACAAAGGGCCCGTTCCAGCGAGCGTACCTTCAGCTCATCCCACGCAGTTTCATTCCTGTTACAAAGCACCAGGCTGCAGATGGGCGAGTCTTCGGGAATCAGGTGCAAGAACCACTTGGGAGCAAAATACTGAGTCTGCAAGTCCCTCAGACTGCCGTAGGGAACAGGGGAGAGTAGCCGCAGAGACGCAATTGCCTGGGATCCTGTCCGAAAAGGGAAGACAACGGAGGAGGAGAAGAGGAGATTGGATTCATACCCCACCCGTTCACTACCCGAAGGGAGTCTCAGAGGGGCTGACAAACTCCTTTCCCTCCCCCTCCCCACAACAGACACCCTGGGAGGCAGGTGGGGCTGGGAGAGCTCTGGCAGAAACTGCTCTTTTTCAAGGACAGTTGTGCCAGAACTGTGGCTTGCCCAAGGTCATCCAGCAGGTGCAAGTGGAGGAAGAAGATGATGACAGGAGATTGGATTTATACCATGCCCTTCACTATCCAAAGGAGTCTCAGAGCAGCTTACAAACTCCTTTCCCTTCCCCTCCCCACAACAGACACCCTGTGAGGTTGGTGGGGCTGAGAGAGCTCTGACAGAAACTGCTCTTTTTCAAGGACAGTTGTGCCAGAACTATGGCTTGTGACTGACCCACGGTCACATCAGCAGCTGCAAGTGGAGGAGTGGGGAATCAAACCCGGTTCTCCCAGGTTAGAGTCCACGCTCCTAACCACTACACCGCATTGGGTGCATTCTTCTTTCAATGGAAAAGGCCTTCCTGTGCATTGAAACTATTTGGTTTCCTTTAAAACGGGCATGCATCAGGGGCCTGAAATGTTAAAATCTGTTTTATTTACGTGATTTATAGTCTGCCTTTCTCGCAGGTACTCTGGGCGGATTACACAATTTCCCTCAGTTCTAAATGCTAACACAAGAGAGGCAACTCCATCAAGGCCAGCCGTGGGGATAATCCACTGGGACAATAATTCCGTGGGAGAAAATATTTCTTCTCGTAATGCCTAAATTTGTTCACTTCCAAGGCCTGGACTGTGTGTGTGTGGGGGGGGAGAAGGTATTCCTGCCCAGGTTATTCTTGGACAGTTCTCAAGAACCAGGCTGCTACTGCCCAGACCGGGATCGCCCAAGCAAGCCCGATCCCGTCAGATCTCAGAAGTGAAGCAGAGTCGACTCCGGCAAGGACTTGGATGGGGGAGACCCCCTTGGAATACCAGCAGGCGGGAGGTGGGGGCAGGCTTGATTCAGCCGCCTCTCCGAATATCCTCCAGGGCCCCAGTCAGTCACCAGAGGTCATCATGACTTCCAGGTGCATGCACATGAAAACTTTTAAAAATAATTAAAAAAAGAACCAGGCTGCTACTTTGGGCTGATCCACACACGCGGCAGAACGGGGTAGCAAAGCATGAAGGTGGTAAAGTTCTCCTGATATTACCACTAATCTCCAGACTACGGAGACCAGTTCCCCTGGAGGAGAGGGGAGCTTCAGAGGACACTCAACATCTTTGCACCTGTGGGCACTTTTGGCATTCTGACACAGCACGGTGGATACGGCCACAAAATGGCTGCTGCGGGAGGCAGAGCCGGCCACAAAATGGCTGCCATGGGAGAATTTCCCCTGCCCCTCTTGGCAGTCCCTGGTAGAAAAGGTCGCTGCCAGTAAGGGGGGGCTGACCACTTCCCATGTTCCTCTGCATTAACAACTCTCTGCAAGAAGGAAACTGGGACAGCACATGAAGGGGCTACACCGGAGCACGTCTCTCTGACATGTCAATACTGGATTTGCTGGAACTCCTGCACGGGGGGAGCAGCACAAGGCTACCTATGCTCTCCAGCAGTGCAGCACATTTTACCCCTTCATCATTCTGCTGCCTGCGTAGACCGGGCATTCAGAGGACAAGGCAAGGAAGGGGAGTCGATCCAGCGCTATTCGTTGTTGCAGTAACTAAGTGGCGACAGTGGGCTACTGGGCACAAATGCCAGGGTGGCACTCTTGGATGGGTTCCAGGAGGCAACTGGCTGGGGACACTCTAGCAAATAAGACTGGAGACGAGCTGGGAGGCTGAGGGGGTGACATGGCAGAGGTTGACAAAACTATGCATGGGATAGAGCAGGTCGAGAAAGAAGTCCTTTTCTCCCTTCCTCACCATACAAGAACTCGTGGGCACTCGATGAAATTGCTGAGCAGTCAGGTTAGAACGGATAAAAGGAAGTCCTTCTTCACCCAAAGAGTGGTTAACACATGGAATTCACTGCCACAGGAGGTGATGGCGGCTACAAGCATGGACAGCTTCATGAGTGGATAGGATAAACACATCGAGCCAAAGTTCATGAGTGACTATTAGCCACAAGGTCTAGAGGGAACACTCTATCTGGGGCAGGGATCCTCTGTACTCTTGGTGCTTGGGGGGCAACAGTGGGAGGTCTTCTAGTGTCCTGGCTCCGCTGGTGGACCTCATGGTGGTCCCTGGGTTTTGGCCACTGTGTGACACAGAGTGTTGGACTGGATGGGCCTGACCCATCATGGCTTATGTTCTTATACCTGGGGAAGGGATGCTCTGTTTTATTGGTGCTTGGGGGGGCAAGAGTGGGTGGGCTCCTGGAGTTCTGGCCCCAATAGTGGACCTCCTAATGGCAGCTGGGTTTTGGCCACTGTGTGACTCAGAGTGTTGGACTGGATGGGCCATTGGCCCGATCCAAGATGGCTTCTCCTACAATCTTATGTCTGGGGCAGTGATGCTCTGTCTTCTTGGTGTTTGAGGGGCAACCATGGGAAGACTTCTGGAGTTCTGGCCCCACTGGTGGACCTCCTGATGGCAGCTGGGTTCTGGCCCCTGTGTGACCCAGAGTGGTGGACTGGATGGGCCGTTGGCCTGACCCAACATGGCCTCTCTTATGTTCTTAGGATGCCGATGAACCACCCAAGCCTGATCTAGCAGGCTTCTTCTTATGTCCTTATTTTATTTTAAGCCAACGATACTTGCACAGGGGCTGGCGAAACCACACGTGGCTATTCGGGGCATTCTCCCCTCCCCCACGTGGCATCCTTTCCTTTCTGTCTTCAACGGTGCAGCGTCAACAGCAGGCAGGTCAGGTAGAGATGGATGAATCCCCCCAAATTAAACAGGCAACCGATGGGCCAATGTCACTCCAGCATTTTGGTCATTGTGCCAAACCACGAACCGTCTCTGATTGGTGGCAGGAAACACGGACAGAAGTACCACCTCCTCCTCCCCTGGAATTATGAGTCCCGTCGGGTGGGTTTTAAGAGCGTTTTTGTGCCGCGGCGGAAGGTGTTCCGGAATAGCTCCCATCTGAGCAATCGTCCCACGCCCGTGTTTGTCTCGGTGAAGAATTGCCACTCGAGTATTCTGCCGCGGGGCTGTAAATATTTCTGCCAGCTGTCGACCTCGGAGGAGAAAAACGATCCAGGGCGGGCCACAACTCATCCTGCGCTGCAGATGTCGCGCCAACCTCCACATGTTAGTTTGTTTGCCTGCCTGCCTGCCTGGCGCTCTCAAGCGAACCTGGCGGAGAACAGGGGCAGGGAAGAGGGGAACGCGCACTTCTGAAAACTCTTTTCAGACGGAGACGCAGATGGTTGGGGGGCAGAATGGCCTGCCCCACTTCTCACTGTAGGGGGCTGAGGGCGGGGGGGGGGGATCACATTTTCAATATTTCCCCTTTAAAAACTCCCTGTAAATAGAACTCCAGCACCGAGGAGAGAGCCGAGTTTAAGCCCCTTCGCATGCTCGATAGTTTTCCAAAATATATATTTATTTAGGCATGCATGTTCTGCTTTTCTCCCCACAGGAACCCCCAGATGGCTTACAGTGTCGCTCTCCCCTCTTCCATTTCATCCTGACGACAGCCCTGTGAGGTAGGCTGGGCAGAGGGCGCGTGGCTGGCCTGAGGACACCGAGCACGCTTCCACGGCAGAGCGGGGATCTGATCTCCGGTCTCCGAGTCCAGCTGGGGACCTCCTAGAACAACGTCATGAGCTGCAGTGTGCGGCGGGGACATTAGTGGAGATTGGCAGCCTCCCCCCCATGAGTCAAATGTGTTTCAAATCCAACCCAGTACCTCGTACAGAGCCACAAATCCTCACTTCTACTGGCGCGCCACAAAGATTAAGCTCACCTGCCTCAGGTCCTGAGATGCTGAGGAGACAGGAGGGCTTGTAAACATTTTATATAAATATTCTCTTTTTAGGGAGGTGACTGGCAACCCCATAAACAGTTAAGGGTTGGGGGTTTTCGGGGACGGGGGGCTGTAGTTTACTGCTAAGAGCCAGTTGGTTATAGTTTATTGGGAGCCAGTTTGGTGAAGTGGTTGGGAGTGTGGACTCTAATCTGGAAGAATCGGGTTAGATTCCCCAGTCCTCTGCACGCAGCTGCTGGTGAGACCTTGGGTCAGTTACAAGCCCTTTCAGAGCTATTCTCTCAAGGGCAGTTCTTGAAAGAGCTCTCTCAGCCCCGCCTACCTCACAGGGTGTCTGTTGTGGGGAGGGGAAGGGAAAGGAGTTTGTAAGCCTCTCTGAGACTCCTTTGGGCAGTGAAGGGCAGGGTATAAATCCAACCTCCTCCTCCTCCTCTTGATCTCATGGTGCCATCCCCTAAGCAGAGGTAAACCCTTCCGAGGCCATTGATGCCAGCGCACTGGGGAGGGTGATCCCCTCCAAGAGCTCTTGGCACATAGACCAGGTGGTCCCATGTGGTTACCTCTCATCTGGTGTTGTGGTTAAGTGCACAGACTCTAATCTGGGAAAACCGGGTTTGATTCCCCACTCTTCCACTTGCACCTGCTGATGTGACCTTGGGTCAGTCACAAGCTCTGGCACAGCTATCCTTGAAAAAGAGCAGTTTCTGCCAGAGCTCTCTCAGCCCCCACCTGCCTCACAGGGTGTCTGTTGTGGGGAGGGGAAGGGGAAAGGAGTCTGTAAGCCGCTCTGAGACTCTGAGTGAAGGGCAGGGTAGAAATCCAATCTCTTCTTCTTCCCTCAAAGCTGAGTTAGTGTGAGCTAGCTCACAGCTTTTTAGCCTCCGGCTCACACATTTTTGTCTCAACTCAGGAAGGATGAGGCTCCAGAGCAAACTAATTTATGCAGTAGCCAAACTGCTCGCTCACAACCTTAATGTCAGTAACTCACAAAGTAGAATTTTTGCTCACAAGACTCCACAGCTTAGACAGAGCATTGGTGGTTATTGTAAGTACAAATTCTGGGCTTCAACAGAGCAGATGTTCCCGAAAAATGGCCAGCAGGTTTTTCTCACCCTCGGCATTCCAGAAGATAATTTCTCTGTGCACGAAGCACAGAAACATCCTTCACAAGACATTGAAGGGGAATGTGGTACCCCTCCCCTGACATTTAGTCGTGCCGGAATGCTAAGCAGCTACAGAACCTGCGTCCACAGAAGGGATGGGCCCGGGCAGGCAGGTTGAGACACCGTCATCAAGATGGCACAAGGAACCCTGGCTCACAAAAGCCCTAACGTGCAAGCGAGGCCATTGAGAAATGTGTGTTCCCTTTTGCTGCTCTAAACATTATAAAATTATGGTACAGGACTGGAGGCAATAAACTGCCACACGTTGAATGGGTTTAAGTGATGGACACAGTTACCAGTTGAATGGAGAAGATGCAATAAAACACAGCTCTTGGTCACTCACTGGACGTTGTGCAAAATAAGCACAACAGAGACACTGCATAACATGCAAACTCTACCAATGGCCAGACTCCAAAATCCGTGGGGGGAATATGCAGACCACCCTACAGGTTACTTGGCACACTGGCCAAGCTGTGTATTTTCCACTTGTTAGAAAATACACATCCGCTAGTGAATAACTTGGGAGATTATCCCTTATTGACTGGCCAATGCAATCCTCCTAAAACATGCTTATTTTAACACCATTTTAAGGCTGTGGTCATTTTTGTGAACGTTTTTCATTCAGCTCATATGGTCGATGCATGCAGAATGGAAAGTGTGCATAAAAACTAGCCGTCTGTGTATTCTGCATTAAGAAGAGCCCTGCTGGGTCAGACCAGGGAGGGTCCATCTGGTCCAGCATCCTGTCTCACCCAGTGTCCAATCAGTTCCTCTGGAGGGCCAACAACAGGGCAGAGAGGCCGAGGCCTTCCCCTGATAAGAACCTCAGAAGAGCCCTGCTGGGTCAGACCAGGGAGGGTCCATCTAGTCCAGCCTCCTGTCTCACACAGTGGCCAGCCAGTTCCTCTGGAGGGCCAACAACAGGGCACAGAGGTTGAGGCCTTCCCCTGATGTTGCCTCCTGGCTCTGGGATTCGGAGGATTAGTGCCTTTGAATGTGGAGGTTCCCCTTAGCCATCATGGTTAGTAGCCACTGATAGATTCATAGAGGATCTATCTATAAGAACATAACAGCCCTGCTGGATCAGACAATAGTCCATCTAGTCCTGCATCCTGTCTCACACAGTGGCCAACCAGTTCCTCTGGAGGGCCAACAACAGGGCAGAGAGGCCGAGGCCTTCCCCTGATAAGAACCCCAGAAGAGCCCTGCTGGGTAAGACCAGGGAGGGTCCATCTAGTCCAGCATCCTGTCTCACCCAGTGTCCAATCAGTTCCTCTGGAGGGCCAACAACAGGGCAGAGAGGCCGAGGCCTTCCCCTGATAAGAACATCAGAAGAGAACTGGTGGGTCAGACCAGGGAGGGTCCATCTAGTCCAGCCTCCTGTCTCACACAGAGGCCAGCCAGTTCCTCTGGAGGGCCAACAACAGGGCACAGAGGTTGAGGCCTTCCCCTGATGTTGCCTCCTGGCTCTGGGATTCGGAGGATTAGTGCCTTTGAATGTGGAGGTTCCCCTTAGCCATCATGGTTAGTAGCCACTGATAGATTCATAGAGGATCTATCTATTAAGAACATAACAGCCCTGCTGGATCAGACAATAGTCCATCTAGTCCTGCATCCTGTCTCACACAGTGGCCAACCAGTTCCTCTGGAGGGCCAACAACAGGGCAGAGAGGCCGAGGCCTTCCCCTGATAAGAACCCCAGAAGAGCCCTGCTGGGTCAGACCAGGGAGGGTCCATCTAGTCCATCATCCTGTCTCACCCAGTGTCCAATCAGTTCCTCTGGAGGGCCAACAACAGGGCAGAGAGGCCGAGGCCTTCCCCTGATGTTGCCTCCTGGCTCTGGGATTCGGAGGATTAGTGCCTTTGAATGTGGAGGTTCCCCTTAGCCATCATGGTTAGTAGCCATTGGTAGATTTATGGAGGATCTATCTATAAGAACATAAGAGCCATGCTGGATCAGACAGTGGTCCATCCAGTCCAACATCCTGTCTCACAACCAGTTCCCCTGGAGGGCCAGCAACAGGGCAGAGAGGTTGAGGCCTTCCCCTGATGTTGCCTCCTGGCTCTGGGATTCAGGGGCTTAGTGCCTCTGAATGTGGAGGTTCCCCTCAGCCACCATGGCTAGCAGCCACTGATAGACTTATCCTCCAGAGATCTATCTAATCCTCTTTGAAAGCTGTTTTATTCCTGCGGCCACCCCTACATCCACTCGCAGTGAACGCCACCTTTTAATCACTCTCTGTGCAAAGGAGGCATTTCCTGTTGTATTGCACCAGTGCCAGGGATCTGTCTGAGCTCATAGCTGTACTGCCAGAGTGCTGAAAATGATACCCTGAAAATGTTGCCGGTCTCCCAGGTGATCCTGGACTCCAACCTAGCTGCCCACCAAGGACGAATCAAAGCAACATGGCTCTTCTTGGAGAAACGTGTCTCGAGGCCACCAGGGATGCAATCGTATCCGTTACCTGTCATTTCCTTCAGGGACTCCATCATGGCTACTCCGACTCTTTCCACGGCGACCACTTGGTTCTCCTTCAAGTGCTGTTTCAAGGCCGGGTGGATGACCTTCTGGCAAATCACCAGGCCCACCCCGTCCTTGACCATCTGCTGGCCCAAACTAAGCAGCTGATCCAAGACTGCTGCTTCCAGGGAAACCCCGTGGTGGACAAGGACCGCTCCTTCACCAGTCTCACAGACGTCTCCGGACAGAGACACGGAGAAAAGGGCCGTCCTGATCGGGCTCTGAGTCGTTCTTCCGCCGGGAAGCATTCTTGCCAGTTGGAATCCCGGCGTTTCGATCAGGAGCCCGGGACAGACACTGGAATCCAGAACTCTCTTATCTTTCATGGGCACATAGAAACATTTCCCGAATCCAGCGGCACCCGCCCCAGCGTTCTGCGGAACCGTGAGCAAAAAGGCCCTCAAGATCAGCGTGCCGACGTGATCCGCCTCCTCCCTGCTCAGCATGCAGCCGCGCTTGCTGGTTAAGACGCTACGGACCAGATCGAGGAGAATCTTCGAACTGCTAAAATCCACCGGGATTTTACAGCCGCACGCTTCGGAGGCGAGATAGTCGAGGCACTGGCTCGAGAGGTGCTGGCAAATTCTGACACGCGTGCGAGAAGCGACATTTAGGTCTCTCAGTTTCCCCAGCAGGCCGCAGCACAGAACGGCCGTGAACAACCCCCCGTCTCCGAAGCGAGAGACGTGATTCTGCACCGAGGCCGACAGGAGCTTCAATACGGGGCTGGCGACGCAAAGGGAAGCCAGCAAGGCTGAAGAGTGGGACGTGGTGCGGACGTAGCCGCCCATGCCGTTGTGAAGGTGCTTCAGCCGCCCGGTAGGGCCGTAGCAAGACCTCACTATTTGGCTGAACGCCGAGAGGGCCTGGCCAACCGTCTCCTGACTTAAGGGTTCACTCGTACACAGGGACAGCTTTTGGGCGTCAACACGAGACATCTTCCCAAGAAAAAGACTCCAGTCCAGTGTTAGTTCTAGTCCGGTTTTTTAAAAAATACATTTAATGAACGAGAGCCAAAAATCGCACACCGTTGAGTCCGGGTATTTTGCAGTCAATGCCGAGCACGGCGACGGCGCGTTCTATTCGATAGTTAGCAGGTAACTAAGCAGGCATGAAATGTGACATCGCAGAAGGCGCTTCACTTGTCCAGATCCTTTTGTTTAATTTCCAGGCCTGACTTCGCAGAGTTCTTGGCGGCCCTTTGGAGAAAGTAGGTACCGAGATGGACGCTGATGAAGGCCGCCCCGGCCACCAGGAGCCAGTTCTTTCTAATCCAGCTGATTTTCTTCATCTTTGCTCACAGAGATGTGGGGGGAAAAAAAAGGCTACAGCAAATATACCTGCAACGACAAAAAAGGAACACTGCATGAAGCTACACACACGGTTGTACATCAGTTAAGGCTGTTAATGCTGATCAGAATAGCAGGCATGAGGCAAAACACGATGTGGGAATATTCCGGCAGTTTCTACATCTCTTCTCCCCATCCCTCAAACACAGGCATAAGCCCATTATGCAAATTTAATGCAAAACTCAATCAGCAAGGGACTGGATCCTATGACGGCGTTCTGCATAGGCTTTGCTCCGGCTGCGGCATGTCACGCTTGCGCTTCCACTTGGGCAAGATGAATGGCTTCCGATAAGCCCTTACACAAACGCAAGCCCCAGCGGTGAACCGAGCTGCGTTGCCGCTGGAGGGAAACGCGTCTGGAACACGGTCACAGGACCCAAGCCAGTTCTCTTTCAAATGCGGAAAAATAATCACAAAGCGATGCAGATTTCTGCCCACGAAAACAGCTTCACTTCAACAGGCTGCGTATCAGATTATCTGCATTTTTGGATTCTGCGCTGCCGTTTCCACACTGGGGACGGCTTTTTTCACCCATTCAGATGTAGCCCAAGACATTCTTCCCAGCTCACACCCAGACGAGGCACTTGGCACTGAGCACGTTGGAAGGGCGATCGTTCAGACACAGGGGGGTCCCCAAACGCAGGGCCTGTGAGTGCTGTGGCGCCCGCTCACCAAATGTTTTTAGAAGCAGGTGGGGGGGTCAGGCAGGGATTTTGCCCAGAAAGACTTCTGATTGGCTGTTGGGCATTTAACTGGCAGAGCAGATTTCTAAAAAGGTTGCTTCGGCGGCAGCTGCCACTACGGCATGAGGATCTTCACTGTCTGATTGAAGGTCAGCTGGGGCGGCCATTTTGTGGCTGGCTCTGCCTCCTGCGGCAGCCATTTTGTGGCTCTGCCCACCACGCTGTGGTCAGAATTCTAACGGCACCCTCAGGCTCAAAAAGGCCGAGGACCCCCGTTCTAGCAGTTTGCACTTAACTACCCATTATGTGTCAAGTAGGAAGGAGCCATCCCATATAATATTCTACCCAACAACTGGGTCATGACTGCATATAATGGGTCCTGAACGGAAAAAGACTTCATAACTCTTTACATCTGAGCAGTGGTTCAGAGGTTCAGGTGCAGAGCTGCAGATCGGAAGGCTGGTAGTTCAGCAGTTCGAGACCCGAGTGCCGTGTGACGGAGTGAGCTCCCGTCTCCGGCCCCAGCTCCTGCCAACCTAGCAGTTTGAAAGCAAGAAACTGCATGTAGATAAATAGGTACCGCTTTGGTGGGAAGGTAACAGCATTCCATGCGCCTTGGCATCTAGTCTTGCCAGCCACGTGACCATGGAAATGTCTTCGGACAGCGCTGGTTCTTCAGCTTGGAAACAGAGATGAGCACCGCCCCCTAGAGTCGGATTCGACTGGCTTTCGAGCAAGGGAAACCTTTACCTTTAGTTTACTGATAAATCACTTGAACAAATCCTCTCGCTCAGGATTAAATACATCATACCCACACCCCGGTTATGGGATGCGAAGGGGTGCAGTTCAAAGGGACAGAGTGGCTTTTTCATGATCCTGACGCTGGTACTACTTTCCTTTTGAATAAAAGTGGAAGAGGAATTCTCTTGGCCTCATTATTTTTGAAGAAAAACCAGGCAGGTGGGACTCCTTGTTCCCAGTGCTTTCCCACGCGTTGACCATCGTAAGACTAACCCTTCTCTGCTTACGGATACCTCGCTCTCCCACAGACGCTCCCGGGATGCCCACTCACAACTTAGCAAACCATTCGAAGGTCTAGCGGAGGCCGGGGAACCACAGCTTGGTAACCCAGAATAAAGCGAGCGAAGGTGGGGGGATGTACTAAAAGGAAGGACAGGATTGCCCATTGGAAACAATGGGTGAGGCGTGGGCCACCATCCCCCTACCACGGCACCCGGGCAGGAAACCACACCGTGGAGGTCAGCGGCAACGCTCCCTCTAAGCTGTGGGGCCTTGTGAGCAGAAATCCTCCTTTGCGAGCCCCTGGCATTAATGTTGTGAGCGAGCGATTTGGCTCCTGCACAAATCAGTTTCCTCTGAAGCCGTCCTTCCTAAAACGTGTGAGCTGGAGGCTAAAAGAACTGTGAGCTAGCTCACACTCACTCAGCTTAGAGGGAACAAGGGTCAGGGGTCTTCAGCCCAGGGGGGTGGGTGCGAGAGGATCCCAAATGCTTCATAAGGAGGCGCTCCAGAATCACCGGGCGGATCTATTTTTATTTTTCTGCTGCCCTTTGGAAAGACTGGCTACTCAGACACCTCCCCCCAGGAGCAAGGGTTAGGGTTAGGGTTCCCGCTGCTTCCTGCTGCAGACAAGGTGATACGGGGTCACTCGGGGTAGAGAGGGCACCTCCCGGGCTCTGACCCTCGGCCTGACCCCTCACTACCCTACACCTCCCAGTGGTTGGCTCGAATTCCCGGTCCCAGCACACTTGGGCTCCTGCCACGGCCCTGTCTTGGGTACCCGGTGACCCCCTCTAGGCACTGGTAGGGGGTGGGGGGGTTTAAGGTTGCCAGGTCCAGGTCGGGAGACTCCTGGAGGTTTGGGGGTGGAGCCTGGGGAGGACAAGGCCCCCAACGGGGCACAAGGCCACAGAGTCCGCCCTCCAAAGCACCCATTTTCTCCAGGGGAAATTAACCCCTGCAGTCTGGAGATGAGCTGTAATTCTGGGGGATTCCCAGGTCCCCCCTGGAGGCTGGCGTCCCTATGGTGGTGAGGTCACAGCCCCGCCCTCCTCTAATCATGTGACTAGGTCACAGGATTCCCTGCTTCTAGACCCAGGAGAACCCACCAGACTGAATGCATGAAAGGCTGAAGGTGGCTGACGGAGGTGATGCGGAGAGAAGAGGAGGAGATTGGATTTACGCCCCGCCCTTCACCACCTGAAGGAGTCTCAGAGCGGCTTACGATCTCCTTTCCCTTCCCCTCCCCACAACAGACACCCTGTGAGGTAGGTGGGGCTGAGAGCGCTCTTTCGAGGACTGCCCTTCAGAGGACAGCTCTGATAGAACTTGTGAAGGACCCAAGATCACCCCAGCAGCTGCATGTGGAGGAGGAGTGGGGGAATCAAACTCAGTTCTCCCAGATTAGAGTCCGTGTCCCTAACCCCTACACCACCCACAAGCTCCCCTGCATGTCTGCACAGCCAGGCAATGAGACACCCACACCCTTTTTGGGTACCCGCTTGCAAATTAACTCAACGATACTCTCCCCTTCCCCAGTGGTCTGATGTGGTGGTCAGAGTCTCAGATCAGAATCTGCATTTAGGCTGCGTTCGGTTAAGTCGACTAGCCGTCTTGAGTTGCGATTTTAAGTCTGGCTCTTTATGCTTCTAATGTATTTTATTTTGATCGTGTTTTATCCATGTTCTAAGCTGCCCTGAGAGCCGTTAAAATCGGAAAGGTGGCGAATAAATGTTTTAAACAGAACCGGGGAGACTCAAGATCCAAATCCCATCTTGGGCGCGGAAGCCGGCTGGGTGACCTTGAGGCCGGTCACGCGCTCTCAGCCTGACTTACCTCACAGGGTTGTTCCTGTGAGGATAAAACTGAGGACAGGAGAACAAGGCAGGCCCGTCTGGAAACCCACACTGAGAAGAAAGGCAACGCTACACACAGAGTAAGTAAATAAATAAAGGCATGCATCAATAAATAAAATCAGTCAATACTGAGCCAGTTTGAGGTCTGTTTGCTTTGTTTAGCACTGCAAATATATAGAGGGCCCCTGAGCTCCTGGCTGTCCAGGGCGCTTTCACACACGCTAAATAATGCAGCTGCAATCCACTGCAGTGACCGTTTGCAAGCGCATTTTGCCATTTCGCAGAGTAAAATCCAGTTGCAGAGTGGATTATTTAGAGTCTGTGGAAGCGCCCTGAAATTCCACGGCCCACGTTTGCCATAAGCCTCCCAGAAGTCCTTCTCCTTGTTCTTCTCCATCTTGTGATCCACCTGTGTGAGAGGGGTGACCCACGGTCTGTGAACCGTGGCACTGTTTATGCCATTATGCTTATATTATGTTCCAACTCGACTGCTCAGCAATTTCATCGAGTGCCCACGAGTTCTTGTATTGTGAGAAAGGGAAAAAAGTCCTTCTTTCTCAACCTGCTCTATCCCATTCATAATCTTGTAAACCTCGATCATGTCACCCCTCAGCCGTCGTTTCTCCAAGCTAAAGAGCCCCAAGCGCCTTAACCTTTCTTCAAGGGAAAGTGTTCCAACCCTTTTAACTAGAATGATAAAAGAGTTGGG
This sequence comes from Gekko gecko, assembly GCA_029375565.1. Lineage (NCBI taxonomy): Eukaryota > Metazoa > Chordata > Lepidosauria > Squamata > Gekkonidae > Gekko > Gekko gecko. The sequence continues at coordinate 145,022,405 of JAPDNY010000001.1, read as the reverse complement.
ACGCTTTCCCTATGAAGAAAGGTTAAAGTGCTTGGGGCTGTTTAGCTTAGAGAAACGAGGACTGAGGGGTGACATGATCGAGGTTTACAAGATTATGCATAGGATAGAGCAGGTCGAGAAAGAAGTCCTTCTTCACCCAAAGAGTGGAATACATGGAATTCACTGCCACAGGAGGTGGTGGCGGCTACAAGCATGGATGGCTTCAAGAGGGAATTGGATAAGCATATGGAGCAGAAGTCCATCAGAGGCTATTAGCCACAAGGCAATAGACAGGAACTCTCAGTCTGGGGCAAGGGATGCTCTGTATTCTTGGTGCTTGGGGGGAGGGCAACAGTGGGAGGGCTTCTGGCGTCCTGGCCCCACTGCTGGACCTCCTGGTGGCACCTGGTATTTTTGGCCGCTGTGTGACACAGAGTGTTGGACTGGATGGGCCATTGGCCTGACCCAACACTGGGTTCTCTTATGTTTTCTTCTGTTCTGATGTACTCCACCTTGTCTATTATACTTAATCCGCAGCATCTATTTAGCTTCAGGAAGTGAGGCAGGAGGGTTACCATGTGATTATCTATCCTGCACACAAGTCCAGGATGGGAGATTCCATCTCTGCTCCAGTAAATCAGCTCAGAGGGCTGCAAGGATTTCATTTTTGTTTTTTTAAAAAGTTGATAAATCACTTTTTTCCCCCTTAGTCTCACAAAACAGATTTTAAAAACCCTCGACTGACTGATGATAATAGTCGATGTTGATGGAGAGACAGCGTGGTGTAGTGACTAAAGTGTCGGACTACGATCCAGGAGGGCCCAGGTTCGAATCCCTGCTCTCCATGGAAACTTGATCGGTGACTTTGGCCCGGTTACACACTCTCAGCCTAACCTACCTCACAAGGTTGTCGCGAGGATAAAATGGAGGAGACGGATGTCAGCTCCTTTGGGTCCCCCACTGGGAGAAAGGTGTGATATAAATAAATTAAAAATAAAATTTCCAGAGGGGCAGGTTAAGAAAAACGTCACTGTGAGGAACAAAGAGACAGAAGCTTCGCCAACAACAACAACAACAACAACAACAACAACAAAACAACTATTATTATTATTATTATTATTATTATTATTATTATTAATTGAATTTATAAACCACCCTCCCCTGAAGTGCTCAGGGCAGGGTACATCATAATAAACATAATCAACAATAAAACAGTAAATAAAATTAGTAATTATGAAGCAATAAAACAGTATAGAATGCCACATACAGCACACAGTTGATGGCGTACAAATTGCTTCACTCCCCCCATGGGGTGGATCCCCTACAGAAGGAGAAGGAGGAGGAGGAGGAGGAGGAGGAGATTGGATTTATCCCCCGCCCTTCACTCAGTCTCAGAGCGGCTTACAGCCTCCTTTCCCTTCCCCTCCCCACAACAGATACCTTGTGAAGTAGGTGGGGCTGAGAGAGCTCTTGACAGAACTGCCTTTGAGACACCAGCTCTGACAGAACTCTGGCTTGCCCAAGGTCATCCAGCAGGTGCAAGTGGAGGAGTGGGGAATCAAACCCGGTTCTCCCAGATTAGAGTCTGCACACTTGACCATTGCACCAAACTGGGAGGTTGATAAGGCAGGTAGAGGCCAAGGTCCGGAACCGCTGCTGTCCTCAACAGCAAGATGAGCAAAGACTGCATTTACGGTCCTCACAAAGGCACAGCAGAACCTGCAGCTGCCGAGCACGGCGTTTGTTACAGATGTGCATTGGTACCCAAACCTAGTTTTACCACGTGCATGAAAATGCAAGACAAAAAGAGGATCATTTTCAAAGATGGGGGTGGGGTGGGGAAAAATTCTCAAGTATGTCAAGATTTGATTCCGTTGCCACAGTTTCTAGTTCTTACTGTGCGAAGAACTCACCTTTCTGTTATTACACAGCAGGGCAGAGCTATTTCCCCTTTGCCCGTTTCTCTTGTTCCAGCACGTACGTCACGATACCAGGCTCTGGGACAAACTCATCTTTCTTTGGGTGAAAAACAGGATTGGACTGGATGTTATACCAACCCCAGTGTATCAGCGCAAGGCCAGTTCCCATAACAATCAGAAGTTTGTAGTTCTTCCAAATGGTTTTAAGGCCCATAATTTGCTGCCGACCTACCTACATAAAGACAGTGGAGAATTTTAAATACGTTCTGTTAAAGAGCACTGAACACCCCTGGTGCCATGACCTGGGCTGTGCAAGCAAAGGCCTAGCAGGCCCAGGGAGCCTGAGTAGCAGTAGGAGGAGCCCAGGCCTACAACTCCCAGAAGCCCCTGAGTGGTTTTGGTGCCAATTTTAGCAATCATAGAGAAAGGGGGCTTATAATAAAAGAGCTGGTACAGAGGAAGAGCCGTTAAGAACATAAGAGAAGCCAATGCTGAATCAGGCCAAATGGCCCATCCAGTCCAACACTCTGTCACACAGCGGCCAACATATACCAGGTGCCATCAGGAGGTCCAGCAGTGGGGCCAGGGCACCAGAAGCCCTCCCACTGCTGCCCCCCCAGCACCAAGAATAGAGTGCACCACCTGCCCCAGACTGAGAGTTCTCATTCTATACCCTAAGAACATAAGAACATAAGAGAAGCCAATGTTGAATCAGGCCAATGGCCCATCTAGTCCAACACTCTGTCACACAGCGGCCAAAATATACCAGGTGCCATCCGGAGGTCCAGCAGTGGGGCCAGGGCACCAGAAGCCCTCCCACTGCTGCCCCCTCCAGCACCAAGAATAGAGTGCATCACCTGCCCCAGACTGAGAGTTCCCATCCATACCCTGTGGCTAATAGCCACTGGTGGACTTCTGCTCCATATGTTTATCTAATTTCCTGTTGAAACTGTCCATGCTTGCAGCTGCCACGACCTCCTGTGGCAGTGAATTCCATATGTTAATCACTCTTTGGGTGAAGAAGTATTTCCTTTTATCTGTTTTAACCCGACTGCTCAGCAATTTCATAGAGTGCCCACGAGTTCTTGTATTGTGAGAAAGGGAGAAAAGTACTTCTTTCTCAACCTGCTCAATCCCATTCATAATCTTATAAACCTCGATCATGTCACCCCTCAGCCGTCGTTTCTCCAAGCTAAAGAGCCCCAAGCATTTTAACCTTTCTTCATAGGGAAGGTGTTCCAACCCTTTTATCATTCTAGTTGCCCTTCTCTGCACTTTTTCCAATGCTATAATATCCTTTTTGAGATGTGGTGACCAGAACTGTACACAGTATTCCAAATGAGGTCGCACCAATGATTTATACAGGGGCATGATGATACTGGCTGATTTGTTATCAATTCCCTTCCTAATAATCCCCAGCATAGCGTTGGCCTTCTTTATTGCAGCTACACATTGTGTAGACATTTTCAGCGAGTTATCCACTACGACTCCAAGATCTCTCTCTTGGTCAGTCTCTGCCAGATCAGACCCCATCAATGTGTATTTATATTTAGGATTTTTGGCTCCAATGTGCATCACTTTGCACTTGGCCACATTGAACCCCATTTGCCACGTTGACGCCCACTCACCCATCCTCAACAGATCCCTTTGGAGTGCCTCACAATCCTCCCTGGTTTTCACCACCCTGAACAACTTCGTGTCATCTGCAAATTTAGCCACTTCACTGCTTACTCCCAATTCCAAATCGTTAATAAACAAGTTAAAAAGCATCGGACCGAGTACCGATCCCTGTGGTACCCCACTGCTTACCACCCTCCACTGAGAAAGTTTCCCATTTATACTCACTCTCTGTTTCCTATTTATAAGCCAGTTTTTGATCCACAAGAGGACTTGTCCTTTTATCCCATGACTATTGAGCTTACTTAGGAGCCTTTGATGAGGAACTGTATCAAAAGCTTTCCGGAAGTCAAGGTAAATAATATCTATTGGGTCCCCCTTGTCCACATGTTTGTTCACTCCCTCAAAAAACACTAACAGGTTAGTGAGACAAGATCTTCCTTTACAGAACCCATGCTGAGTCTGCCTCAATAGTTTTTGTTCATCAATGTGCCTACTAATTCTTTCCTTAATAACAGTTTCCACCAATTTACCCGGTATCGATGTCAGACTGACTGGCCTGTAATTTCCTGGATCTCCCCTGGAGCCCTTTTTAAAGATTGGAGTGACATTAGCTACCTTCCAGTCCTCAGGAATGGAGGCAGATTTTAAAGAAAGATTATATATTTTTGTCAGGAGATCCACAAGTTCACATTTGAGTTCTTTCAGAACTCTCGGATGAATGCCATCCGGGCCTGGTGATTTATTAGTTTTTAAATTGTCCATCAGTCGGAGGACTTCCTCTCTTGTCACCGCAATCTGATTCAGGTCTTTCAAACCCCCTCCCGAAATCGGTGCTTCTGGAGTGGGCAAACACTTCTCCTCTTCCACAGTGAAGACAGAGGCAAAAAATGCATTCAGCTTCTCAGCCATTTCCCTCTCATCCTTCACTACTCCTTTTACCCCTTGGTCATCCAAGGGCCCCACTGCCTCCCTGGCTGGCTTCCTACTTCTAATGTATTTGAAGAAAGTTTTATTGTTGGTCTTTATGTTTTTTGCGATATGCTCCTCATATTCCCTTTTTGCTTGCCTGATCACAGACTTGCATTTTATTTGCCATAGTCTGTGTTCCCTTTTATCAACCTCACTAGGACTAGCTTTCCACCGCTTAAAGGAATCCTTCTTACCTTTTACAGCTTCCATTACTTTATTTGTTAACCATGCAGGCTTTTTTCTATACCTATTTGTACCTTTCCTAACCTGCGGTATATATTTTTTCTGAGCTTCTAGGATTGTCTTTTTAAATAGTCTCCAAGCTTCCCCAATGGTTTTGACCTTCTCCACTCTTCCTTTCAATTTCTTCCTCACATGTCCCCTCATACCAGAGAAGTTACCCCTTTTAAAGTTAAAAGTGGTTGCGTCAGTCTTTTTGGGCAACTCCCTATCTGTACAAATGTTAAACTCAATGACATTATGGTCACTGTTCCCAAGTGGTGCAATCACTTTTACATCTCTCACCAGGTCTTGGGTGTTACTTAGGACCAAATCCAGGATCGCCTCTCCCCTGGTAGGATCTGTGACCATCTGTTCCACAGCACAGTCATTGAGAGTGTCTAAGAACGCAATCTCTTTTTCCCGACTAGAACTCATATTGACCCAATCAATGTGTGGGTAGTTAAAGTCGCCTATTACAACACAGTTATTTCGTCTAGCCGCTATCTTTAATTCATTCATCATTTTATAATCCTCCTCTATCTTTTGATCTGGTGGGCGATAACAAACTCCCACTGTTAAGCCTCCTTTTGGACCCACTATTTCAACCCATAGCATTTCCAGAAGCGAATCCAATTCTCTTACCCTCTCAATCTTACTGGACGGTACACCCTCTCTGACATACAGAGCCACCCCACCTCCAACCCTTTCCCCCTATCCCTCCGATATAATTTATAACCAGGAATCACCGTATCCCACTGATTTTCCTCATCCCACCAAGTTTCTGAAATACCCACAATGTCTATTTCCCCCCCAACACCAAGCATTCCAACTCCCCGATTTTACCTCGGAGACTTCTAGCATTTGTGTATAAACACTTATAGTTTCCCATGTTTGTTAAGCCCACAGCCTTCCTCTTGCTGCCTCGAGACCTTGCCAGGCAGTTCCTATCATTAGCCACAGTCTCAGTGGACAATTGTAATCCATTCCCTTGTACAAAAGTAATAGCTACCCCTTCATCTCTTTGAGATGAGCCATCCCGAACCAGAGACTTTTCATCTCCTGTCGGCTTTCCCCCATTATTCAGTTTAAAAACTGCTCTGCCACCTTTTTGATTTTGAGAGCCAGCAGCCTGGTTCCTTCTCGGGACAAGTGGAGACCGTCCCTTTTGTACAGCTCCCTCTTGTCCCAAAAAGCATCCCAGTGCCTAACAAACTTGAACCCTTCCCCCTACACCACCGTCTCATCCACGCATTGAGACTCCTGATCTGTGCCTGTCTCTCCGGCCCTGCGCGTGGAACAGGTAGCACTTCCGAGAAGGCTACCTTGGAGGTCCTGGCCTTGAGTTTCCTGCCCAGCAGCCTAAATTTCTCCTCCAGGACCTCACGACTGCATTTCCCCACATCGTTGGTGCCGACGTGCACCACGACCACTGGCTCCTCCCCAGCACTATCTACCAGCCTATCTAAAACACGCGTAATGTCCGCTACCTTCGCACCAGGCAGGCAAGTCACCATACGGTCAGTACGCGGGTTCGCCACCCAGCTGTCTACCTGCCTAAGGATCGAATCACCAACTACCAAGAGCCCCCTCCCACCCTTCCCAGGGACGGTTCCTTGGTACGAAAGGATACCCGTTCACCAGCTGAAGAAGAGGTCCCTTCTGAGGGCACATTCCCCTTATCCTCAGCATGGTGCCCCTTTTCCCCTTGACCCTCATGCTCCCTGGCAGCAGCCGGGCTGCCAGATCCAGAGTGGGACATATCTAACAAGTCCCCGAGAGTCTTCCCCGTGCACCTAACTGACTGTCCCTGCTTCTCCAGGTCAGCCACCTTGGCCTCAAGGGAGCAAACTCGCTCCCTGAGAACCAGGAGCTCCTTGCACCGAGCACACACCCAAGACTTCTGACCAGTGGGCAGACAGTCATACATGTGACACTCCATGCAAAACACTGGATAGCCCCCCAACCCCCTGCTGGCATTCTGGCTTCATAATTGTTTTTAAACAAATACTTTTCTATAACCCCCCTTTTAAAACACTTTGTATTTATATGGCTCCTGTTGTAGGAGTCTACTTACCTTACCTTACCAAGGAGCCAAGGTCCTGGCTTTCTGGCTCTTCCTGGGCTTCTTACAGAGCCCCTAGGCCAAGAGCCACAGGCAAAGAGCCTCGCCCTTTTGCTCGTGCCCCTTCGGCTCGTGCCTCTTGCAAACTTCCTGCCTTAAATGGAATTGTCTCCCAGGAGAGGGCGTGGCCAGCAGCTACTCAAAATCACCCAAGGCACTTAATGACGGTCAAACAAAGCCCCTTTCACACCCCAACTCCAGCAGCCAGGAGTCTGCTATTCAATTTCACCCAAGCACTTAATTACAGGCAACAATGACCCTTTCACACCCTAACTCCAGCAGTCAGGAGTCTGTTACAACTCACCCACACACTCCCAAATACAGTCACTGACACAGTACCTTCTCAGCTAAAGCACCTCAGCTGAAAGTAAATAAATAAAAATACCACTCACCCCTCTGGCAGCTCAAACACCTAGCTCCTTCTCAGAGCTCAGCTGGGTCAGTGGCTAATAGCCACTGATGGACCTCTGCTCCATATGTTTATCTAATTCCCTCTTGAAACTGTCCATGCTTGTAGCTGCCACCACCTCCTGTGGCAGTGAATTCCATGTGTTAATTACTCTTTGGGTGAAGAAGTATTTCCTTTTATCTGTTCTAACCCGACTGCTCAGCAATTTCATGGAGTGCCCACGAGTTCTTGTATTGTGAGAAAGGGAGAAAAGGATTTCTTTCTCAACCTGCTCAATCCCATTCATAATCTTATAAACCCCAATCATGTCACCCCTCAGCCGTCGTTTCTCCAAGCTGAAGAGCCCCAAGCGTTTTAACCTTTCTTCATAGGGAAGGTGTCCCAACCCTTTTATCATTCTAGTTGCCCTTCTCTGCACTTTTTCCAATGCTATAATATCCTTTTTGAGATGTGGTGACCAGAACTGTACACAGTATTCCAAATGAGGTCGCACCAATGGTTTATACAGGGGCATGATGATACTGGCTGATTTGTTTTCAATTCCCTTCCTAATAATCCCCAACATAGCGTTGGCCTTCTTTATTGCAGCTACACACTGTCTAGACATTTTCATTGAGTTATCCACTAGGACTCCAAGATCTCTCTCTTGGTCCGTCTCTGCCAGTTCAGACCCCATCAACGTGCATTTATATTTAGGATTTTTGGCTCCAATGTGCATCACTTTGCACTTGGCCACATTGAACCCCATTTGCCACGTTGATGCCCACTCACCCATTCTTTCTTCCAAGGGAGCAGGGCCAGAGGGAAGGCTGCTGCAGGGAAGAGACCCTCGTCCTGAGAGGAAGGGTGAGCAGACGGAAGCCCAGCTGAGACAGTGAGCTAGGGACTGTAAGTCTAGTCACGATAGGGCAGTTGGTTCCTTTTCTCTTCACCCACTTACTGTCATTATTCTTGCACCTTGTTTGTTTCCCATATTGGGCTGGCCTCCTATAAAAATAAACCTTCCCTACAATGGTCCTACAATACCAAGACCACGGCCAAACAACCTGGAAAATCTACAATAGCTAATAAGCCTTCCCTTTGTCGTTCACACCTATTATTCGGCCAAATAAGGGAGGTCTGAAGGTCTTGGGAGGGTGCTCTGGGCCTTCTCAAGGGATCCTAAAACCAGAGTGGTGGCAGCATCAGGTGACAACCCCCACCTGAGCCATGACATAAGAACATAAGAGAAGCCAACGTTGGATCAGGCCAATGGCCTTTCCAGTCCAACACTCTGTGTCACACAGTGGCCAAAAATGCCAGGTGCAATCAGGAGGTCCACCAATGGGGCCAGGACGCCAATTTTAGCCAATCACAGAGAAAGGGGACTTAGCTGGTACAGAGGGAGAGCTGTTCTTTCTTCCAAGAGAGCAGGGCCAGAGAGAAGGCTGCTGCAGGGAAGAGACCCTCACCCTGAGAGGAAGGGTGAACAGACGGAGGCCCAACTGAGACAGGGAGCTAGGGACTGTGAGTCTAGTCGCGTTGGGGCATTTGGTTTCTTTTCTCTTCACCCACTGGTTGCTATTGTTCTTGTGCCTTGTTTGTTTCCCATATTGGGCTGACCTCCTGTAAAAATAAACCTTTTATTTGTTGTTTACCCTGCCTGGTCCTCACACCTAGTATTTGGGCCAACAAGGGAGGTCTGAAGGTCTTGGTAGGGTGCTCTGGGCCTTCTCAAGGGAACCTAAAACCAGAGTGGTGGCAGCATCAGGTGACATCCCCACCTGAGCTGTGACAACCCCCTCCCCATAATAGCACAATCCAGCCTAACTGGGATGACTGCATTTGTACAGCCTGATCTCACCCACACGTTCTCAAGATGTGTGCCCCATCCATCGGAGAGGGACTTCCATCCACGAACGTTCCTGACTTGCCCCATGCCGAAGAACTGAGAATGTGGAATTCTCCTTCTCACAACTGGACAACCAAGAGCCTCAGCTAAGGGCTTTCCCCCAAAGTTAGGACAAAGCATTAGAAAGGATTCAGCAGGTCACGTTCAGTTCATTTTGAAACTGTGACGGTCCTCCTGCTTTGGAGGTTTGTGCTGCTATGACGAGGGAGGCATGACTCCAGATGTCAGACCAGGAATTGCTCCTGGCTGAGGGCACAACAAAAATGCTGGAAGATGCCTTGGGAACAAAACTGCCCAGTTCAGTCCTAGGCCTTTTTTCATACTGAGATGGTAAACCATTCAAAATTCCATGTTATTTGTCAAAATATGCACATACAACTCCTCCTAGTACCAGTTCCTGTGGAAAACCCTTATCATTCAATCAGTCAAAGAAAACCATCTACTATATAGTCATATTCATTAGGCTACAGTTAAGCAAACTCAGATACTCACTAGATGTACCAAAGAGAAAACCAAGTTTGATTAAGAAAGATCCAGTTGGTGTAGCCCGTGTTGGTCTCAAGCTGTGCAACAGATTTAGAAGAAGAAGAAGAAGAGATTGGATTTATACCTCGCCCTTCACTGCCCAAAGGCGTCTCAGAGCGGCTTACAAACTCCTTTCTCTTCCCCTCCCCACAACAGACACCCTGTGAGGTAGGTGGGGCTGAGAGAACTTCTGACAGAAACTGTCCTTGAGAGAACAGCTGTGCCAGAGCTTGTGACTGACCCAAGGTCGCACCAGCAGGTGCAAGTGGAGGAGTGGGGAATCAAACCCGGTTTTCCCAGATAAGAGTCCACACACTTAACCACTACACCAAACTGGCTACATTAGGGGTGTGTCACGTGCAAGGCACATTTTTTCAAATACTTTATCAAATTGTGCGTGCAAACGAAAGCTCATACCTTGAATAAACCTTTGTTGGTCTTAAAGGTGCTGTTGGACTCTAAATTTGTAGTACTTGATTAAGAAATAAAATGAAAATACTCTTATAGTCAAATGGCTTAGTCTCGCAAAGTCTGAGTCCTGGGGGGGCACCTTTAAGACCAAGAAAGTTTCATTCTGGGTATAAACGTCCGTGTGCATGCAAACTCCATCAGATATCCGTACCTGAATAAGTGTGCGTGCACATGGAAGCTTATACCCAGAATGAAACTTCATTGGTCTTAAAGGTGCCTGATCGGAGGCAAACATTGTTCTGTTGCTTCAGACCGACAGGGCGACCCACCCGAATCTGGCTTAGTCGGGCATAACTCTCCTAGGAGTTGCCCTGTCTGTCACCGTAAGTCCCCCTCTCTGTGGAACGACAACCCGTGATCCGCACAGCCATAGTATTTTGCACTCACTGTCGGGTCTGTACAACCTCCCAAAATATTGCAAACATTTCCAGGTTTGAAAAGTTCAACGCACTCTAGCAAAGTGCGGAAATCTGTTAATCTTTAACAACCCTGCCAGGCCAAGTTCTTACTAAGAAATCACACTTGGGTTGGGCCCAAAGCGCTTTGGATTCGGTGGGGGTGGGGGGAGGTCCTCACCAGTGTTCCCTCTAAGCTGCGTTAGTGTGAGCTAGCTCACAGTTTTTTAGCCTCCGGCTCACACATTTTCGTCTTAGCTCAGGAAGGAGGGCTCCAGAGCCAACTAATTTACACAGGGGCCAAATGGCTCGCTCACAACTTTAATGCCAGGAGCTCACCAAGTAGAATTTTTGCTCACAAGACTCCGTGGCTTAGAGGGAGCATTGGTTCTCACACAATCAAATGTGCAAAAGGAAAAGAAGAAGAGGATGGAGTGTAGCGGTCAGGACCAGGTGACATGACCACCCCCTTCCCGAACATACCTGTGCTGAGCCTCGCAGGGGATTTGTGTGGACAAGGGATGAAACCTGAGAGCCCCCTTCAGTAGGGAAGCCGAGGCCAAGGGTGACCGCCCCCAGGGAATATTAGGACACAACAGAAGCCGGAAAAGAGGCAGGCGCTCTGCCACAAACCGGCACCCTTTCTCATCGCTGCCCAGTCCTGGGATCTCAGGGGGTCCCCCCACCTGTCGCAAGGAAACTACCTGGAAGCCGAAGAGGCTGTAGAAGAAGTTCGGGGGCAAACTGAAGACAGAATGACACGCCAGTGGGAAACCTCAGAACCCCCAACCTCTGTCACCCTCCGCCCCTTTAAATGCTTCCTTCGAAAGAGGAACTCTTCCAACTACAAATCCTTTAAAAATAGGGATGCCAGCCCTCCAGGTGGGGCCCAGGGATCCCTCGGAGGTACAGCTCATCCCCAGACTGCAGAGATCAGTTCCCCTGGAGGAAATGGAGGCTTTGGGAGGTGGACTCTGCTATGGCATCATGCCCCACTGGGGAGTCCCTGTCCTCCCCAGGCTCCACTCCCAAATCTCCCGGAGTTTCCCAACCTGGAGTTGGCAACCCCATTCCCTGCTGGTGGCCGAGGAGGATCTGGGAACCCTCTTTAAAGTTGCTCTCCTGAGAAGACACTCATTGGATCTATTGCACGGGGGAGGTACCACAAACAAGGACCCACGGGGTAGGTGGGTAGAATATCTCCCACTGCAATTATATATATATATTTGCCTGTTTCCTCCCGCGCCCCCGCCAACATTTCTGCAAACTGAAGCATGGAGTATTTATGGCGATTCCATTGCTTCCCTGCGTTTGAAGGGACGACGGATGGGTCAAGTCCCCTGTCCTTTCACCTCCACCAGGGTACACCAAAGGCTTTCACCAGTAAAAAGCCTCCCCCCCATTTAAAAAAACACTTATATTTCCCTCCCCGACTCTTCCCTGCGGGACCCCACCGGCTTACCTCTCCGCCCGGCTTGCAAAAGACCTGCCTCCCTCTGACCTTTCCAGGTCCACCCGGAAATGAGATCGGCCACGGGGACTACAGGTCCCGGCATGCACCGCTGCCCGGCCGCCGTGGCCCGAGGCATGCCGGGCAATGTAGTACGCGATTCACTGCCGCAGGAGGGCGCAGGCAGAGCGGCTTAAAAACGCCCCCGGGGTTCGGACGGCGGCTCCGGCGGTCCGGGAAAGCCTCGAGGCTGCGGCGGCGGGAGAGATGGAGGGGTGAGGCGGCGCAGGTGATTATTTCCCGTGCAGGCTTACTTTCTGGAGTAAGCCTCCAGCCGACCAGGTTGCCAGCTTTGGGGTGGGAGATTCCCGGAGATTTGGGGGATGGAGCTGGGGAGGGCTGGGCTGGAGACGACACCTCCGCGGGGTGCAGAGGAGAAACGATTTCTGTTGCCTGGAGAGGAGTGGCAACTCCGGGAGAGTTCCAGGCCCCACCTGGAGGTTGGCAACGCCTTCCACCCCCAATGCAACCTGCCCTGCAGTGCCTAGGGGGGGACTCCCTGCTGGATGCAGCGGGGCTGCTCGCTCTCATTGCACTTTTGCCCTTTTCTAGACCTCCCGGCGACCCGCGTGCTCCCTTCTCCTCCAACAACCCCGCGAGGTAGGCTCGGTGGGGCAGGAGGGGGCGCCTAAGGAAAGCCTCGAGACGGAGCTCTGGTCTTCAGAGCCGCCAAAGCGCCCCGCAGAGGCTGCCCGGCCCGCCCGACGGCGGAGTCCCTCCCGCTGCTTTGCCTGCAGGCGCGCCGGGCTTTGCACCGAAGCGGCCAATCGCGTTTCGCGGCTCCCGCGAATTCAACTGGGACAGCCGTTGCCGCGCCCGCAGGAAAGCCGAGTTGCGATTGGCTGCCGCGGGTCATGTGGCCTCGAAAAGGCGAAGCCCTACTGGATCAGAGGGGCGGGGAAAGGTGCTGTAATCGACATCTTTGAGTCGGGCCACGAGGGCGGCGGGCTGGCGGCCATTTTGAGGCGTGCGGAAGAGGGGAGGCCTCAAGAGGAGCGGTGCTTTGGTCCGCAGCCCGGATTTCGCGGTCGCTTCCGAAGCCCGGGTGGAAACGGCGGGGGTGTGTGACGCGGGGGGCTCCTGCAAGAACCAGGCGGCCGCCCAGCCAGGGCATTTGAAAAAAGGTTGCCCCTGGGGTTTCTGGTTGGTTTTGCTGCTGCAGCAGATTAGCACCCTCCGCTTCCCTTTTGGAAAGTAGTGTTAAGTCCTGGGTTCTAGACGCATTGCAGTGATCAGCTCTATTTTCTTCAGTGATTTCAGCACTCTGCAAGGACAGCCTAGCAGGGCTGGAGCCCTTTGCTTAGGAAGCCTGCAGGCACCACCCCCAGCGCACACACCCACTCCGGGTGACAGGCTACCTACATAGCACCACTTGTCTCTTGGTTTCCTGCTCCAGAATCCTGGGGAGCTATTGTTCTCAGGTAGCAAGCTCAACCCGTCCTCCTTGGTACAGCTTGAGGAATGGCTAGGCTCAATGCACAACAGAAAGGCTCATAGGAGAGAACCTATGCAAACTGCAAAGATGATAAGTAGCCATAGTAGAAAAGAGCCAGAGTCCAGGAGTGCCTGAAAGTCTCCCCACATCTTGTGGCGGGGGAGGAGCTTCCGTGAGTCCCAGCTCACTTCTCCAGAACCGCCTAAGCCGTGGAGGCCCATCTCCTGCAACCCGCCCAGCCTTAATCTGGAGGAGTCAGCTGTGTGAGTCTTGTGCTGCTAAGGCTGCAGCGGCTCAGAGGTTAAGATGCTGAGCTGCAGACCGAAAAGTCTGTAGCTTGGCAGTACGAGACCCGACTGCCGCATGATGGAGTGAGCTCATAAGAACATAAGAGAAGCCAATGTTGAATCAGGCCAATGGCCCATCCAGTCCAACACTCTGTGTCACACAGTGGCCACAAATACCAGGTGCCATCAGGAGGTCCAGCAGTGGGGCCAGGACACTAGAAGCCCTCCCACTGCTGCCCCCTCCAGCACCAAGAATAGAGTGCATCACCTGCCCCAGACTGAGAGTTCCCATCTATACCCTGTGGCTAATAGCCACTGATGGACTTCTGCTCCATATGTTTATCCCATTCCCTCTTGAAACTGTCCATGCTTATAGCTGCCACCACCTCCTGTGGCAGTGAATTCCATGTGTGAATCACTCTTTGGGTGAAGAAGGACTTCCTTTTACCTGTTCTAACCCGACTGCTCAGCAATTTCATGGAGTGCCCACGAGTTCTTGTACTGTGAGAAAGGGAGAAAAGGACTTCTTTCTCAACCTGCTCAATCCCATGCATAATCTTATAAACCTCAATCATGTCACCCCTCAGCCGTCGCTTCTCCAAGCTGAAGAGCCCCAAGCATATTAACCTTTCTTCATAGGGAAGGTGTTCCAACCCTTTTATCATTCTAGTTGCCCTTCTCTGCACTTTTTCCAATGCTATAATATCCTTTTTGAGATGTGGTGACCAGAACTGTACACAGTATTCCAAATGAGGTTGCACCATTGATTTATACAGGGGCATGATGATACTGGCTGATTTGTTTTCAATTCCCTTCCTAATAATCCCCAGCATAGCATTGGCCTTCTTTATTGCAGTTACACACTGTCTAGACATTTTCATTGAGTTATCTACTACGACTCCAAGATCTCTCTCTTGGTCCGTCTCTGCCAGTTCAGACCCCATCAACGTGTATTTATATTTAGGATTTTTGGCTCCAATGTGCATCACTTTGCACTTGGCCACATTGAACCCCATTTGCCACGTTGACGCCCACTCACCCATCCTCGACAGATCCCTTTGGAGTGCCTCACACTCCTCCCTGGTTTTCACCACCCTGAACAACTTCATGTCATCTGCAAATTTAGCCACTTCACTGCTTACTCCCAATTCCAAATCGTTAATAAACAAGTTAGAAAGCATCGGACCGAGTACTGATCCCTGTGGTACCCCACTGCTTACCACCCTCCACTGGGAAAGTTTCCCATTTATACTCACTCTCTGTTTCCTATTTATAAGCCAGTTTTTGATCCACAAGAGGACTTGTCCTTTTATCCCATGACTATTGAGCTTACTTAGGAGCCTTTGATGAGGAACTGTATCAAAAGCTTTCTGGAAGTCAAGGTAAATAATATCTATTGGATCCCCCTTGTCCACATGTTTGTTCACTCCCTCAAAAAACACTAACAGGTTAGTGAGACAAGATCTTCCCTTACAGAACCCATGCTGAGTCTGCCTCAATAGTTTTTGTTCATCAATGTGCCTACTAATTCTTTCCTTAATAACAGTTTCCACCAACTTACCCGGTATCGATGTCAGACTGACTGGCCTGTAATTTCCCGGATCTCCCCTGGAGCCCTTTTTAAAGATGGGAGTGACATTAGCTACCTTCCAGTCCTCAGGAATGGAGGCAGATTTTAAAGAAAGATTACATATTTTTGTCCGGAGATCCACAAGTTCACATTTGAGTTCTTTCAGAACTCTCGGATGAATGCCATCCGGGCCTGGTGATTGATTAGTTTTTAAACTGTCCATCAGTCGGAGGACTTCCTCTCTTGTCACTGCAATCTGATTCAGGTCTTTCAAACCCCCTCCTGCCTCTGGCCCCAGCTCCTGCCAACCTAGCAGTTCGAAAGCAAGAAATTGCAAGTAGATAAATAGGGACCGCTTCAGTGGGAAGGTAACAGCCTTCTGTGCGCCTTGGCGTCTAGTCATGCCGGCCACATGACCACAGAGAAGCCTTCGGACAGCGCTGGCTCTTCGGCTTGGAAACGGAGATGAGCACCGCACCCTTAGAATCAGATTCGACTGGCTTTCGAGCAAGGGAAACCTTCACCTTTACTAAGGTGCTGCTGGACTCTTGCCCTTTTCTAGTTTAACACTCTAACCAGTACACCATGCTGGGGTAGATGAAGGATACCTTTAGGGCCTCCCGCTGTCCCCAAAGAGGCAGAGTGTACTTGCTGACCGACTTCAGGGCTGGTTCTACCAGTAGGCCAACTAGGCGTATGCCTAGGGCACAGAACTCAGAGGGGTGCAGAACTGCCAAGCAGCATTAGGGTGTGAAATCCGTCACACGTCTTTCAGGTGCAAAAGACAGACGACCAGGACAGTGTTTCACAATAGTTTTGTAGAACTCTTATTGCTGGGTGAAATTATTTTTGTCAGAACAGGAGACCCATAATAAGGGATCTAGGTCCAGAGGTAAGTGAGCACAAATCTTCGTTGGCTAATGTATGCTAACGCGGAGGAATTTTATTCACAGAGGAGAGGGTTGTAGTTCACGTTTGCTCTGAAGATTGAAAGTTGCTGGGAGCAGATCCCACCTGTGGGCACCTCAGGGACGATGCCACTCTTGCTTGAGCCAACGTTTGTTCCCTTGGACAGAATCCGACTCACAGCCTGATCCTGTGCATTTTATTTATTTTATTTATTTTATTTACTTTATATATGGTCTGATTATGAATGGGATTGAGCAGGTTGAGAAAGAAGTCCTTTTCTCCCTTTCTCACCATACAAGAACTCGTGGGCACTCCATTAAATTGCTGAGCAGTCGGGTTAGAACAGATAAAAGGAAATGCTTCTTCACCCAAAGAGTGATTAACACATGGAATTCACTGCCACAGGAGGTGGCGGCAGCTACAAGCATGGACAGTTTCAAGAGGGAATTAGATAAACATATGGAGCAGAGGTCCATCAGTGGCCATTAGCCACAGGGTATAGATGGGAACTCTCAGTCTGGGGCAGGTGATGCACTCTATTCTTGGTGCTGGAGGGGGCAGCAGTGGGAGGGCTTCTAGTGTCCTGGCCCCACTGCTGGACCTCCTGATGGCACCTGGTATATTTTGGCCGCTGTGTGACAGAGTGTTGGACTAGATGGGCCATTGGCCTGATCCAACACTGGCTTCTCTTATGTTCTTATAAGGGAATTAGATAAACATATGGAGCAGAAGTCCATCAGTGGCTATTAGCCACAGGGTATAGATGGGAACTCTCCGTCTGGGGCAGGGGATGCACTCTATTCTTGGTGCTTGGGGAGGGGGGCAGCAGTGGGAGGGGGCCTCTAGTGTCCTGGCCCCACTGCTGGACCTCCTGAGGGCACCTGGTATATTTTGGCCGCTGTGTGACAGAGTGTTGGACTGGATGGGCCATTGGCCTGACTCAACATGGGCTTCTCTTATGTTCTTATGTCTGCCTTTCTTACTGAGATTCAGAATGGGTTACACAGTGTAACTCAATGCAATGATTTGCCCGAGTCATCTAATAAGCAATGCAGTAAGACTGTGGTTACTGCAATTGGAAACAGAGCAAAAATAATTACGCTTGGTATGTCAAACAATGCAGAACAAGATATTGCAAAGTAGAAAGCAACTTAACCCTAGCCCCCAAGACAAACCAAGGTCAACCCTGGGTACATGTGAGAACACAGACTCTGCATGTCCACACTGCTTCACACAGGTTGTAACAGATTTCCTCAAATATTACATGCAGGTAAGGGAGCTGCGGTGGCTCAAGGGGTTAAGACACTGAACTGCAGGCTGTGGAAGGTCAGTAGTTCAGCAGTTCAAGACCCGAGAGTGCCGCATGATGGGGTGAGCTCCTGTCTCTAGTTCCAGCTCCTGCCAACCTAGCAGTTCGAAAGCAAGAAATTGCAAGTAGATAAATAGGTACCACTTCAGTGGGAAGGTAACAGCGTTCTGTGCACCTTGGTGTTTAGTCATGCCGGCCACATGACCACAGAAACATCTTCGGACAGCGCTGGCTCTTCGGCTTTGAAACGGAGATGAGCACCGCAACCCTAGAGTCGGATTCGACTGGCTTTCGAGCAAGGGAACCTTTACCTTTACCTTTAAGGGGAGTTAGTCGTCAGGAAGAGGTGATTAGAGTCAAGATGCATAAGTGAGCAATGCAGCAAGATTGGAATAACGATATGGCAGGATATGTAAATAGCAGTTTTCTATGTAGGACAAACCGGTCAAACCCGTACGCCAAAGGATAAATGGACAAAAATCTGACATCAAAAATCACAAAACTGAGAAAATGTAGAACAACTGCGGCAAAAGAAACTGCTTGGTTTGGCCACTATATCAATTGAACACGCCGAAGCATCAGCCCATGACATGAAGGAACTGGTGACGAAATTTGCAAAGGAAAAAGCACGCAAAATGAGATTTTGATGTGCCTGAAATGGAAACATGCAGGAGACTTAAATTTTAACGTCACAATTCACAGGATTATTCAAAATGATTTGTGATTTGTGTGCTAAAACTGTTTTCTGCTTGAGAAAGAAAACCAAAGATCGTTGTAGTACTTATTCTTGCTTTTTTTTAAAAAAAAAAATCAGCAATTTCAAGTTTTATGCCTTTCATTTTTCCTGTAATTCATCTGGTTTTGAAAATTGGTTAGCGGGGGGGGGGTGCGCACCTCGCCCAGGATGCAGAAGAAGCCTGGCACTGGCTCCATCTTGAAGGTGGGCTAGAATATTTCATCTGTGTGGCATCGCCAGGTCCCTACCTGCTGCCGGCAGGGGATACAGCCTCTTCTTTGAGCTCTTCTGGCATATATGCACATAGCGAACGTGGTGCAAAGACATCACCTCAAAGTGACCTCATCGTGCTAGGCACGTCGCCAGGGGGATACTCTACATTCAGCCAAAAAAGCTCTATGGTACCATAGAGTTTGTAGGCCGAGTGCTATAGCGTCCTCTGGCAACATGCCCAGTGCGATGATGTCACCTCTAGGTCTGTTTCAATGATGTCACCTCTAGGTGACATCATTGTGCCAGGCATGTCGCTGTGATCCCAACATTTGGCGGGCAGGGTACCCCCGCTGGCCAGATCCGGGTGAGTGGGTCAGGGGCCCCTAAAGCGGGCAAACCCATGCCCCCCCAGGGGAAATGGCAAACCTACATCTGCGTCAGACTTGCCGTCTGTCCAACTGGAGGGTCCTTTGGGGAGAAACCTTGCCGAAAGCAGATGTAGCACAGCTGGTAGGATCCCGAGTGATGTCTCAAGAGAATCTCTCCTCGGCTATTAACTCAGTGCTGTGTTTGGCTTCGGCCCCCTACGGCAAGAGGGAGGTGACGCTGCTGATCCCATCTCACAGGGAGGCTTGTCAAGGTTGTGGAAAGCCCCGCAGATGTGAAGTGTGCAGAGAACGCCTCCTGTTAAAGAAACTGGAAGCTGATGAGCCCCCCAGGAGGAAACCGGAGGTGGAAGAGCAAGGACCACTCCCCTGAAAGGAAGTAACTCTGCAAAGGAAATCTCCAGACCTGGCAGGAGAGGAGGAGGCTCCCAAAAACGGAACCTCTAAGACTCCGGTTTTGTGTTCTGTGCCTGTGGGCCCAAGCGATCCTTTCTCACAGCGGCAGTAACGCTGTGGAACACTAGATGTCGCCGTTGCATTACAACAGCAGCTCAGGAGCAAAATTAACCAGAAGGATGTTCCACTCTTCCTCACCATAGACGCCAGTCTGACATCCAGAATCACAAAATTGAGAAACCTGTAGGAGAATATTTCAGCCCCCCCAGGGCACTCAGTGGGGGGCCTCCAAGTAGCTGTTTTAGTGCAAAGGAGTTTCAGGGAGATTGCTGAGTTATAAGTTATTGCAACACTCAGGACAATGGAACCTCCAGGGCTTAATAGAGATATCAGTTTCTTATGTCACTACACATGTTAAGTCACTCTGTGCTTGCATTTGTTTCATAACTCTTTTATTATCTGAGTGCTACATTGCTGCTATTTACAGGTTTAGTGGACTGCTTTAACCCAGTCTTAGCTATACTTATCGCTCTGTTACTTACGCTTCTTGACTCCAATTAACCCTTCCTGGCAACTAACCCCCCCCCCACGTATATGTAATAGTTGGCAAAGTCTGTTTCAATGTATCAGAAGAAGTTAGAGTCCAGTGGCACCTTTAAGACCAACAAAATTTTATTCAAGGTGAGCTTTCATGTGCAAGCACATTTCGTCCCCGGGAGCTTCGACTCTAGAAAGCGCATAACCTGAAAATCTTGTTGGTCAGTAAAAGGTGCCCCTGGATTTGAACCTGGCTGTTATGACTGCAGAGCAAAACCGCCGCTCTCCAAAACTGTCTTCATGTTGTTTTGAAGATGCTTTGGAAGAAACAACTTGGTAGATTTATGACTGACTGAACTTGGTCCAAAAACACAGGAGTAGTTTTCAGCAAGATGAGATGGCAGGAACCTTTGGGAGCCGAACATCAAGCAGGCTGCTGACTCTGGTTTAGCTGTTTGCACGGAACTTCCCTGGGGGCAGAGTGAAGAAGCCGGGCCGGAATCTTCTGCGGTTCCAAGCAGTTTTTCCGCTGTAGGATTTGAACCCGACACAGCACAGGGCAAGATGGCTGCCGGGCTTCAGTTGCCCCGTCATTATGAAGCCCTCTCGGGACTTGTGGAGCGATCACAGCCTGATAAGCCGATTACAGATAGATAGGAGCATGCCTTCGGGCTTGCAGTCCGAAAGGTAGAAGGCGTTGCTAGGGAAGGGGAAAGATAAGGAGGGAGTTAATTACAACTTAAAATGGAAAATAAGGTGTTAGTCGGGAGACCTAGATGAGCGCTCTGCTCCGGGTGCCATCGTCTCTAAAGGGCATGAACTTGCTGACGTGAGGATTTTGTTTTGTTCTGCTCCCGAGTTGTCTGTTGTTGCATGCCCTTGAGAAGTATCCAGTTTCTTGTGTTCTGAGTCCGGTGCGATTTGGCCCCCAGATTAGAGCACCAGAATGGTATAAGATTGTTGGTAGACTTCAGCAGATGAAGGCGAAATCCTGGTTCCCACCCACTGGCCACCCCACGTCTTTGGGCTTGCACGATGGAATGGCCCTCTGTCTCCAATACCAAAGAAACAAAACCAAAAAGCCCTCATGTAGAAAAACATCATGTTGGAGAGAGGTTTCTAGGCTGGCCCTTGACATGCTAGCTTCTGTGATCTCTAAAGGCAAGTGCCGTGTCTCAGTGGCAGAGCCTCTGCTTGGCATGCAGAAGGTCCCAGGTTCAATCCCCAGCATCTCCAGCCAAAAAGGTCAGGTGGTTGGTGACAAGGAAGATCCTCTACCCATAACCCTAGAAAGTCCCTGCCAGTCTGACCCAATAGGAAGATTGATCTATAAGGGCTACGTGGTTCAAGAATGGAACAGAGTTTGGGTCCCGTGGCACCCTTAGGGCCAACAAAGTCTAATTCTGGGTAGAAGCTTTCGTGTGCATGAACACTACCTGAAGAAGAATTAAACTTCGTAGGTCTTGGAGACCAACATGGCGGCCCCAACGGAATCTATGCTTAAATAATGCCCAACGTAAAGGGCAGCTCCATCACGTCAGCCTTCTTCTTGCGATCTGAAGAGGTTCAGCACAGATAACAGTGTGAACTAGGCCCCCAGATTCTCCGCCGTGAAATACCGTGGCATGGAAGAACGCGTGGAACTTCTGGGCTCCATTCCAGAACCGCCGTATTACTTGGTGGGATGTGTGCCCTGAAACTCCTCATCCACCTCCATCATCTCGACATGCCCTGCAGAATTAGTTGGCACAGTTTCGGCCACCCGCCTCTTCCCAGAGGTACAAATGTAACCCCTATAGCTGGTAGAAATGCCAAGTTGTGGGTTCGGTCCAAAGCCTTCCGCCATGGTTGCCCCTCAAAAAAAGTGTCATCCTATTAATCAAATTAACCTATTAATGACAAGACCAGCCCTGCTGACGGTCCTAATTCTGGTGGGTAGCCGTGAAGATGTATCTGGAGAAGCGTGCGTGGACACGAAAGCTTAGACCCAGAATTAATGTCTGTTGGTCTTGAAGGTGCCTGGCCATCTTAATTCTGAGCTGCCTTGGGTCCATTCCCATTTCACAGATCCTGGCTATCCGTGGCTGACCAGAGAATTTGAATCTGCATCTTCCGGGACACAGTTCTGTTGCTGGATCGCACTTGCTGTGGGTAAGAACCTCTTTGCCTGCTTACAGCATCACTTGGGACCCTTTTCTAAACATTCTTCTACCCTCGTTTCACAAGAGGCCCTTTTCCGTGGACTCCTGAATAGCAGGCACTTAACTCTTAACAGTATAACTGAGGATAATAGGCATGTATATTGTAGGGGGATTTTAGGGGCCCAGGTCTCTTCCCCATTAGGGTTCTTTTCCATGGGTGGGTGGAATCTGGCCAGGGAACTCCGGCTTCCAGAGGGAGAGAAACTCAGCAAGAACAGTTGCCTTAAACGGAAAGCACTTA
The DNA here is from genome assembly GCA_029375565.1 of Gekko gecko. NCBI lineage: Eukaryota > Metazoa > Chordata > Lepidosauria > Squamata > Gekkonidae > Gekko > Gekko gecko. The sequence goes on along the minus strand of JAPDNY010000001.1, from coordinate 145,000,153 downwards.
TTAACTCTAAAACCATGCACAAGTAAAACTCAATAGCATATATTCAATATCAGTAAGGTAAAGGTTTCCCTTGCTCCAAAGCCAGTCGAATCCGACTCTAGGGGTGCAGTGCTCATTTCCGTTTCCAAGCCGAAGAGCCAGCACTGTCCAAAGACTTCTCTGTGGTCATGTGACCAACATGACTAGACGCCGAGGTGCACAGAGTGCTGTTACCTTCCCACTGAAGCGGTACCTATTTACCTCCTTGCAGTTTCTTGCTTTTGAACTGCTAGATTGGCAGGAGCTGGGGCCAGAGACGGGAGCTCACTCCGTCATGCGGCACTCGGGTCTCGAACTGCCGAATTACCGACCTTCCGTTCTGCAGCTCAGTGTCTTAACCACTGAGCCACGGCAGCCCCTCAATATCAGTACCCAACAGCATATAGAAAAATCCCAAGGGAGGAGATAATTAAAATATTCCAAACTTGCCAGATACCAGCACATCTTAAGATGAACTTTTGCTAGTGTGAACTTTCTCCTAGATATATATTTTATTAACTGCAATGTCCAAAAGACCCAGACACATATGTTTAAGCTTTGAAGGCCATGGAATGTGGATTCGGGCAAAGGGGCATCCACAGGGCAAGGCTTTCGTTTTTATGCCTCGGCTGCCAGCAAAACAGCAAAGGCTTATGGGACTTCAGAACCAAGGAACCAGGGTCAGTTCCAGCCAAACCTACATAGCACAGAAGAACAGAAAGGCCCAGACTCACTGAACCCCAAATTCTGCCACATGCATGCTGTCAAGTTGCAGCTAACTTGTGGTGACTCCAGCAGACACTTTAAAGGCCAGTGGGAAGAAGAGGTGGTTCCCCGTTGCCTTCCTCCACAGTGTCTTCCTTGGTGGTCTCCCTTCCAAGTACCCAACCTGCTTGGCTTCCAGGATCTGCTGAGACTGGGCCTTCCCTCCCAACTTAGGATAATACAATAAGGCAAATGCTTTTTTAAAAAACGGCTTGCCTCCTCCCATATCCTTAGCCTGCTTTCCAGGCAGATGCCTCCTGCTTCCCTGGATCAAAAGGAGTACCATGGCGCCTTGCCATTGACTGCTGATGAAACATAAGCATGGCAGGTCAGGTGTCCCGGATTTCAGAAAGCAGAATGCCGTGTTCTCCTGTCTGTGGCAGGGGTGATAAGACCCTCAGAAGAGCCCTGCTGGGTCAGGCCAGTGAGGGTCCCTCCAGTCCAGCCTCCTGTCCCACACACAGGGGCCAGCCAGTTCCTCTGGAGGGCCAACAACAGGACAGGGAGGCCGAGGCCTTCCCCTGATAAGAGCATCAGAAGAGCCCTGCTGGGTCAGACCAGTGAGGGCCCATCTAGTCCAGCATCCCATCTCACACAGTGGCCAACCAGTTCCTCTGGAGGGCCAACAACAGGGCAGAGAGGCCGAGGCCTTCCCCTGATAAGAACATCAGGAGAGCCCTGCTGGATCAGACCAGGGAGGGTGCCTCTAGTCCAGCATCCTGCCTCGCACAGGGGCCAGCCAGTCCCTCTGGAGGGCCCGCAACAGGGCAGAGAGGCCGAGGCCTTCCCCTGAGAAGAACATCAGAAGAGCCCTCCTGAGTCAGACCAGTGGTCCATCTAGTCCGGCATCCCGTCTCACACAGGGGCCAGCCAGTTCCTCTGGACAGCCAAGAACAGGGCATAGAGGCCGAGGCCTTCCCCTGAGAAGAACCTCAGAAGAGCCCTGCTGGGTCAGACCAGGGAGGGTCCATCCAGTCCAGCCTCCCGTCTCCCACAGGGGCCAGCCAGTTCCTCTGGAGAGCCAGCAACAGGGCAGAGAGCCCGAGGCCTTCCCCTGATGCTGCCTCCTGGCTCTGGGATTCAGACGTTTAGGACCCCTGTATGTGGAGGTTCCCCCCTCAGCCACCACAGCTTAGTAGCCCCCCAGAGGTCTCTCCTCCAGACGGGATGCTGCTCAGGGAGCCCCGGGCACCCCCCCTCCAATATTTGCCTGTGGCTTATTAGACTCCTCAGGTGGCCTTCGCAGTGCAGCTTCTATTTAAAAACAAACAAACAGCCCTCTGCGGGCCCAGGCAGTGCTGAGGGAAAGAGCCTCAAATTATGGTTTTAATTTAAAAGCTTCACTTCAGTTGGTTTTCTTGCCGTTCCTTTTTGCTTCCTGGTGCGCTGGTATGGGCATCAGATCTTGCCAATCGGGACGGCACGACAGTGTTATCTTTCAGATCCAGCTCCGTTGGGTCCTGTGCGTGCAGTCGCTGAGATGGGTATTGCTTTATTTACTTTATATCCTCCTTTCTCCCCAGTGGAGGCTCAGTGGTGCTTAACAGAATTCTTTCTGCTGCATTTTCCCCTTTCTTTTACTGTGGCCTGTGGGCAGTCCTCCTGACGTGTACGGTAGCGGCACTTTGTGTGTAAATCCGTTTTGTTTCTGGAGCTGGCATCGTATTTTTATTTGCAGCCCTTCACAGGGCTGGGGGAGAGAAAGAAGGCCACGTTTCTTGGCTTCAGGTACTAATTTCAGGCCCCTGGGATTTTTCTAGCTTCGCTGTGAGTCATTCACCCACTTGCTTCATAAGAAAGAGCCAGATTGGTGTAGTGGTTGAGTGCACACTCTAATCTGGGAGAACCGGGTTTGACTCTCCACTCCTCCACTTGCACCTGCTGGATGACCTTGGGCAAGCCACAGTTCTGTCGGAGCTGTCCTTGAAAAAGAGCAGTTTCTGTTAGAGCTCTTCCAGCCCCACCTACCTCACAGGTGTCTGTTGTGGGGAGGGGAAGGGAAAGGAGATTGTGAGCTGCTCTGAGACTCCCTTGGGTTAGGGCAGGGTATAAATCCAATCTCCTCTCTCTTCTATAAAGGAGCCGTTTATAAAAACATGTCACTTATTGATGACTTTGTCCTTTTGGTTTTGAAATGTCTATGGGAAGGGTCGACAAACCTTTTTGGTATTCTGCAATAACGACAGCAGTGGGAGGGCTTCTAGTGTCCCGGCCCCACTGCTGGACCTCCTGATGGCACCTGGTATATTTTGGCCGCTGTGTGACACAGAGAGTGTTGGACTGGATGGGCCATTGGCCTGATTCAACACTGGCTTCTCTTAGGTTCTTTTGTTCTTAACAAAAATGGCTGCCCCAGGTGGCGGAGCCGATGACAAAATGGCTGTCGCGGTAGGTGGAGCCAAACCCAAAATAGCGGGGAGTGAGGTCATTTGTGACTTTGATAGCGACTCTTCAAAATTTCAGGCAGAATGTCTGCATTAACAGGATGCTTTTTTGAAATGAATGTATTAAAAGATATTCTCTTGCCATGTGCATAGCTCCACTGCATGGCCAAAGGTAAGATTTTTGGCCTGTGGGGGCAGCTGCTGCAGAATCAACTTTGTAAAAAATCTGTGCAGCCGATTAGCTCTTCAATGGCCAGTCTGAAGCCTTCCTGGGCAAAAGCCCCGCCTGCCCCACTAAAAACGCTTGGCAGCACCAGGAAAGGTGTTGGAGGACCCCGGCATGTGGTAGTTTTCAATTTTTTTAAAAAAAATGTTGGGTTAAGGTTATAGTATGGGAATGGGCACCCTGTCCCTGTATGAAGAGACGATAAAGAATATTTGAGAAGCAGAACTCTGACAGAGGTCGAATCTGCATTTGCATTTTTAAATCAGTTTTGTGCTGCTGTGACACCGTCAAGCATAGAGAAAGGCAGTGACACAGCAGCACGAAACCGATTTAAAAATGCAAATGCAGATTCGACCAGAGAGGACCGGATTCGGCGCAGGAGATGTGGAAAGTGGGGTTGTTGTTTTTTTTAAACTAAAAAGCTGGGAGGCTTGTCAGAATCTTTGAGCAGAAATCAGCATTTGATCGTGGAGGCCCGATTTCACATTGCTGAGTTCACTTTGGTGTTTCTTTGTTCTCTAAGTAAAGAAATAGTTGCTTTGTTTGGGGATAAAGGGGGTGTGGCCCGGTGGTAGAGCCTCCCGTTCAATCCCAGGCACTTCCAGTGGAAAAGGACAAGGGAGGGGGGCGTGGCTCAGTGTCGGAGCCTCTGCTTGGCGTGCAGAAAGTACCAGGTTCAATCCCCAGCACCTCCAGTTAAAAAGGACCAGGCAGGAGGTGATGGGAAAGACCTCTGCCTGAGACCCTGGAGAGCTGTAAAGAGGGGCCGTGGCTCAGTGGAAGGGCCTCTGCTTGGCATGCAGAAGGTCCCAGGTTCAATCCCCCGCACCTCCAGTTAAAAAGGACCAGGCAGGAGGTGATGGGAAAGACCTCAGCCTGAGACCCTGGAGAGCTGTAGAGAGGGGCCGTGGCTCAGTGGAAGGGCCTCTGCTTGGCATGCAGAAGGTCCCAGGTTCAATCCCCGGCACCTCCAGTTAAAAAGGACCAGGCAGGAGGTGATGGGAAAGACCTCAGCCGAGACCCTGGAGAGCTGTAGAGAGGGGCTGTGGCTCAGTGGAAGAGCCTCTGCTTGGCATGCAGAAGGTCCCAGGTTCAATCCCCAGAACCTCCAGTTAAAAAGGACCAGGCAGGAGGTGATGGGAAAGACCTCCGCCTGAGACCCTGGAGAGCTGTAAAGAGGGGCCGTGGCTCAGTGGAAGAGCCTCTGCTTGGCATGCAAAAGGTCCCCAGGTTCAGTCCCCGGCATCTCCAGTTAAAGGACCAGGCAGGAGGTGATGGGAAAGACCTCAGCCTGAGACCCTGGAGAGCTGTAAGGGGGGGCCGTGTCTCAGTGGCAGAGCCTCTGCTTGGCATGCAGAAGGTCCCAGGTTCAATCCCTAGAACCTCCAGTTAAAAAGGGTCCAGGTAGTGGGTGATGGGAAAGACCTCCGCCTGAAACCCTGGAAAGCTGTAAAGAGGGGCTGTGGCTCAGTGGAAGAGCCTCTGCTTGGCAGGCAGAAGGTCCCAGGTTCAGTCCCCAACATCTCTAGTAAAAAGGGACCAGGCAGGAAGTGATGGGAAAGAGACCCTGGAGAGCTGTCAAGAGGGGCCGTGGCTCAGTGGCAGAGCCTCTGCTTGGCATGCAGAAGGTCCCCAGGTTCAGTCCCTGGCATCTCCAGTTAAAGGGCCAGGCAGGAGGTGATGGGAGAGACCCTTTTCTGCCTGAGATCCTGGAGAGAGCGGCTGCCAGTCTGAGTGGACAAGACTGGCCTTGAGGGACCAAGAGGGTCTGATTCAGTATGAGGCAGTTTCACGAGTTTCTTAAACAGTTAGAAAGGTTGCAGTGGGCAATACCATGAGTAGGGTTGCCAATCTCCAGGTGGGGGCTGGAGACCTCCCAGAACTACAGCTGATCTCCAGACGACACACGGCGCTTATTCATTTAGTGTTTATTTACTTAAAAAAAAATTTCTGCTTCTCCTGGAAAAAAAATGGCTGCTTTGGAAGGCGGACCGCTCGACGTTATGCCCCACTGAGGTCCTTTGGCTTCCTCAGCCCCTCCCACCTTCAGACCTCCAGGTATTTCCAAACCTGGAGGTTGGCAACTCTGATCAGGAGCATCATCGTGTTCCGAGCATTTGAAACCGGACTCGGGATAACCTGGACAATTCGCTGATTTAGCAGCAAGCGGCTGGGTTTGTCTGAGCCAAGCCGGGGGGCGGGGGGGCGGGGATTGTTCCGTGTTGCCATTTCTCTTCTTGGGTGCACTGGCTTTTAGCCTGAACTCCCTGCGGCCCTCCTGCCCGAATAGTTTGTTCCGTCTGAGACCCCCCCCCTTCCCCCCACCGCTTTGCTCTCGAGTTTACTGTTTTACTCAACAAGCTCTCATCCCGGCCGGAGTTGTTTTGAATTCAGAAAACATTTGCTTTTAATTAGCCGGCATTAGCTCTTCTGTCAGACTGTTAAGTGCTGAAGTGCAAAGAGAAGTAATAAAAGGATCTGCTCGGTTTTTTCCCAGGGCCTGAGGAATGCAGGAAGCATTTGGGCCTGTCTCGTGAATGGGGGCCTGGGTTCTTTCCTCCCTGGCCTGAAGCACGATTCGGGGCTGCGTTGCGGGAGCCCCAACGGGAGGCTAAATGCCTCGCATGGTGTAATGTGAAGTGCGGCATATTTAGAGGGCCTGGCTGCCAACAGGCTGCCCCGTTGGAGGACAAAAAAACTCCCCAAACAACTGGCTGCTTATTTCATATGCTAGGTTGTGTACAGACATATGTAGAAAATTGGGACCTGCTGGGTTTTGTGTGTGTGTGTGTGTGTGTGTGTGTTTGCACAGTTCAAGCTTGGCTTTTCCCGCCTTCACCACCCATTTGACAGACCTACAGGCGAGCAAACGGAAGAAGAATTCTGTTGTCTCTCCCGCCACTCCTCCAAGGCACTTTTTATCCTCTTGGACTTCGTTTAGTGCAGGGTGGCCAAACTGTGGCTCGGGAACCATATGTGGCTCTTCCACACATATTGTGTGGCTCCTGGCAGGGCAGCTGGGAGACTGAAGGGGGAGGCACGCATTTTCTCCCTCCCACCCGTCTATTTGCTTGCTTGCTTGCTTGCTTTCTCTCTCTCTCTCTCTCTTTCCACCTCTTTCATTCTTTCTTTCCACCTCTCTTTCTTTCCACCTCTCTTTCTTTCCACCTCTCTTTCTTTCCACCTCTCTTTCTTTCCACCTCTCTTTCTTTCCACCTCTCTTTCTTTCCACCTCTCTTTCTCTCTTTCTCTCTTTCTCTCTTTCTCTCTTTCTCTCTTTCTCTCTTTCTCTCTTCTCTCTTTCTCTCTTTCTCTCTTTCTCTCTTTCTCTCTTTCTCTCTTTCTCTCTTTCTCTCTTTCTCTCTTTCTTTCTTTCTTTCTTTCTTTCTTTCTTTCTCTCTCTCTCTCTCTCTTTCTTTCCACCTCTTTCATTCTTTCTTTCCACCTCTTTCATTCTTTCTTTCTTTCTTTCTCTCTCTCTCTCTTAGACAAATGAATATCATTGGACAAATAAATATCATTATCAATATCTGGTTTTACCCCTTTTTTATTATTTTTGGCCATCTCAATGTTAATAAAGAAGCAAATTTGCATGTTTTAAAATAAAAACGTGCATTCGTGTTCTGGGGCTCTCAGACGTCTGACATTTATTCTATGTGGCTCTTCATGCTGAGGGAGTTCGGCCACCCCTGGTTTAGTGGATGAAAATGACATATGGCACTTAGAAACAATTCTTTTTTGAAAATGTGGAAAAATTGCTTTAGTGAGGAGAGTGAAGAGTGGGTTGGTAACTTGACCACTTCTGGCCAATCAGTGCTGGCATGAAGGATTTCTCCTGCAAACAGGAAGAATGCATTCCCTCAAAACCCAGGTGGATTGTGTGTGCAGGGTGGGTGAGGGAGCAGAGAACCATACATCTGACTAAAATGCCTTTCAGTTGGTTCGCCACTAGGGGTGTGCCAAAATAACCTGGCATTTTTTGGATTTGGGTATATTGAACCTGAAAACTATCGATATTTCCCGATATTCCCGAATCCCAATACCATTTGGTAAATATTCGGGCAACTCGATTTTTTTCGGCGCCATTATACCCTATGAGGATCGTTATCATCAATGGTCCCCGTAGGGTAAATGGAAAATTGATCCAGCATATCGGGGGGGGGGGGCTGTTTTTTGAGGTAGAGGCACCAAATTTGCAGCATAGCTGATGGTGTCTTTTCTCAACGCCTCCCCCTCTCAGTGCTGAAAAGATTGGACCAGGGGGTCCAATTCCGTGGGCCCCCAAAGAAGTTCCCCCCATCCTGTTGTTTCCAATGGAGGAAAAAGGCACTTAAAGGGACTCTGATCTCTTTAAACAACTTCTCCAAGTAGTGGGTTCACCCAGAATGCATTTAAAGTGACTGCAACCCCTTTAAATGCCCTTTAACTTCAGCTATCCAGTGGTACTGAAAATCCTGAATATTTTTGGGATTTTCGGGGCCTGGACATTTTGGATAGCTAAAATTAAGCCTCAATCAATAACTGGCTTAAAAAATCCTCCCAAAATATTGGGAAGGTATTTTTCGGGTAATTTTTCGGCTTGGTTTATGCAGAAAGCACACCCATCTATTCACCACTGAAGTTTCACAGGTCTGGATGCACTCTTAATTAGTTCTCGCAGGCATCTTAAATTTCTCACTGTCCTTTCAGACGCAGTCCGAGCCAAGCCACTGCGAAACTGCCAAGGAACAGCCTTGTAATCATCTCATACTCTTGCCCAAATGCCTGTCTTTGTTTTCACTCCGGTATCGACTTATATTAGCGGCTGCTGGTTGCAGATTCATTTATCTGAGCATGCCGTGATAATTGGACATTCCCTTGAGACGGAGGACTCCTTGGAGCTGAAGGAATGGAAACTGGGGATTTAATTGGCCGGTGGGTTAGGCTGCATGAGACAGCACTTGGTGGGGTGGAACCTACCCCTCTCTCACTCAGCTGAGCAACATTCGAACCCTTCCTCCAGCCGAAGGCACAATGCGGCGGCTTGAATGGCTTTGCCGTTGGAAGAAGGGCTACTTAAGTTAGAGGCAACCTTGGCGCCTTGGAGGATGGTTGGATCCAGCCCGGTGTAGGGGTTCCGTGTCAGACTTCTCCGGTCTCCGGTCAGCTGTTGGGGAAAAAGTTCTTCCTTCACGCCTAGTTTGTCTCCTGGCCGTGAGTCATCAAGTGCGAATAGTCCCTGGTGGGTGGTTGTGGCATTCTGTAGCAGCAGGAGAGACCCTGTGGCGTTATGCCTTTCCCCAAACCCTCCCGTCCTCAGGCTCCAACCTCCTCCCCCCAAATTTGCAGGTATTTCCCAGCCCAGAGCCGACACCTGTACCCCCTGGACTCCTGTTCAACTCAAATGGTGAGAAACTAAATGAGATCTATGTCGGTGTCCCACAGAGACTTAGGAGCTTTCTGTTGGTGGGACCTCAGTGTCAAAATACATTTTCTTTTCCCGAAAGTAACTCTCCTTTTGCACACTTCACAGGTTCCACCTGAAACAGGAAGGATCGCTATGGCCTGTCACAAACTGGTGATCCAGGTAAGCTCCGCCCTTCAGAACAACCGATGACCGGCTTAGCGGACTTGCGTCGAAGCGTAGAGTGTCGATGACGTGTAACGCATCTCCATTCAGAAATGGCCGCTTTCCTCCAGTCGGCTGTGGGTGGCAAAGCTGTGGCTGGTGGAAAGAATAAAAGAACACCCCGAATGTACATTTGGATCTTGGCAAAACAGGCTTTGGATTTGGATGTTGGCAAAATCTGCATCACTTTCATGTCATATACGGGTAGTCATAATTTGTTCTTAAGTGTCTGTTCTCTGTGTGATTTCTCCCCGTTAGCTTGACACCTCTCGCGTCAGATAGGATGTCATGCTGTTGTGGGGGTCATTGTGCATTCAGCGGAAACTTGGGTGGCTGCCGGTCTCTGTTGTTGTTCAGTCGCATGGTCAAGTCTGACTCTTCGCGACCCCATGGACCAGATTACGCCAGGCCCTCCTGTCTTCCGCTGTCCTCTGAAATTTGCTCCATTTCATGTTCGTTGCATCGATGACACTGTCTAACCATCTCATCCTTTGCCATCCTCTTCTTCTTTGACCTTCAGCCTTTCCCCAGTTCTTCTCCAGGGAGTGCTCCCTTCTCGTTTGGTGGCCAAAGTATTTGAGCTTCAGCCTCCGTCTCTGGCCTTCCAGGGAACAGTCCGGGTTGATTTCTTTTAGGATTGACTGATTCGATCTCCTTGCAGTCCAGGGGACTCTCTGCCACAATCCAAATGGCACCTTGGCTATTAAGCTTTCTTCTTTGGGAGTTTCTGAGGAGACAGCAAATCCTGTCATTACTTGCCTGTATGTATTCTTCATGGGGCTGCGGTGGCTCAGTGATTAAGATGCTGAACTGCAGGCCAGAAGGTCGGTAGTTCAGCAGTTTGAGACCTGACTGCCGCGTGACGCTCCCGTCTCTGGCCCCAGCTCCTGCCAACCTAGCAGTTCAAAAACAAGAAACTGCAAGTAGATGAACAGGTACTGCTTCGGTGGGAAGGTGACAGCGTTCCGTGCGCCTCGGCGTCTAGTCATGCCGGCCACACGATCACGGAAACGTCTTCGGACAGCGCTGGCTCTTCAGCTTGGAAACGGAGATGAGCACCGCAGCCCTAGAGTCGGATTCGACTGGCTTTCGAGCAAGGGAGACCTTTACCTTTACCTTTATGTCTTCTTTGGCAATCAGCGTTTGGGTTGTTGAGGCATTTGAGATCCAGCGTCCGCTTCTTCGCTGCTGGCAGGCATAATAAGGTTTTCTCTCAATCCTGTTCCTGTTGCTTCCCTGAAGACCAAGTCACAGATGCCAGGCAGATGAGGCGGCCTTCCCCAGCCCGGAAGCATAGTCTTCGATACACGGCCTTTGACCTGCCCTCTGTCCCCAGTGCCTGGGAACCCTGCGGTGGTCGGTGGCGAGAGGGCTGCTGACGGGGCTTACAGCTGATCTCCAGGCAGCAGAGATTAGCTCCTAGAAGGTGGGATACATCTCACCGAAGCCCCTCCCCTCCCCAAACTCCATCCTCCTCAGGTTCCGCCCCCAAGATCTCCAGGTATTTCCCAATCCAGAGCCGGTACCCCTAGGCCTGCTCCAGTAGCATTTTGGTCAACATTTGGCGAGCCAGTTTGGTGTAGTGGTTAAGTCCGTGGACTCTGACCTGGGAGAACCGGGTTTGATTCCCCCACTCCTCCACACACAGCTGCTGGATGACCTTGGGTCAGTCACAAGTTCTCTCAGAGCTGTTCTCTCAAGAGCAGTCCTCGAAATAGCTCTCTCAGCCCCGCCTACCTCACAGGGTGTCTGTTGTGGGGAGAGGAAGGGAAGGGAGTTTGTAAGCCGCTCTGAGACTCCGAGTGAAGGGTGGGGTATATATCCAATCTCCTCCTCCTCCTCTTCCTCCTCCTTCTTCATCCTGGGAGCTGGGAAGTCGTCTCTTCCCTCCTTCCGCTGGCTCTTTTTCTTTCATGTTGTCTGGAATTCGCACAAGATGATGTCAGACTGAAGCAGAGGTGTCTGTAGGGTAATGACTGAGGATGGTGGGCAAACGCTGCAAACTGTGCCGTGCTAAAGCTGCGGTTTTTCACTGTCAACCCTGAGAAGATGGATCTTGGACATGAAGGAATGCCATTACTTGTTCACAGGGAGGTTGAAGAGCCGCGTGGATCTCAGCGAAAGCGGTCGACTCGTTCTCTGAAGTGTGTTTTTTCTCCTGTCTCTCTACCTGCGTGTCTATGCAGCCGGGGACCTTGGTGTAAAAACATATTCTGGGCACCGTGGGTTTTTATGCCAGGTGAGGGCACTGAGGCCTGAGCTTGGTTTCTGGGAGATGGGTACCCTTTCCCAGTGCTTGAGTTCGACTCTTAAATGTCGGGGCAGGGGAGTGTCTGTGTGGACGGCTTTTCCTCAGCTCTGTACAGCCACAGACGTAGGCCTTTCTCCGTATTTGTGAGACTGGTGGACGGCTGGTATGGGGAGGGGCCGTGGCTCAGTAGAAGAGCCTCTGCTTGGCATGCAGAAGGCCCCAGGTTCAATCCCCAGCATCTCCAGGTTAAAAGGACTAGGCTGTAGGTGATGGGAAAGACCCTTCTCTGCCCGAGACCCTGGAGGGCTGTTGCCGGTCTGAGTAGATAATAATGACTTTGATGGACTAAAAGTTGCAGTCCTAAAGATGTCAGTTGGGATACTGGTCCAAGTAGTTAAGATTTTTGCTTTTTGAAGCAGAATTAACTTAACTTAAAGTATCGGTGGAGGAAAGAGCAGTCGGAAAGTTAGAGGGCAGAGGTGCACAAACATCCACCAGCATTGCTCACGTCCTGCTCCCCAGCGATGACGAGGGAGAGAGGAAGAGTGAGAGTTTTGGATTTATACCCTGCCCTTCACTGCTCAAAGGTGTCTCAGAGCGGCTTACAAACTCCTTTCCCTTCCCCTCCCCATAACAGACACCCTGTGAGGTAGGTAGGGCTGAGAGAACTTCTGACAGAAACTGTCCTTGAGAGAACAGCTGTGCCAGAGCTTGTGACTGACCCAAGGTCACATCAGCAGGTGCAAGTGGAGGAGTGGGGGAATCAAACCCGGTTCTCCCAGATAAGAGTCCGTGCACTTAACCACTACACCAAACTGGGAGAGAAACAATCTCTCGTTGAGTTGTTCAGATGTGTGACCGAGCAAATTTAAATGTGTTCAGTTTGTACCATTGTACTGCTTTTGCACATGATTAAACTGTTTTCTCACAGCCGCCCATCCTTGCCACCCACCTCCAACATTTTAAAGGCAATGAAAGGAATAAAAAGCAGTTTGAGATTTCTTGAGCGGAGACTTACCACTTAGGTATCTCTGTGTGCCTTTGGTGTCTGCCCATAAACCTGGCTGACTTTACAGTCAGTTCTTTCAAAGACAGATGCCAATGATAGCATGGGAACAAAATCCAGGCAATTCAACATTAAGTCATTTAAAGGATGCATCTGTCTGTAAAAAGGGGGTAACGCCATGCTTTATAATACTTGTTGTCAGTTTAACGACCTGGCCATGACCCAGGAGGATTCCATCTCTTTCCCAGTAAATGAGATTACTTAGTTTATGGATGGGGTAAAAGCAAGAGGCAGTGCCCTGGCCTTACAGCACAAATGGTAACTGCACAAGCACAAAGCTGCTCAGCGTGTTGCTAAGCTGAAGATAAACGGTACTGAAGAATACAGAGGCAGCCCAAAGTCAAGCTCCCTTTGCGGATGACCATGATATCTAGAAATGGGAGTTTACCCTTGATTTCTTTTTCCATGGTGAATTGTATGTTTGGGTGGATGTTGTTGAGGTGGTCTAAAAACTCCATCAATTCTACTTCTCCATGGCTCCAAATGATAAAGGTATCATCTACGTAACGAAACCAGACTGTAGGTTTGTGGGGTGCAGATTCTAAAGCTGTTTTTTCAAAATGTTCCATGTAGAAGTTTGCTATAACTGGGCTGAGAGGGCTTCCCGTGGCAACCCCATCTATCTGTTCATAGAATTCATTATCCCATTTGAAGTAACTGGTTGTCAAACAATCCATAGTGCCTGAAAAACAATAGCACTACAGATAAGATTAGAATTTCAATAGCCATTCCACATACAAAAGAACCTCCTCAGGAAACAGGAAACCTCCTCAGGAAACAATCCATAGACAAAAGAACCTCCTCAGGAAAGCTCCCCCACTAGCATGTTCATAGCCTGGGGAACTCCTACAAGATAATGACTCAGCCCTACCCCACCTTCCTGAGTAGATGTAAATTACCTGCCTACCATTTTTCTGCTCACCTTGACACAGAGAGTACTCTACCTTTCTGTGTTATACCTCTGAGGATTCCAGTCACAGCTGCTGGTGAAACGTCAGGTCCTACAATTCCAAGACCAGAGCCATACAACCCGGAAAATCTACAGCAGCTAATAATCCTGATTTTGATGGACCTGATTCAATATAAGGTAGCGTCCTGTGTTTATGGGAACATAAATTCTATCCCTGAGTGACCCCTTTCCCACACTGCAACTGAACTAAATTTAATTTTAAAGCTGAACGCCTCAAGGTGCTTCCTGGAGCAATCCCAACTGACTCAAATGCCAACCGAGAACTACAGCTCCCAAGGTGCAATGAATCAAAACGGGGTATAGGAATGGAGGAGCCAATGGGACCCCCAAGGCAGCTTCGCCAGCGGCCAATGGGAGAGTAGGCGAGTCGTCACCAGCATGACTTGCCTTTTATATATTATAGCTGTTGTAATATAACTATTCTATAGAGTACAGGTGCTTCTTGTTAAACGTGTTATCTTAATGTACAAAAGACCCTTATACAAGCCATAGCCAACACTATAGCTTTGGATAACTTAGGAGTATAAATGGTGTATTGCGTGCATAGTGCTGTTAGGATGAGCATACAACATTCTCTGTGGATGGGGAGGGGGGGAGTGCTCCCATGAGCTCCTGTCAACGTTATTCATGAGCTGCTGAACTTCCATCAAGAAATGCCCAAAGAGAGAGGTTGTTCTTTTGGGTCCCCGGCAGACCCCGGCTTAATTTTGTGACAGGCTGCCAAATCACGCTGTGGTCTGCAGAGCGCCGGCTGGTACAGCGACGTACCCAACTCAAGCGATGAGTGGAACCATAATAATAAGGGTCGTTAGCTTGATCATTTCAGTCCCGATCTCCTGAATGGTCGCACGACTGCCAAGATAAATAAGTGGGGTGAGGATTTCTGCAGTGTATCGGGGCCCCCTGAAATCGTTATGGTTGCCGATCAGCAGTCTTGTGTGGACTTCTGGTACAGTTCAGACTTCTGTAGACTACCCGGCCATTTATTTTGGCACTGAGTTGTAGTGGTGACACTAGGGTCATTTGGCAGAATGGCGGGTTCCCGTAAGGGCCCTGTTCCTGCCACACAATTGAAGCGGGCACTCAGCATGGTTTCCACCGAATGAAAGCCACTCGTCTTTTGAAATACAGATATTTTTATTTAAGCTGTTGAGAAAATGGAAAATCTTCACTTTTCTGCAGAATTGATCTCCAGATAGTAAAGGTAAAGGTTTCCCTCGTTCGAAAGCCAGTCGAATCCGACTCTAGGGATGTAATGCTCATCTCTATTTCCAAGCCGAAGAGCCAGTGCTGTCCAAAGACATTTCTGTGGTCATGTGGTCGCGGCGTGAGTAGACGCCAAGGCGCACGGAACACTGGTTACCTTTCCACTGAATCGGTACCTATTTATCTACTTGCAATTTCTTGCTTTCGAACTGCTAGGTTGGCAGGAGCTGGGGCCAGAGACGGGAGCTCACTCCGTCACGCGGCACTCGGGTCTCGAACTACTGAATTACTGACCTTCCAGTCTGCAGTTCGGCGTCTTAACCACTTGAACCACCGCAGCCCCGATCTACAAATTCCCCACACTAATTAATGTAGACTTCGCTGATGGTTTTACTAATGTGCCATTGGATCGGAGCATTCAAAACTGCTACTTTCTTCCGCTGATGAGAAAAGACTAATGTTTTCTAGCCATTCCCCCCCCCCCGAAGAAATGCTTTCTCTCTTCTTCTCCTTTTGAAGCGACTGTATTACACTTTCAAAACTGTTTACTGACAACATTTCTCTTCAAAACCTTTACCGTTAAGAGTGGCAAGAATGGGAGAAAATATAAAACTATTCATTGCAAAAGGTTTTAAATGATCTATCGCTGCCAGTGTGTATGGAAAACGCTTTTGGTATCAAACTGCAATACAGATTTATTTATTTTTTTTGCTTTCTGTGTACTGCTGCTTTTATCTCCCCAGTGATAAATTATCCAGAACTGTTTTCGCTGTGCTGTTAGTAAGACAGTGGAAAATTCATCTGCTCATCTGTTTATGTCTCGGTGGTTTCAAATGCAATTTAGGCACTGAAGAACACCTACAGTCTTAATAGCTTTGCTTCTCTGGAACATGTGTATCTTATTAGAGGGTTCCCATAGGATCTCAGAACCTTTTTCCAGCTGTGTAATAGCAAACTGTTTTCTGTAGAGGGAGTTGTCGGTTTAAATTTGAACCGGAATGGCTAACGCTTTGGTGGAAATCAGTATTCCATTAAGTGAGGATTGTTTTACTCGGTCTTATGTTACGTTCTTAATGTATGACTTTCAGTTGCTGCTCAAACCGGGTGCCGTAATGTGTTGGTTAACGTTTCCTTGCGAGTAGGTGGGCACTGTCAACCCATACTGCAATTCTCCCAAGTTGCTTGTGAGCCCCGTTGATCTGAAAATCAGAATTGCATGTAAACTCAGAGGCGGCCACGGCGTTCTTAGTACTCCAGTTCTGTTTCTGAATACTGCAGCGGCCAATTTAAAGGAAACAGGGATCTTATAGTCCCCCAAGGTAACTGTACTTCTTATGCTTTAATAAGAATTGGCAAAAAAAGAAGAAGAAATCATTGGAATGATGCAGCCCGAGTCTACCCATATCAAGAACGGGGATATAAATCATTCTTTAAATCCATTTTAGATCATTTTAATGAGGGCAATGGTACTGCCAGCGCAACAGATTTAATTTGGTAACATGAGGAAGGGGGTGTGTGGTTTCCCTGTTCGTGGTATGGTTTCAGATAAAGCACGGTGAGAAACAGCTTCCCCATGGCGTGGTCTCCCCACAGTCTCACTGCCCATGGGCCACTGGGTCTGTTGCAAATATTTTTTAAAAAATTTGCATTAGAATATTATTATATCTGTATGCCATTCTAGTAATATATGTAGCAGATTCTCTGAATTCAGTTTTCTTTTTTTCTTTTTTCCCCCAAAGTAAGTCTACAGCCTTTTCATTCCCTTGCAGAAATACCTCAGGATAGAAAGGGCTAGAGACTTACTTAAAAAAAAAAAAAGAATCTGGGAATTCAGAGAATCTGTCAAACATATCATTAATCAATATAACGATGTCCTAGGACTAATGTTTGTTTGTTTGTTAATTGAAAGCCCCTCCCCAGTGGACAGGGGAGGAAAGGCTGCCACAGGGACAGTGTCAGGGAAAATGGGTACCACATGGGTGGGAAAATCTGCAGCCCCCCCTCTCCCCACATAGCGCAACCATCCAGGCTTGACTGTGATATTTCCCAAAACTTCAGAACAAAGCGGGGTTTGAGAAAGACTGGAGATAAGCCAGGGAAACTCCCCTAGGTACGTGAATGGTGGACCGTGATGCTGTGGGGAAGCCGGGGGTGGGGGGAACCAACGGTGTTGACGCCCTGAGCCGGCCGTGGCTGGGAGGGGTGGGCGGGGTATAAATACAGTAAATAAATAAATAAATAAAGTGAAATGACCGGTGTGGAAATGGCCAAGTCCATTCCAGATTAAAACTCCAGAAACTCTCAAAATCCCCTCATGTGACAGTCTCGCTCGCACGCCTTTCCCCGCCGGCTTTCAATCGATGCTCGGAGTTCCTGTTCTCGGCGGACAAAATGCTTTGCCGTGAGCTGACTTCCTAAGAGGGGGGTCTGTGCCCCCACAACAGGGTTGCCAGCTTCAGGTTCGGAAATCCCTGGAGATCCGAGGGTCGAGCCCGGGGAGGGTGCTCAGTCAGGGCACAAGGCCGTAGAGTCCACCCCCCCCCCAAGCAGCTCTTTTCTCCAGGGGAGCTGATCTCTGTCTTCTGGATATCCGCTGTAATTCCAGGAGATCCCCAGGCCCCACCTGGAGGCTGGCAACCTAGAATTGCCAGTTCCAGGTTGGGAAACTCCTGGCAATGAAGGGATGGGTGGAGCTTGGGGGAAGGACAAGGACATCAAGTGGGGCACATTGAAACAGAGAGTCCACCCTCCAAAGCATCCACTTTCTCCAGGGGAACTGATCTCTCGGCAGTTTAGAGGTGAGTTGTAATTCCGGGGGATTCGTGGGTCCCGCCTGGGGGCTGCCCCCCCTGTGACAACCCTCGCACCCAAACGGCTCTGGATGCTCAGAACAAGGTGCTCCCCTGTCTTTCAGCAGCTCCCCTCTCTGCTCTCCCAGCCCGCCTGTTTTCCTCCCGAGGTCCCGTTCTTCCCAGTTTTGGCTCCGTGTGGCTTCATGCGCGGAGGGAACGTTCCCTCCCCCCCTTCCCCTTCTGTAAACAAACAAAGTCTTGCTTAACAAATGAATGTGCTCCCGCGATCTCCTGATGAAAACGATAACTATGATTAAAATATGAAATATTAAATTGCTCTCCCACAAAACAAGCTTGGGTTCTTCGCACTTCCTGAGGGCACTCTCTGGAAGGCTTTAAAGTAGACTCTAATAAAACTGGGATTATCTGCTCGTTCCCTCAACTTCCCTCCTGGTTCCCCTGAGAAATTGTTCCCTTGCCAGACAGCAGGCGCTTCTCCCTTCTGGAGCCGTAGCAGCGAACTTGTACATCTTTGACCAGATAATCGGCCGGGATGTGTGCAGGGTTACGCGCCCCGAGAGCTGCTGAGGCCCTGGATGTGGCTTCTTTCGAACCCAAGGCCCAAACACATCTGTGGCTGGAAACCCAGGGTTTCTTTTTTTATAATTGTATTTTTTTTCTTGCTCTATGCCTCCTTGATGGCGTTGCTTCCGAAAATACTCTTTCAGTGGTTGGAAGCACTTATAGAGCTGTGAACTTTTGAAGGGTGTGTGTGAGTGGTAACTTTTTTGGAGGGGATGTGTAATAATTTCTGACCATTTGGGGGGAGGGAACACGGAGGGGGGGCACGGAGGGGGGTTTGCTATCTTATTTTTTGGTGTAAGCTGGGGACTATTATTGTAAGCTGCCTTGAACTATGAGGAAAGATAGGCTATGAAGTCTCAGTCCAGGGGCACCTTTAAGACCAACAAAGTTTAATTCTAGTGTCTTCCTGGCCCCATTGCTGGACCTCCTGAGGGCACCTGGTGTTTTTGGCCCCTGTGTGACACAGAGAGTGTTGGACTGGATGGGCCATTGGCCTGATCCTACACTGGCTTCTCTTATGTTCTTATAGGAACTCTCAGGCTGGGGCAAGGGATGCTCTGTATTCTTGGTGCTTGGGGTGGGAGGCAACAGTGGGAGGGCTTCTAGTGTCTTGGCCCCACTGCTGGACCTCCTGATGGCACCTGGTATTTTTGGCCACTGTGTGACATAGAGTGTTGGACTGGAGGGGCCATTGGCCTGATCCAGCATTGGCTTCTCTTATGTTCTTATAGGAACTCTCAGGCTGGGGCAAGGGATGCTCTGTATTCTTGGTGCTTGGGGTGGGAGGCAACAGTGGGAGGGCTTCTAGTGTCTTGGCCCCACTGCTGGACCTCCTGATGGCACCTGGTATTTTTGGCCACTGTGTGACATAGAGTGTTGGACTGGAGGGGCCATTGGCCTGATCCAACATTGGCTTCTCTTATGTTCTTATAGGAACTCTCAGGCTGGGGCAAGTGATGTTCTGTATTCTTGGTGCTTGGGGGGGTCAACAGTGGGAGGGGCTTCTGGTGTCCTGGCCCCACTGGTGGACCTCCTGAGGGCACCTGGTATTTTTGGCCACTGTGTGACACAGAGAGTGTTGGACTGGATGAGCCACTGGCCTGATCCAACATTGGCTTCTCTTATGTTCTTAATTCTGGGGACAAGCTTTCGTGTGCATGCAGACTTCTGCAGATACCTGATGATGTCTGAAGCTGACCACTCGTTGAGCTGAAAACGGGTTGCAAGATCAGCCTTTGAATGATTGGCGGGTCGATTGGGCTAGAAACTGAGTGATGCCCTGGCGTAGCCTGTTTGGCTTCTATGCAGCAAACTAATTGTTCTTTCAGTTTCCCATTTTGCGAAAAAAGTTATTTGAAGGAGTCCATTGGGCATCATGAAGAAGAGGAGGAGGAGGAGGAGGAGACTGGATTTAACGGCCTCCTGCATGGTTGGCACGGACTGTCGAAGGAGGAAAGGCCATCCACGGTCGCCACTACTGAAAAACAGCAACATCAGCCATTCCTGATGCAGTCTTGTACCTGTCGCGCATCTCAGATCTTTGGTACTAGTTGCAAAGCTGGGTCCGGGATAGGGTTGCCAACCCCCAGGCAGAACCTGGAGAGCTGGAGAGCTCGTGAATTACGACTGATCTTTGGATGGCCAAGATCAGCTCCCCTAGAGAAAATGATAGCTTTGCGGGTTGGACACTGTGGTGGTATATACCCTGCCCGAGGTCCCTGCCCTCCCCAGGCTCGACCACCAGGAGTGTCCCAAACTAGAGTGGGCAGCCGCAAGGAAAATAGGCCCAGTTGTTTCCGTGAGAATCAGTCTTTAAATCAGTGTTTCCTCTAAGCTGAGTTAGTGTGAGTTAGCCCAAGGTTTCTTAGTCTCCAGCTCACATGTTTTTGTCTTAGCTCAGGAAGGAGGGGTCCGGAGCAAACTAATTTATGCAGTGGCCAAATCACCTACTCACGACTTTAATGCCAGGAGCTCACAAAGTAGAATTTTTGCTCAGAAGACTCCACAGCATTAGTCTTGATCTAATTGGCTCACTTCTGATTGCCAGCCGGGCTGCTCCGCTCCTTTTCCTCCTCCTCCTCCTCCTCCTCCTCATAAGAACATAAGCCCATGTTGGATCAGGCCAATGGCCCATCCAATCCAACACTCTGGGTCACCCGGTGGCCAAAGATACCAGGTGGTGGAGGTTCTTCTTCTTCTTCTTCCATTTTCTATATGTTTGTGTGTGTGCATGTGATTGTGTGGGTGCACCTGGAAGTCATGGCGACCTCTGGTGAGACTGACCCCTACTGGGGGGGGGTGCCCTGGAGGATATTCAGAGAGGTGGCTGAATAAAGCCTGCCCCCCACCTCCCACCTCTGGTATTCCAAGGAGGTCTCCCATCCAAGTTCTTTCCAGAGTCGGCCCAGCTTAGCTTCCGAGTTCTGACGAGATCCAGCTTGCCTGGGCTACCCGGCGTCAGGGCACCAGGCCGTCGTTCTTGACCTAGTCTGGTGGTGTGGATTTGAGGGCATTGCTCCGTTTTTCACTTCAGGAAGAGCCCCGCGTGAACCGGACTTGGACAGACGGAAGTCAGAGCCTGGTTTATGTGTGGCCACTTCATGGAACGTGCTTTGTCGCCTCCGAGGCCGCTCCGACCACATGCGTCGTCATTGTTCCTGCCACCTCGCGACTCGAGTCGTAAATCCGGTTAAAATACGGCTGAACACCTATCCTGCACAGTAACGCCGGCATACAAGGAAGTGATAAAAGCTTTACATGTTTATGTCTGGGAAAAGCCTCCCGGTTATTATTGTGTGTGTTGATAGGATCACGTCTTCTTGAGTGTTCTAATTATGTTCCTCCATAAAACTCTCTGTGATTTCACCATCTCCCAGGTCTCCGTGCCTCTTCCAAACTTGCGTCATTTTGTCAGACAATCCCTGGCTGCTGATGTCGCCCCGAACGAGAGCCGGTATCCGGTCGGGGTTGGAGTATCTGACCAGGCTCTTAGGGACCTGGGTTCGAATCCTCAGGCTGCCCATGGAGGGTCGCTGGCTGACCTTGGGCCAGTTTCTGTTTTCCTCTCTCATCTTAAACTCCCTCATAGGTCCAGGTGGGCAGCAGTGTTGTGGGTCTGAAGCGGGAGAACAAAGTCTGAGTCCCGTCAGGCACCTTTAAGGCCAACAAATTTTTATTCAAGGTGCGAGCTTTCGTGTGCAGTCTTGTGGCCCTTTTTTACACGCCTGGGGAAATCCTGATTGCCACTGTGGGGTCAGGAAGCAATCGTGGAGGTTTTTTGTCACCTTCTGGTTATGGAGCAGGGGCCACTGGTGTGTGTTGGCGGGGGAGGTATTTGTGAATTTCCTGCACTGTGCAGGGGGTTAGACTAGATGACCCTGGGGGGTCCCATCCGCCTCTATGATTCTGTGACTCAAAATTTGCTTTAAAAGACTGTGTGTGTGTGTGTGTGTGTGTGTGTGTATAAAATGCATGTTGCGAAAGGGGAAGCATTTTGTTTATTGCTTGATAGACTGCAGACAATGATGAGTCTTGGTTACTCATATGAACATAAGAACACAAGAGAAGCCACTGTTGGATCAGGCCAATGGCCCATCCAGTCCAACACTCTGAGTCACACAGTGGCCAAAATATACCAGGTGCCATCAGGAGGTCCAGCAGTGGGGCCAGGGCACCAGAAGCCCTCCCACTGCTGCCCCCTCCAGCACCAAGAATAGAGTGTACTCCTTACAAGCAAAAGCCATTCACAAACTTCTTTGTGGCTAGAGCGAAATGCAAATTGATTGTGAGAAGGCAGTCCCGTTGTGATAAGGATTCTGCCCGACGGCGCTCCAGGTGAATGTCTCAAGAAAGCTGTGATGATGTAGACCAGTTAAAACCAAAGGGGGGAATTCAAACTTGCAGCTTCGTTAAACGCAGTCATGTGGGTCCGGTTTCACTTCTCCAGCCACCCTGGATTTTGCTCAGCATCACATGGGCTTTACGCAGTGGTCCTTCACGCCGTCCCGTGACTCAGCAAAAAGTATTTTCAGGCGAGTCACTGCCTCTCAGCAGCATTTCTCTCTCCCCCCACCCCCTTTGCTTCTGTCATGGTTAAGATTCTGACTCAGCTATGGGAGAAACCCTTTTTGCGTGCTGACTAATGGTCAGCCTCTTCCCTCCTCCACTGGATTGTCTAGCGAAGGGGGTCAGGGACTTGGTCTGAAATGTGCCCACGGGAGTTGTAGAAGCCCCTTAGTTATGTTTGAGGACTGTTACTAACTCCAGCTAGTTTAAAACTGAAATTTTTTCTTAAGAGGGAAGAAAATAGAACAGCACCGTGGGATGGTTGCCTGCTTAATGCTTCCATTCTGGATGGTGCTGGTGGAACACTATAATGGCTGCTTGGTCCTTAAGAACATAAAAGAAGCCACTGTTGGATCAGGCCAATGGCCCATCCAGTCCAGCACTCTGTGTCCCACAGTGGCCAAAAATACCAGGTGCCATCAGGAGGTCCAGCAGTGGGGCCAGGATACTAAAAGCCCTCCCACTGTTGACCCCCCCACAAGCACCAAGAATACAGAGCATCCCTTGCCCCAGACTGAGAGTCCCTGTCTATACCCTGTGGTTAATAGCTACTGATGGACCTCTGCTCCAGATGTTTATCCAATTCCCTCTTGAAACTGTCCATGCTTGTAGCTGCCACCACCTCCTGTGGCAGTGAATTCCACAAGTTAATCACTCTCTGGGTGAAGAAGTATTTCCTTTTATCCGTTCTAACCCAACCGCTCAGCAACTTCATTGAGTGCCCACGAGTTCTTGTATTGTAAGAAAGGGAGAAAAGGACCTCTTTCTCGACTTGCTGTATCCCACGCATAATCTTGTAAACCTCGATCATGTCACCCCTCAGCCATCGTTTCTCCAAGCTAAAGAGCCCCAAGCGTTTTAACCTTTCTTCATAGGGAAAATGTTCCAACCCTTTTATCATTCCAGTTGCTCTTCTCTGCACTTTTTTCAATGCTATAATATCCTTTTTGAGGTGTGGTGACCAGAACTGTACACAGTATTCCAAATGAGGTCTCACCATTGATTTATATAGGGGCATTATGATACTGGCTGATCTGTTTTCAATTCCCTTCCTAATAATCCCCAGCATAGCATTGGCCTTTTTTATTGCAGTCACACACCGTCTCAACATTTTCAGTAAGTTATCCACTATGACTCTAAGATCTCTCTCTTGGTCAGTCTCTGCCAGTTCAGACCCCACCAATGTGTATTTATAGTTAAGATTTTTGGCTCCAATGTGCATCACTTTGCACTTGGCCACATTGAACCCCATTTGCCATGCTGACGCCCGCTCACCCATCCTCGACAGATCCCCTTGGAGTGCCTCACAATCCTCCCTGGTTTTCACCACCCTGAACAAGTTCGTGCCATCTGCAAATTTAGCCACTTCACTGCTTACTCCCAACTCCAAATCATTAATGAACAAACTCCCTTGAAGCCCTCAGAGCATTTCCACAGAAAGAACAATTTCTGTCAGCACAACAAGACTGTCTCTTCTCTCCCACCCCCCCTGCAGCCGCAAGTGGCCCTTGAATACTGTTCCCGGGGGTTCCCTGTTCCGTAGCATTTTGGGTGGGGGGCATTTTGGACTGTAGTGTGTGCAGACAGGTGAGAAAGTTATGTTCCATGGGTGGAAATTCTTCGGTTTGCGGAAGTTTTCTGTTGGATCCAACCCAAGACTCACAGATCCTTTCAAAGGCTTTTTAAATATTGGCCCCTGTTACAAGTCACAGTGTTTCGACAACAGAAAGAACTGTGATTTTCATTCATTCCACAGCTTTTTAGATTTTGCGGGGACTGTCCTACATCTGTCATTGGCTGCTATTTCAGCTGCTTTTAGACTTTTAACTGCAAGTAGCTGAGGAACAGTCAATTTTTATTCTGAGTTGGACTCTGTGAGACAGGATGCTGGACTAGATGGACCCTCACTGGTCTGACCCAGCAGGGCTCTTCTGATGTTTTTTTTTTTTTTTAAATCAATGCCATCTTTGCAAATCCATCAACACAAGTTATTAATATGTACTACTTTTGTAGACTCCTTGCCAACACTGGCTTCCAGTTTGTTTCCAGGCTCGATTCAAGGTGCTGATGTTGACCTTTAAAGCCTTGTACGGTCTGAGACCGACATACCTTAAGGACCACCTTTTCCCATATGAACCGACCCACTTACTCCACTCATCTCTGGAGGCCCTCCTTTGGGTGCCCCCACCATCTGGGTTTAGTCTGGTGATGACCTGGGGAAGGGCCTTCTCCGTTGTGGCACCAAAATGGCAGAGACTGACCAAGAGAGAGATCTTGATAGGAAGCGCCATAACCTTTTGTGTGACGATGGAAGAGGGCCTCAGCATCTTTGGTGCAGCTGGCAGGGCGGGACCTTGGAAGATCTGAGCTGCTGGGCCTGTTGAGGTGAGAAACATAGAACATTAGAGTTGGAAGGGACCTTGCAGGTCATATAGTCCAACCCCCCGCACTCTGCAGGAGCATAGCCGAAAGATAGCCCTACATACCTACAACATACCCGAAAGATGGTCGTCCAGCCTCCGCTTGAAAACATCCAGGGAAGGAGCATCCACCACCTCCCGAGGCAGTCTGTTCCACTGCTCAACCACTCTTACAGGTAGGAAGTTTCTCCTGATATCTAGCTGGTATCAACTTCCTCATCATTTCCACCCATTAGATCTAGTCTTGCAATCCGGAGCAAGAGAGAAGAGATCTACTCCATCTTCTACATGACAGCCCTTCAAATACACGAGTTCTTGTATTGTGAGAAAGGGAGAAAAGGACCTTTTTCTCTACCTGCTGTATCCCACACATAATCTTATAAACCTCGATCATGTCACCCCTCAGCCGTCGTTTCTCCAAGCTAAAGAGCCCCAAGCGCCTTAACCTTTATTCGTAGGGAAAGTGTTCCAATGCTTTTATCATTCTAGTTGCACTTTTCTGCACCTTTTCCAAAGCTATAATATCCTCTCTTTTTTTGCTTTTGAAAAGATGGTAACCCTGACTAAAATTTAAAGCATATTAATGGCATTTGCAATGCAATGGCCAGGAAGAAGTACTCGTGATATAATAGACGGACCCTACCCAAGACCAGCAGGCCTAGAAATCTTTGGTTAAGTCCTTGTGAAAATGAAGGATGACATTTATACATGGAAAGTTATTCTTATCTTTGTAAATATTTTAGTTAAAAAGAAACTCAAAACATATTAATGGCACCTGCGGAACAGCTACATCTTTTAGGTTTTATTGCTTCTTTTGCCCCTTTTAGCCGTGGCCTTCTTGACTCTGTGACTGCAGCGCAAAGAGGGCGATGAATCTCTTTCTGAGACGGACGTTCTGGGGGGTGAAAGTCCCAGGGGTGCCAGGTCCTTACCTGGTGCCAGTGAAGGTGGGAGGGAGCTTTCCAGGAGTGGGAGCAGGTTGACGTTGAGTGCACAACTTTCCCCCAATGTGATGACATCACAAGGAAGTGTTGTCATCATTCCAGGGACCTTGCGTGGCAACACTCTGTTTTGGGGGGCAAACTCTATGGTAAAATGGGACTTCAACCACAGTGTTGCCCAAAGACCAGAGTGTCCCCGGTGTGATGTCACTTCCGCATGATGTCATCACATTGCGGACGCCATGCGGGGTTGTGGCTGTTGGGGCGGGGCTTCCCCCATTGGCCAACTGGCCAATAGCGGGCAGGAGCCTATGAAATCAGGGAATCCCCCCACTCCCACCTGGGGATTGGCAACCCTAGAAAGTCCACATGTTGCCCCTTTCACAAGAAATGGCAGTCATGTGTGTCGGGAGAGTGGCGTGTAGCTGGCACTTT
Source organism: Gekko gecko (assembly GCA_029375565.1). Taxonomy (NCBI): domain Eukaryota; kingdom Metazoa; phylum Chordata; class Lepidosauria; order Squamata; family Gekkonidae; genus Gekko; species Gekko gecko. The sequence continues at coordinate 144,974,421 of JAPDNY010000001.1, read as the reverse complement.
CTCACACACTAAATAATGCCGTTTCGATCCACTGCAGCGACTGTTTACAAGTGGATTTTGCCGTTGCACACCGTAAAATCCTGCGGCAAAGTGCACTGAAAGTGTTGAAACTTAATGACTGTGAAGATTTTTCGTCTTCTCTCCAGTGTGGATTTTCGTATGACCAACCGTGCTTACTCCAGCAGGTAGTAGGTAGTAGCAGTAAAATGCAGACTTCTTTATGAGTCATTCCGCAAGCCATGATGGGAGAACTCGGTACATTCCGAAGTGCTTTCACTGGAGCGAGTAATTGGTTTGCATTTCTTGAAGCGCGTGTCTAGGAGAATTGACATTCCTATCCCACAGAACAGCTCGGTGAGGAGTGCGAGGAAACTCCTGTTTCTGTTACTATAGCGACTGGAACATTATCCTGGTTCACATGGATACCTTTTCAGAGCAGAGCCGCGCAGGATTTTGCACAGCTAAAATTCTTCACTCTTCTGTGCGTTGAGTCACTGGAAGATTATATTACATTTGTCTTGGTTGCGAAATGGGAAACAGCGTCTCCAGCTGCAACGTGACACTTTAATATTAAATGGGTTTTAATGGAATTTCTTATGACAAATTGCTAGCCATGATTAGACTGGAGAGTGTTGCCAAATGGGATGTATAAATTATTCTTTGTGTGTGAGTTTTTTCCCCAAGCTACCCAGAACACATACAATATAGTTCCTGTCTCTTATAAATAAGCTGTTTGGGATGCTATAGTCCTCGAGGTCCCTAACCTTTCTGAGCCTCTGGGCACATCTGGAATTCTGATACGGTGTGGTGGGCACAGCAAGAAAGTGTCTGCCACAGAATAGCAGAGCCAGCCACAAAATGATTGCCAGAGCTTAACTTCAGTGACACAGTTATAGACCCTTGTGCTGTGCGGGCAGCTGCTGCCGAGGCAGCATTTAAAGAAAAAAGAAATCTGCACAGCCAATCAAATCTCCAATGGCCAATCAGCGGTCTGGCTAAGCAAAAGCCCTCTCTGGCCACACCCACTTCCTAAAACCACAGACGCCATGTTGAGGACTCTTGCTTGAGTCCCTCTCCAGGTAGCGCAAAACCTCTAAAAAAAAAACCTGACCAACTTTGCTCTCGGGAGACTGCCTGTTAAAAGTACCATGTGAGGCTCTTCTCTGTGAACGTAAGAGAACATAAGAGAAGCCAATGTTGAATCAGGCCAATGGCCCATCTAGTCCAACAGTCTGTGTCACGCAGTGGCCAAAAATACCTGTGCACCGTTCACTCTTAGAGGTGAGGTGGTCAGCCCTTTATGATCAGGGACTGGCCTACCTGAAGGACCGCCTTTCCCCACACGTTCCCCAGAGAGAACTGCGATCGGGATCTCAAAACCTCCTGGCCCGAAGGCCGCAAGGCTGACATTGACAAGGACCAGGGCATTCTCTCTGGCAGCTCCATCCTATTGGTATCGGCTCCCTGGCGAGATCAGGGCCTGGCGGGACCTCCCAGAGTTCCGCAGGGCCATGAAGACGGAGCTTTTTAGGCAGGCATTCCAGTAGGAGCGGCCCCTTACCAGCTGCACCCCGTGTGGACTCAGACCCAGCGCCGGGTGACCTAGCGCGGCGGCACCGCGGAACGCGTCTCACATTGCACTTTACTGTTTGTAGTGCCATCGATATCAATTGTACTTTACTGTTTCATAGCGTCATCGATTCTAATATTTTTATTTAATGTACCTGTAATTTTATAAGATGTATATTGTTTTATTAGTTTTACATGGGAGCCGCCCTGAGCCCACCTCGGCAGGGAGGACGGGGTAAAAATCGAATCAATCAATCAATAATAAATGCATTGGAGAGAAGGCCTCTTCTATGGTAGCACCCAAATGCCGGAAGTCTGATCAGTCAGGTTGGCCTGGGGCCATCTTTACTGACATAAGAACTCGGGGGCAAAATCCTATTTTGCACGCTTGTACGAATTCGTACATGAAGCTGCCTTATCAGGGTTTTGGTCCATCAAGGTCAGCATCAAGGCCAGTTTTGGGTTGTTTTTATGATGAATTTTGATTGTATTTATATATGTATTTTACGTAAGCCGTCCTGAGACTGCCTCGGTGGGGAGGGTAGGGTAAAAATCAAATAAATTAAATAAATACTCAGACCGGCCGGGCCTCAGGTAGAGGTCTTTCCCATCACCTCCTGCCTGGTCCTTTTAACAGGAGACACAACGATCGAACCTGGGACCTTCTGCATGGCCAAACAGACACTCTGACACGCAGCCACGGCCCCTCCTCATGGAAATCCTGTTCCTTCATGCTCTTAATGGTGTTTAAGAGTTAATCTGGGTTTGCTGTTTCTTGCGTTTTAAACCCACTTGCTTCTTTCCCAAAGCAAAAAAAACCCAAACACACACACACAACCAAGCAATTCTGCTTCTCCTTCATCTCACTGAAGCAGAAAGTGCCTGAGGCGATCTCTGGAGGCCACTGCCTTTGTATCCGTGGGGAGCACCCATTTGGCCCCCACCACAGGAGGATGCTGGGCCTGAAACCACACTACGTTTCGTAACTTGTCCTTCTCCCTTGGAATCCACTTCATGGTCGCTCCTGCGTCCCCATGTCCCTCGGCGGCCATTTTGTGGTGGCGCTCACTTTCTCGAAATTCCCAAAGTGCCAACAGATACAACAAGACTGAGGATCCTTCACATGTGTATGTGGGATCACTTCAAAACACCACCCTGTGTGTGCTAGAGGTGAATTTGTAATAGTCTGTATAAGACGATCTGGAGGTGCCAGTATTTCCTTCGTCTATGGTGAACCAAGAATCTTGCAGATAGAGCAGAACAGGTCGCCGTGTCATGTTAGTCTGTCCGCAACAGGAGAAAAGAGCCAGAGTCCAGCAGCACCTTAACGACTAACAAAATCTGTGGCCGGGGAGGAGCTTGCGTGAGTCACGGCCCACTTCTTCAGAGACGCCTAGAATGGGAGTCCATCCGCCCTTGTATCTTGGAGAGTGGAGCAGTTTCAGATCCAAGATATAAAGGACAGATAGATTCCATTTTAGCCGTATCCAAAGAAGTGACTCAGGAAGGCTCCTCCCCTGCCGACACATTGCGTTAGTCTTTAAGGTGCTCCGGGACTCTGGCTCTTTTTAAAGGAATTTTGCAAACTATCTGTGCTGCTAGGGTGAGTGCGTGCGTGTTTACGGAAGTTCGTGTATACTCAACTGAATGCAGTTTCATTCCCGCTTACCCTTGCCTCCATCTTGCTGGGTGGGCAGGAAGTCTGGGAAAGTTATGTGGGAGGACCCAGGAGGTAACAGAGCTACGACACTGGCGGTCTGTTGTTGCGGAGAAGAGGGCTGGAGAGGAAATGGGGAGGGGGCTAGAGAGCCAGGCTCGTGGGCAGGGGTGGATAGGCGGGTAAGGGTTATTGGGAGAATTGATTTTCATATAACTGACCAAATATTTGTTTTCAGGACCGTAGGGAGGGTAGAACTGGATCTGTGTATGCCCAAGCGAGCTTGTTTGTAATCTTGCTTGCCCCTGGCAGAAAACCATCTTTTGAAGATCAGGCCGCTGTTAACCACAACTGGTGCAGACTTCTGATTGTCCTTCCCACTGGCAATTTGGGTTTTGTTTCTGAGGGGGAGGAGGAAAGCAAAGCGACACGGAACCTTGATCCAGTTCTGCGGTAACTGAGCACCTTTTCTCTTGCCTGTTTTTTTCCCCTCGCGTGAGGCTGTTTGTGTGCCTCTGTGGTGGTTCTCCTCAGGAAGCGTGCCGTAAAACACATTCTGTGAGCAAGTTCGCGTTCTGAAATTTATTCCAAAACTTGAGCAAAAATGTGTTAGACCTGGTGACATTTCCAGAGCTGATTTTGCCCCTTTCTGCAGGGTCATCATCACACAGACATGGAGAGTCGTTTGGGGGCATGAATAACCATAGCTTGGAAAAGTTTTTTTCGCCCATCTCGCCAGTGATCCTGGGCAGTGTTTCCTCTAAGCTGTGCACATGAGCGGCTGCTCATTAACTCTGGAAGCCCCCTGTGGCATCCTGCTTATTGCGGAGACTGTTTCTCCTGTAAAACACCCTCAGTGTACTTGAACTTAGTAGATTTCTGCTGCCACCAGGAATTAAAAATTCCAAATCTCTCTATTTTGGTAGAATGACCCAGTGTCTGGGCATTTCAGAGGACTATGTGGCCCTGAGGAAGGACTGTTCTGATAGCTGGGATAAGTATAAACAAATAATGATTTATTTATAAAAGAACAAAATAGGTTTCTGGGCATTTTTTGAACTGTTGCTGAAGAAAGAAAATATAACTGACAAGGCTTGACGTCACACACATTCTCTCATACACCAAAACTCAACTCTGACAGGCTTCTCTCTCTCTCTCTCATATAGCCACATAGGCTAAATTCTCTTGCTCATATAGCCACACAGGCTAAACTCTCTCAGTCATATAACCGCACAGGCTAAACTCCAACTGCTTCCTCTGTCACACAGATTCCCACCAAAACTCTACACTCCCGTCTCTTCTAGAACACAGAATCGCCTCAGAGACATCTCTCCTCCCACACTCTCAGTCATCAGCCAATCAAATCACACAAACAAGCAAGAAATCATTACACCCCCACTCTAAGCAGCAATCTGGAGCCGCGTAGTAGGGTCTTGCACTGCCCATCGCCTATCGTAAGATCACGGCGGTTGTATTCTGCTCAGGAGATGAACTGCTCCGCTCAGTAGGGGGGAAGAATGAGAGGGAACATTGCCCCTGGGGTGGGTCAGTCACCACTCATGATGAGTAGAAGCTCCTTGCTGGAGGCTTGCGGGGCCAACCTTTTGCCAACTTCTGTCTTTTGGCAAAAAACTGATGGCCCCGCCTGCCTCCAGAGAGGAGCTTCGGCCCATGAGTTTAGACTGCCCCACCCCAGAACCACTGAGGAGGAAACTTCATGGTAAGTGAGCAGACTTTCCACTCTCTTTAAAATGGGGGAGGGTTTTTCTTGAAACAGCTTCTGTAACCGGAAGGTCTGGGCCAGACTTTGAATCATAGCGTTGGAAGGGACCTCCAGGGTCATCTAGTCCAACCACCTGCACAAGGCAGGAAATTCACAAATACCTCCCCCTACACCCGCAGTGATCCCTGCTCCATGCCCAGAAAATGAAAAAAAGGGAAAAAACCTCCAGGATCTCCAGCCAAACTGGCCTGGAGAAAACTTGCTTCCCGACCCAACACTGGCGATCAGCATTTCCCTGGCCGTGTAAGAAAGGGCCACAAGAACTAAGCACTGAAGCAGCCCTTCCTGCCCTCCCTCTCATGATCTGCCTAAGTTCACAGAATCCGCATGGCTGTCAGATGGGGCCATCTAGCCTCTGTTGGAAAACCTCCAAAGAAGGAGAGCCCACCACCTCCCGAGGAAGCCTGCTTCACCAAGGAACCGCTCTGTCAGGAAGTTCCACCTAATGTTTAGCCAAAAACTCCTGGTTTCAACCCGTTGGTTCTGGTCCGACCTTCTGGGGCAACAGAAAACAACTCCTCCCCATCCTCCACATGACAGCCCTTCAGGTCCTTGAAGGTGGTTCTCATACCACCTCTCAGTCATCTCCTCTCGAGGCTAAACATACCCTGCTCCTTCAACCTTTCCTCATCGGACTTGGTCTACAGACCCCTCTTCTGCTATCACACTTGATGTGCCGTATATTTAGCCTTCCTTGACCATCTTTTAAACCTTCTGCTTGTTAAGCATGATGAAAATGACAGATTCTTTGAAAAAGTGTATCGGAAATGGAGCAAATAGATCAAAACCCCATTCTGAGGGTCAGGAATTCTGGTAGCATGCTGATAAACAGGACTTTAAATATTTTTTTTGTCCATGTGTAGACTGTATTTCATGCCAAAAACATGCACCCCAAGGGACATTGAAATGTACAATCCAGAGGTCTGTCACAGTTGGGGTTCAGTAATGAAACTGCCAAATAAGCTTTAAGTTTTGTCATTTAAAAAGTGCATGCACATATTTTAGCTCTTTTTAAAATGGTGATTCAACCCCCCGCCACAGCTCTTGACACCCATGATTGATTTTTCACCCTCAAAGCTGTTTCTCATTCCCGCGATCTGTCGACCACCTGATCCTAGAAGAGATATATGCGCCACACTTAACTTCTCAGCCCTTTTATACCACCTTCTGTCTATACACAACTGAAAGGTTCGGTCAGAGCAACACACTCCAGTGAGATTTATAACCATCGCATCCCACGGTTGGTGATGGAGACCTCGGCCTCCTCACCCGCCCTTTTGCGGGCTGTTGGCGCATCTTAGTTTTGACTTCTGTCCTCCATAAAACTCGGAATTGCTTGTCAGGTTTCCTGTCTGCTCCACTGTCGTTTATCCTCTGTGGAGTTGTGTAGTCATTCAGTGTGTGTGTGTGTGTGTCTGTTCGGGGCACCCACTTGAGTCTAGAGCGTTTCTGTAACCAACTTGCGGCCTCGCTTGTGAGTCAAATGATTTCCATGCTGCTCCTCTTTATACTTGAGGTTGTAATCCTAAGAAACAGACCACACACAGGCAAGCCAAGTCTCCAGCCACTTTAAGCATGTAAACAGTCTGGCTTCTTACGAAGTGGAAAAGTTTTCTTCTGCGCTGTTCTTAATACGATCAACATGTGAAGGCCCTGTGTGTAACTATGTCAACAGCGCTTGGCCTAGCCTTCAATTTTGAAGCCTCCCGATAATGTGGAACTAAACTGTTTACTTATTCAGATTTTTATGCAGTAATTAGCGTCTGGAGGGAGTTTGGGTATTTTTTTCCTTTTTTTAATTCCCACAAATACGTTCCTCGTTTTGTATTGATTTGGCCGCGTGGAATCAAAGAGAAAAACACCTCTGAGATCTTTGGAGGTGAGGTGACCAAGCTCGAAAAAAGTGTTGAAAGATCCCATTTATGTTCGCAGTCGTAACTCTCCATTTGCTCATAATGACAGAGTCGTTGGCCAGGCTCCCTCGTCGTTTGACTTCATTCGGCCTTCTTCCCGTTGGTAATTTTTGATTTACTCCTCGGTGCCGTTGTTTGCATTGGGGGGGCCTGTAGAGGACTCGGAAGAATGGAGCCCATCTGCGTTTTCACTCTGCATATCCAAAGCTGTATGACGGGGGGGGGCAGGGCCCTGAACGGACAGAATTAAGTTGGGGGTATCCTTTCAAGCTACCACTGAGATAACATTGGGGGCGTTTTTTCACTCCGTCTTGGCCAAGTGCCCGTCCCATGTGGCTTTTGTCCATATTGGTCATGTGATCCTCAGCAGAGCCTACTTAGGTGGTCAGAGTGGGTGGGGTCCCTTCCTTCTTTTTCCCCTAGTGGAAAAGCTGGTTGAATTCGACCCCCACTTAATGATCTGCTTATCCAAGTGCGTAAGACACGTTGTTATTCTTAATAGACTCTACTTCATCGGATGGCCAGGGAACAAACTTTGCTGTGAAGTACAAAAAACAAAACAAGGGTTATGCCAAAGTCTCCGGAAAGCAACTTTGATGTCCCTGCAATTAATCTTAAGTTTGGAGCATTTGGGTACCAAAAAGGGGGAGGCATGTAGAACTTGAATCAAAAATGTGTTCAGTGTCGGTGAAGAATTTGTAAGATACAAGAACTCGTGGGCACTCCATGAAATTGCTGAGCAGTCGGGTTAGAACAGATAAAAGGAGGTACTTCTTCACCCAAAGAGTGATTAACATATGGAATTCACTGCCACAGGAGGTGGTGGCAGCTACAAGCATGGACAGTTTCAAGAGGGAGTTAGATAAACATCTGGAGCAGAAGTCCATCAGTGGCTATTAGCCACAGGGTATAGATGGAAAAACTCAGTCTGGGGCAGGTGATGCACTCTATTCTTGGTGCTGGAGGGGGCAGCAATGGGAGGGCTTCTGGTGTCCTGGCCCCACTGCTGGACCTCCTGGTGGCACCTGGTATTTTTGGCCGCTGTGTGACAGAGTGTTGGACTAGATGGGCCATTGGCCTGATTCAACATTGGCTTCTCTTGTGTTCTTATGTTAAGTCCTTCGAAGTAGCTTTGCATAATAAAACTGGCTTCACAAGAGAGGGGTGTTTTTTTTCCCAGAGATTGGCTTTGTGGGGTTCATATGGTAGTAATCAACACAAGAGGCGCAATTCTTCTTTGTATTCTGAAGGCCGCACGGCGTGGGAAGAAAGAGGAGTGTGTGTGTGTATGGAAGGAAGAGAGTTCAATTGACTGTGTGCTTGTAAGCCCCACCTAGCTGTTTCCAAGCATCTAAGGAGCTGTTGTATATACACGCAGGAATTGAGAATTTCCCATTCTAGCTTCAGCCCCTCATCGTACCTTGAATGCTCCTCTGTGGGCTCCTGGGATGGGGTGGGGAATGGTGGTGAGGAGATGGACACTTCCTACATTTTGAAGACTGGGGATGGGGAGGTTGGAAAAGCCCCACTGCGCCCGTAGGGAACGCATTCCTGGCCAAGGTCTCTACTTGACTCAGGTCAATACTACTGTTCCCAATAATAAAAGCCTAGGGGCTGCGATAGACCTGGCAACCTCGCCGGTTACTGACCTGATCTACATCTGCTCAGAAGACTTCCTGGACAGATTCCATAATGGAAGCGAGGCTGGAAATAAATTGAAAAAAACCCCATCATCGTACCTAGCATGGAGATCAAACTTTTAGGGAGTTGTGCATAAATAATACCATTATCCTTACCGTTATTCTTATAACTACCTTTCAGGGTCCCCAACCGGATGACACTCTGTGAGACTGTGAGAATTTTGAAAGCAAGCGATATCGTCCTCAATGGTAGAAAAGAGCCAGAGAGTCCAGGAGCACCATGAAGACTAACCAAATTTGGGGCAAGGGAAGAGCTTTTGTGCGTCACGGGGCTCATTTCAAGAAAGCTCCTCCCCTGCTGCAAATTGTGTTAGTCTTTCAGGTGCTGCTGGACTCTGGCTCTGTTCTCCTGATACGGGCAGACTGACATGGGCGCCCATCTTGGTCTATCTGAAGAAGTAAGCAGTGACTCCTCCCCTGCCACAAATTGTGTTAGTCTTTCAGCTGCTCCTGGACTCTGGCTCTTCTCTCCTGCTACAGACAGACTGATGCGGACACCCATCTTGACCATCCTCCCTTATAAAATGATTCCCAGAGGCGGAGCATGGCCAACTATAAAATGGCTGCCATGGGGGCAAGGGTCAATCATATTGGGAGTTTCCAAGCCAGACATTCTCCTGTAGTGGGTTTTATTTATTTATTAGTTCAATTTATACCTCGCCCTTCCTGCCAAGGTGGGCTCAGGGCGGCTTATATAAAACACATATAGAAATACAATTAAAAACATACGTAACAGTGGAGGAAAGCCAGGACTGGCTGTTTGGGTCCAGGAAGGAGGAAGTGGCCATCAGGAAAAGCATCAGTGAGAACAATGGCTACCATTTTGGTGAATCTCTGAGCTATTTAATCGTTTATGTAGACGTTTATTCCCCTCTTTTTCTCCCCAGTGTGGACTCAAAGTGGCTTGCAACAAATGTTCTCCTTTTTTCTGTTTTATCTTCACCTCAATGGCCCTGTGAGGCAGATCGGGCTGAGAGAGAATGGTTGTGTGGCGTCCTTGCGTATCAGGGAGACTGTTTCTCCTTTAAACCACACTCTGTGTACATGAGCTTAGTAGATTTTCTGCTGCCACCAGGAATTAAAAATTCCAAATCTCTCTCTTTTGGTTGAATGACCCATGGTCTGGGCACTTCAGAGGACTATGTGGCCCTGAGGAAGGACTGTTCTGAATGCTGGGATAAGTTTAAACAAATAATGATTTATTAAAGAACAGCGTTCCATGCGCCTTGGTGTTTAGTCATGCTGGCCACATGACCATGGAAATGTCTTCGGACAGCGCTGGCTCTTCGGCTTTGAAACGGAGATGAGCACTGCAACTCTAGAGTCGGATTCGACTGGCTTTCGAGCAAGGGAAACCTAAAGAACAAAATAGGTTTCTGGGTACTGTTTGAACTCTTGTTGAGGAAAGAAAATATAACTGACAAGGCTTGGCATCACACACAGTCTCTCATACACCAAAACTCAGCTCTGACAGGCTTATCTCTCTCTCTCTCATATATATATAGCCATACACGCTGAACTCTTTTGCTCATATATAGCCACACAGGCTACTCTCTTGCTCATATAGCCACACAGGCTGAACTTTCTCTCTCATAGCCTCACAGGCTAAACTAAACTCTAACTGCTACCTTTGTCATACAGATTCCCCATACTCATCTCTTCTTGAACACTGAATCACCTCAGAGTCATCTCTCCTCCCACACTCTCAGTCATCAGCCAGTCACATCACACTTGTCTCCCTCTATGACTCTCCTTACATTACTGCAGTCAAACTAAACATTTAAAGAAACACACACACCAAAACATGAAATCATTACAGGCTGGCTCAAGATCACCCAGTGAGCTTCTCTTGCAGGGTGGGAATTTGAACCTGGGTCTCTTAAGGTCCTAGTCCAGTGCTCTAACCACTACACACTGGCTTTTTGTTCGTAACCTTGTATTATTCGGGTGGTGGTGGTGAGGGGACTGATACTGTTGGATATTGGCTTGCTTAAGGGTAGTTTAATGAGTCTGCAGGCCTGGCCAGATGCCAGCTTGGAACGTCTTGATTCGTTGCTCCATCTTAGCCACTCTGGGGATTTGTGTGCATGTCTGTTCGGGGGAATTGACTTCTGTGCACAGAAATGTTAGGAAATTTTAGAAATGGCCAGCAGTGGCTGATGCAAGGAAAGTATCTCCTCCTGGTGGTACCTGCACTGAATTTGTTAGTGGAGGGTAAGGATGGATGCATTTTGTGAAAAAAGCTTGCCTGGAACAGATTGCTGGGGGGTGGGGGTCCTTCACCTCTCTCTTTCTGAGAGGGAACAGAACTGCGGAAAACTCGATCAGTTCCTTTCCAGCGTGGACTAGCTTCCAAGCATGGACTTCTGCCTGCCAAGGGTTGCTTTTTATTCACACAGTTCTCCCCATGCAGGGCCTTTAGGGGTTTTGTGTGGGGGAGGGACCCAAGCTCCATGGTAAAGCACATCCTTCACTTGCCAAAATGCCCCAGGTTCGCTCTACAGTATCTCAAGCTGAAATACTATTCAGTAGCGGGGCTGGGAAAGACTACGGGGATGATGTCCATGAGTTGTGGCGGAGAAGGTAGACCCCCACTGGATAACATGTCTGAACACAGAGGGGAACCGTCGTATCTTACACGACGTCTGTAAAATATTTGTGAATGCATTTGATTCCCATGGGGCATATTCACAAATAAGGTTCAAGTTCCACACACTTAGAACTGTAATCGCTATCACTATTTGTGAAACACCGGCAAAAAATATTCACAGCGACCAAATTGTGTGGACTTCTGGGAGACATATTGTTGTTGTTCAGTCGCACAGTCGAGTCCGACTCTTCGCGACCCCCTGGACCAGATCACGCCAGGCCCTCCTGTCTTCCGCTGTCCGCTGAAGTTTGCTCAATTTCATGTTCGTTGCATCGATGACACTGTCCAACCATCTCATCCTTTGCCGCCCCCTTCTTCTTCTTTGACCTTCAATCTTTCCCAGCATGATCAGGGTCTTCTCCAGTGAGGGCTCCCTTCTCATTTGGTGGCCAAAGTATTTGAGCTTCAGCTTCAGGATCTGGCCTTCCAGGGAACAGTCAGGGTTGATTTCTTTTAGGATTGACTGATTTGATCTCCTTGCAGTCCAAGGGACTCTCAAGAGTCTTCTCCAGCACCACAGTTCAAAAGAATCTATTCTTCGGCGCTCGGCCTTCCTTACAGTCCAACTCTCGCAGCCATACATGACTACGGGGAATACCATTGCTTTGACCATGCGGACTTTTGTTGGCAAGGTGATGTCTCTGCTTTTTATCATGCTGTTTAGGTTTGTCATCGCTTTCCTCCCAAGGAGCAGGCGTCTTTTAATTTCATGGCTGCAATCACCATCTGCAGTGATCTAGGATCCTAGGAATGTGAAGTCTGTCACTACTTCTACGACTTCCCCTTCTATTTGCCAAGGAGTGATGGGCCCAGATGCCATGATCTTAGTTTTTTTGATGTTGAGCTTCAAGCCCACTTTTGCACTCTCCTCTTTCACCCTGAGCAAGAGGCTCTTTAGGTCCTCTTCACTTTCTGCCATCAGAGTGGTATCGTCTGCATATCTGGAGACATATTAGTGAGCACTATTTAAAATTAATAACTGTCTATTGTAGTTGGTTTTGTGGTATAAATGTCAACAAGTTGTCTTATTAGTCATTTCTGAAATAAAACAACGGGTGTTAATTTTTGTGTCAACATGGCTCCATTGGGATGTCCCGTCAAGCCATAGGTCCAGACCCCATGGAATTCTTCAGTTAAAGGAAGTGAGGGGACAATTTTCACAGCTTCTCCCCCCCACTACAGACCTCTGGCTCTCCTTCATGCTGTTTCTGGGATCCCCTGTCCCCCAAGAGAGGAGCATTTTAGGGAGTATGTTGGGAGGGAGGCAGAGGGGAGGCAGTTCCTCTCCACTAACAGAAAGATTTGTCGTGGGATCTAAGCCACAGTTTCCACTTCCAAATGTACAACAGGCAAATCATGATTTCTCTCTCTTTTCTTCGTCCTCTTGGCCTAAATTAGCTCCAAGTTGAATTCAAACATAAATCAGTATATCTAATTCTCAACATGGCAAGTTCTGTGGATACTTAAATACAGAGATTGGAGTCATAAGAACATAAGGGAAGCCATGTTGGATTAGGCTAATGGTCCATCCAGTCCAACACTCTTGTGTCACACAGTGGCTAAAACCCAGGTGCCATCAGGAGGTCTGCCAGTGGGGCCAGAACTCCAGAAGCCCTCCCACTCTTGCCCCCCCAAGCACCAAGAAGACAGAGCATCACTGTCCCAGAAATAGTGTTCCATCTATATCTTGTGGCTAATAGTAACTCATGGACCTCTGCTTCATATGTTTATCCAGTCCTCTCTTGGAGCTGTCTAAACATGAACAGACAAGAGAGATTTAGAGTCCAGTGGCACCTTTAAGACCAACGAAGTTTTATTCAAGGTATGAGCTTTTATGTGCATGCACACTTTTTCAAATACATTGGAATACAAACCCAAGAAAAGCCCCAGGTTTACAGAAAAATCTGAAGTCTTAAAAATATACTGGGGGTCTTTTCCCAAACAATAGGAAAAGAGCCTGCAGCCTGAAGCAGTGAATTTTTGCAGTGGCTGCCATAACAGTATTGCCAGCCTTCAAGCCGTGGTTTCTGGCAGTAAAAGGCAGGGGGGAGGGGCAGGGCCCCTTCCAGGGCTTTTTTGACCTTTGAGGGATGACTCGTTGGGCCCAGGCTTTGACATTAACCACAGGGTGACTTCATGCCATGCAACTTACATGACTCATCTGAGCCCGGCTGCTTGCTACTGTTCAACGGCAGCCACGCTACCAAAGCCGGTGTGGTGCAGTGGTTACAATTTCAGACTAGGATCTGGGAGACCCCGGTTCAGAGCACCCCTCTGCTGTCCGACTGGGCCTGGCCTTGTGGCCCGCACCTCACCAGCCATAGTTTTCTGAGGTAGAGGTTGCCAGGGTGAGGGAAGGAAGGGTGGCTGAAGACAGGATGGGCAAGTAAAGGTAGGTTGGCTGGTGGGTGGGTGGATGGGTGGGTGGGAAGGAGAGAAGGAAGGGGGAAAGGCTGTGGGTGCTTTCAGGGAAGAGAAAGAGGAAATAGCGCGGGGGAGGCGGGCAATGAGATGGTCCCTGAAAATCCCCCGCTCACAAATATTTGTTATATGAATAACTCATAAACAGAATATTTATTATAAAAACGGCTCCAAGATGTTAAATCCTAGCAGTGAGGCTTATAAGTCCCCCTGCACATACTTTGTGAGGGTGTGTGAGATCTCTGCTGAAGTCCAAGCCTCCGATGGCAAGCGTCAAAGGACAGCCAAGTGGCGGAGCCATCGCCCCGAGCTCTGCCATCGCTTCGGGTTGGTCCAAGGGCAGGCTTTTGACAGCGGGAACCGCCAGAAGGGATTAGGGAAGGCCGACGGACACTTGGGAACCGGGGCTGACACAGACCAGAGCCACTTTTCATCGAGTGGGAGGGAGGAAAGGAATATAAACTTAATATGCCAACAATTATTCATTTGCACAATCAACCAGATTCCCCCTCCCACCTCCTTTTGTAAAGAACGTTTCTAATCTTGCGGTTATAGATAAAGAGCAACTGGGGAGTTAGCCATGATTGCTTTTGTTGGCGCTCGAAATGGAAGGAAGAAGATTCGTCCCCGTCGAAGGCCCATCATTTTAAAGTTTGTTAAAAGAAATCCCTGAGTATAAAATGCCTTCTTCTTTTTTCTGAAGAGCGTTCATTGCTCACCTAGTCCTCCCGAAATGCTCTGCGTGGAGGTACTACAACCATCTTACTAGAAGTACTTCTGTGGCTGATGGTGCATTGTCTTTTCCCTCCGTTGTTTTACAAAACCCAGGTTGGAACCGAAATTCCCCCTGCATTGCATGCCGCTTTCACTTCCTTTGATCATTGGATTTTATGGTACCTTCTACACTGCGTGCCGCTTTCGCTTTCTTTGATCACCGGATTTTATGGAACCTTCTGCATCGATTTATGGCCATTCAGGGGTGACTTTGCAGTCAGTGCGGCATTGCCCCGAGGTGTTTGAGTGTGGTTTTGGGCTGCAGTTTTTCCTCCCAGTTGGGAAAATGTGGAGCAAATGCTGGATGCAGAATCGCCCCATGTTTTAAGAAAGGCGATGATAGAGAAAACTCTGTAGGAGCATTCCTTGGAAGAACCCGGAACGAGGAAGGGAAGCATTTCTCTGCAGTTAGTCTTGCTTAGTTAATTTACTGTTGGTCACTGTTTTTATTTGAAAAAAAAAAAATGGCGATGTGTTAATGTGGGTAATATATGTAAAATCAACACTTCAACATGTTGCACAACTCATTTTAAAAAATACAGAAACGTACTTCATTTTCTTGAAAAAACACTGCTAATGCTTGCAGTTTGTTGGTTTAGTAAAGACTTGTAGTCCGGAGCTGTGTTTCAGTTAGAAGGGAAAAGAGTGGTCTTTTTGAATCTATGCCCTGGTAGTTATTAATTATGTACCTGTGGCATAGGTGTCAGGATAATAAACCATGCAGTAAATTAATGATGGGTTGGATCCAAAGGTGCCTCTCCGCTTGTAGGAGGTGACTTCTGCTCACAGAAAGGCTGTGTGAGAAAAGTGAAAGTAAACCCCAAGACATTCTTCTGCTTACTCAGAGAAGTTATGCAAAGTTTTTCACCATCTCTTGTGCAAGTGGGCAGCTGAACTTGGCTACAGAAGCTACCTAACACTGCACGAACACTTGTGCAAGTGTTTGCAGAGCAGTGCTAGAAGGTGTTTTCCTCCTGCTCACAAGTCTTTGGCTCCAGCTTAGTGAATTTTTATACAACGTATGCATCTGTCATGACCCCAGCGGGTTGCCACCTTCAGCTGCCACCAGTCTGGACTCGGTCCCTTGAGAAGGCCCAGAGTACCCTCCCAAGCCCAACCAGTACACCCCTTTTAAACCGAGAAACTTAGGCGTGATGATCAGGCAGAGAACAATTAAACAAATGGTTTATTAATACAGTACTGGGGAAAGCAAAGCAAGACAAGGCACTTTAAAATACGTAACAGTGTCTAAAGGCAAAATAAATCTAATGCAACTACCTATTTTACTTAACTAGTTACTATTTCAAGGCCCACAGCCTTTTATACCAGGCCTGTTCCTGTACTCACTCTGTCCCAAGTGAGGGCTCGTTCAGACTGTCCCCTCAGTTTAACTCTGTGTGACAAGACCGCAGAAGAGAAAAGAACACAGTTTCATGGCCCACAAAGCCTAAGTCCCAATCTCCTCACATAATTCCTGGACTCCGATTGGTTACAACCATCGCTAAGCATTGTGGGGATTGTAGGCTGTCTGCTTTCCACTCCCACACAGGTCTCTTAGGGCCTAGGCCTCTAGGCATTGTGTCTCAGTCCTGCACAGATCATGACAGCATCGTACAACTGTTATCTTGTGTTTTTCTCAAACCTATAAAAGCCCATTTTCTCAAACACATTTTCACTCTTCTCTGTTCTCTATGGAACAAGTTTGTTGGTTTTGATCATGGGAGACATTATCCCGTGGTCTAGACAGCCAGTCCATTAGTGATGGTGAAGGCCCCCCCTCCACATCCTTATTCAATCACCATCCTTATTTAATATTAATAGGTGAGCAGCCGTTTCCAAATCATGCAATATCAACACATCTTTCAACTAAGCGCTAGAGTTTTGTCATTATAATAAGCCAAGCAGGGGACCTGCGAGACTCACAGGGCTGAAACTCCATATTTCCCATGGCTTGCTTGATCGCTCGGTCAGCCGGCCACTTGCTCACCCACCTGTTCACTTGCAGTACTGCTGCCTCTGCTTCCCGGGCTCACGTGGATGCCATGGGGTGGGCAGGGCAGTAGAAACTCCTGCTTGGCATGCAGGGGGTCCTGGGAGGGCCAGTTTGGTGTAGTGGTTAGGAATGCGGACTGTAAGCTGGGAGAACCAGATTTGATTCTCCACTCCTTCACATGTAGCTGCTGGTGTGACCTTGGGTCAGTTACAAGTTCTCTCAGAGCTGTTCTCTCAAGATCAGTTCTCGAGAGAGCTCTCTTAGCCCCACCTACCTCACCGGGTGTCTGTTGTGGGGAGGGGAAGGGAAAGGAGATTGTAAGCCGCTCTGAGACTTCTTCTGGTAGTGAAGGGTGGGGTATAAATCCAATCTCCTCCCCCTCCCCCCTTCTTCTTCTTCTTCTTCTTTTTCTTTTCAAAAATGGCGGCCGAGATGTCCCCATGTAGTGTTCTGAGAACTTGGTGTTTTTTGTAAAAAAATGCTACTTTTAAATATATATATATATTGCTTGTATTTTTCTACAACTCTGTGAATAAGGAAATACCCCCTGTCGGTACCTGGCTCCAGTATATGGTCTTTTTGATCTGTATACGGGCTTGATTTAGAATTAGATATGATGAAACATCTTCCAAAAGGATTTTAAAAAGCTCCCTAATTTCTGGCCTCCTGAATGTGCAGTAGGTAAGGATGGCCTGGAAAGATATTCTAACTGATGACGGGAGGACTTAAATTGAGAAAGTCAGAAAAAAAACCCCTCTAATAAAGGTCATTCAATAAGATTTATTGGCATCTCCATCTTTAGAAGCGGCTTTGATCTGTGGAGCGCTCTTGAGAATGCCAAAGATCTTCCACTCTACAATTTTGGTTTGGGAATGTTTATGACAATACAGAATCTGTTAGGATTTTTTACAATGAAGTTAGTTATTTCATTTTTTAAAAAAAAATTAGAAGGAAGTTCATTGCAACTATTCTTTTTATTTGAAAACTGATATTCATCATTTGAACCGATGTAATGTTTCCCAGGTGCGTATGTTTTAGTCTTCCTAATTACTGCCCATTACCACAGCCGCTTGACATTATAATGGTTAACTGTGGGAACTGTTTTCCGCCTAGAAACACAATCCAGTGGAAATTAAAAAATAAGGCTTTGAAGTACTAGACTTGTAAGGGCAAGTTTGGAAGTGCATTTCTCAAAACTGCTTGTATCTTGCTTTGGAAGTCTGTTTGGAAATAGTAGCCTTTGGTCAGTTGTATTTCTATAAATGGAACATGTGGATTCTTGAGAACATTTTATCTCCGTATTGGAAGCCTGTGAAAATTCACAGACGAGTGTTGCCTTCTGCCACAGAGACGGGTGAGCAAGGACAGAACCCGTCTCTGCTGGCTCCTTGGCAAGTTCCTGGCTAAACCCGAGCACCCGCTCACCACTAATGTTGGTTTTCCAGGAAAACAGGAATTGGGAAAATGTCTGGAAATTTCTCCTGATGCCCCGAATAGAACAGGATAGGATATTTTGTGTATTTATTTTCACGTCTCCGTTCAATAAACAAAAAGCAATCCAAGTTAATTTTCTGTCCTAACAGCAGCAAATACTTGAACTGAAATAGGTGGGTAGGAAAGAAGTCAATCAACTGTGGTTCAAATATTGTACTCGAGCAAACCGAAAGCTTTCTGTAGAAATTATTTTCGTTGGACTAAAGTCAACATGGCATCTAGTTCCCTTAAGCCTGGAGGCTGTCTTCTGCTGCTGCTTCCAGTTCTGCTGCTGCGGCGTCATCGTAGGTTTGCAGCTGACAGAGACACACACCTGAACAGCACACTCAAGACTGCAACAGCGCAGACATTTTGATGCAGTAATTCAGCGCAAGAGGTGTCCGTTATCAGACACTGTTAAATAAACAAAATATTGCAAGGGTGCCAATGCTTTAAGCACGTTTTTATTTTAAGTAAACCCTTTTGTGTTTGTGTCCTTTATAAAGTTTATATCTCCGCTACCGGGCATGACATTTTATGACACACGCATGGCCCGGCCCAACGAGGTCTCATAGATGTCAGATCCAGCCCTCGTAACAAATGATTTCGACTGTTTAAATGGAAGGGGGAGGGAAACAGAAGGCGGTGAAAAGTGTGGTCGAACTAACTCGAGCGTGCCCAAAGACCTGTGGACGATGCACCGTGGACAGGGCTGCCCCTCTTTTTCCGCTGACTCGGATTAATGATCTACAGCAGAGGTTTCTGGGGAACCTCATCACCAGGGTGGGCCAGCTCTGGTTTGGGAAATGCCTGGAGATTTTGGAGGCGGAGCCTGTGGAGGGCGGAGTTTGGGGAGAGGAGGGGCTTCAGTGGGATGTGAGGCCATACAGAGGCCACCTTCCAAAGCGGCCATTTTCTCCAGGGGGAACTGACCTCTCTGCCTCCTGGATTTAACATATGGAATTCACTGCCGCAGGAGGTGGTGGCAGCTACAAGCATGGGCAGTTTCAAGAGGGAATTAGATAAACATCTGGAGCAGAAGTCCATCAGTGGCTATTAGCCACAGGGTATAGAAGGGAACTCTCAGTCTGGGGCAGGTGATGCTTTCTATTCTTGGTGCTGGAGGGGGCAGCAGTGGGAGGGCTTCTAGTGTCCTGGCCCCACTGCTGGACCTCCTGAGGGCACCTGGTATATTTTGGCCGCTGTGTGACAGAGTGTTGGACTAGATGGGCCATTGGCCTGATCCAACATTGGCTTCTCTTATGTTCTTATGGATCTCCAGTCACCACTTGGAGGCTGGCCGCCCAACTCACCGACATGCGTCACTTCTCCACAGTGCAGCCCTAAGGAGAGTTATTCCAGTCTAAGCCTTAGGACTCCTGAGGACTGCACGGTATGTCCCGTATTGAGTCAGCGACTATAGTATCCCGCCCACCATCGGAGAGGAGACATAAATAAGAATTTCAGCTTTAGTTTTGATTGGACCAGCAAGGCAAGTCAGGTGAATCCATAGCTTGATTTTTTTAAAATGTGGTTATTTTCTGGGACCAGCACACCTCTGGGACCCCTCTCCTGGTATACCCCTCCCCCGCCCCCCAAGAGCATTACGTTCTTTAAATAAAGACCTGCTGGTGGTTCCTGGACCAAGTGGTATTCGATTAGCCTCGAGCAGAGCCGGAGCCTTTTCGGCTCTGGCCCCAGCCTGGTGGAACCACCCCGGCAGCTGAGATCCGGGCCCTGCGAGATCCATCACGCTTCCGCGGGGCCTGTAAAACAGAGCTGTTCCACCAGGCCTACAGCTGAGGCCCCCTGACCGAGGAGTATAACAGCCTCCTCGATGGGCCTCCCTCCTGTTTCCCTTTTTTGACCTTTCCCCCGTGCTGATTGATTATATACCTGTTTGGTGTAGTGGTTAAGAGCTCAGACTCTAATTTGGGAGAACCGGGTTTGATTCCCCACTTCTCCACATGCAGCTGCTGGGGTGACCTTGGGTCAGTCACAAGTTGTCCCAGAGCTGTTCTCTCAAGGGCAGTTCTCGAAAGAGTTCTCTCAGCCCCACCTCACAGACTATCTGTTGTGGGGAGAGGAAGGGAAGGAGATTGTAAGGCACTCTGAGACTGCGTGAAGGACAGGGTATAAATCCAATATCATCATCATCATCATCATCATCATCATCATCATCATCATCATCATCATCTTCTTCTTCTTCTTCTTCTTCTTCTTCTTCTTCTTCTTCTTCTTCTTCTATAATTCTCTGATGAAATTGTACTGTATGCACCATCTGTGTACTATGATTAGTTTTTAATTTTAATAACTTTTAATTTAGTAAGCAAGTTTGGTGTCGTGGTTAAGTCCACGGACTCTAATCTGGGAGAACTGGGTTTGATTCCCCCACACCTCCACATGCAGCTGCTGGATGACCTTGGGTCAGTCACAAGTTCTCTCAGAGCTGTTCTCTCAGAACGAGATCAGCCCCACCTACCTCACAGGGTGTCTGTTGTGGGGAGGGGAAAGGAAAGGAGTTTGTAAACCACTCTGAGTGAAGGTCAGGGTATAAATCCAATCTCCTCCTCCTCTTTCTATAATTCTCTGATGAAATTGTACTGTAGGCACCATCTGTGTATTATGATTAGTTCTTAATTTTAATAACTTTTAATAATTATTTGTGGATGTTTCTATAATATGTTGTTACTCGCCCTGAGCAGGGGAGGGCAAGTCAGAAACCTAATTAATAAATAAAATGCATCTGTGGTTTTATTTTCCCCTTTCATTTTCAAATCAGTGAAACACCCGTGTACACTCTCTGATACAATTCTTAGAGATAATCGCGGGGGGGGGCGGGGAAACCATTGTTTTTAGAATTTTGAAACTGCCAGATTGGATACATACTGCATTGGCAACGGCATCCGTTTTTCCTTGCTAGTTTTGCTAAACAAATGGATGTTCAGAAATGGGAAAGTGCCTGGATTCCTCCCCCACTCCCACTCTGACATGCGTGGTTTCTGATGTGGAGCTCTTGCGCATTGCCTCGGTTTTGAAATTCGTATATAAATTCCACCATTTCCTCTTTAAAACGATGCTTAGTTGGGGTGGAGGCCAGTCCATTCTTATTTGCTGCTTACTTGCATTTGGAAGGAGTCACCTGTGACTGATAAATGGGTGTTTCTTTCTGATTCAAGAAACGCTTATTTTGCACTTGGAGACTGGATTTCACCTCAGCAGAAGTGGGCCTGGGGAACACGGCTCTTCCATATGACATTTTCTCTTTTTTTTTTTACCCAGCCTTCACGATAGCGACCAGGGCGTCTAATCATTACGTATCTATTTGGCGTTGGTCTGAGGGAAAGTTTGAGTCCAAGGGCACCTTGAAGACCAAAAAAGTTTAATTCTCGGTATAAGCTTTTTTGTGTGCACACTTTTTAACTCTCTTATTTAGCTTGGATTAATGATGCAGGCTGTGGAAGGTCGGTAGTTCAGCAGTTCGAGACCCGAGAGTGCCGCGTGACGGAGTGAGCTCCCGTCTCTGGTTCCAGCTCCTGCCAACCTAGCAGTTCGAAAGCAAGAAATTGCAAGTAGATAAATAGGTACCACTTTGGTGGGAAGGTAACAGCGTTCCGTGCGCCTCGGTGTTTAGTCATGCCGGCCACATGACCACGGAAACGTCTTCGGACAGCGCTGGCTCTTCGGCTTGGAAACGGAGATGAGCACCGCAACCCTAGAGTCGGATTCGACTGGCTTTCGAGCAAGGGAACCTTGACCTTGACCTTGAATTATGTGTGCTTGGGAGGGGGGTTGATTTTAATGGTTTTGAAATGTGATTTTATTAGGTGCGCGTTAAATTGTTAAGCCACCTTGGTGGCCATCGTAAGGGCCGAAAGATGGGATGCAAATTTTGTAAATAAATGGACAATGTAATTCCGAAAATGCAGATAACGATCCCATAAAAGAACAATTGCAACTGACCCCCACCAGGATTCCATTAGAGTAAGTAAAAAAAAAATGGCTTTCTAAAAGCCTGTCATGATCTGGAACAGACTCATAGAATCGTGGAATCACAGAGTCGGAAGGGGTCCTAGAGGTCATCCAGTCCAACCCCCCCCTGCTCAGTGCAGGATCAGCCCGGAGCATCCCTGACAAGGGTTTGTCCAGCCGCTGCTTGAAGACTGCCAGGGAGGGGGCGCTCACCACCTCCCTAGGCAGTCGATTCCACTCTTGCACAACTCTGACTGTAAGAAAAGTTTTCCCTAACATCCAGCCGGCACCTTCCTGCCCTTAATTCAAACCCATGATTGTGAGTCCTCTCCTCTGCTGCCAACAGGAACGGCTCCCCGCCCTCCTCTAAGTGACGGCCCTTCAAAGACTTCAGGAGAGCCATCCTGTCCCCCCTCAACCTCCTCTTCTCCGGACTAAACATTCCCAAGAAGACCCTCGGCCGTTCCTCACAGGGCTTAAGGACATACGGACATAAGGGAAGCCAAATGTTGGATCAGGCCAATGGCCCATCCGGTCCAACACTCTCTGTGTCACACAGTGGCCAAAAATACCAGGGGCCATCAGGAGGTCCACCAGCGAGGCCAGGACACTAGAAGCCCTCCCACTGTCAGAAGGAGGCTTTTTCAAAGAGACAAGAGCTATAGTCTCCTCTTCTCATAGAATCATAGAAGCACACAGAGCTGGAAGGTGCCCTAGAGGCCATCTAGTCCAACTCCACCCTGCTCAGTGCAGGATCAGCCCAGAGCATCCCTGACAAAGGTTTGTCCAGCCACTGCTTGAAGACTGCCAGAGAGGGCACAGTAGGAACCGAAGGAGCGAGGGACAGCACTCAGAGAATATCAGGGGACATGCACCACCACCAGAGCCCTGGACCCTGAGGCCTCAGTGGAAGGACCTGCCCCCGGGAGGCTCAGCCCCAGGTGATGCTGCCGGAGTGCTGGACCTCAGGGCAGCCAGCCTGCCAGGAACACACTCTACCCACTGGGGGCAGCAGTGGGAGGGGCTTCTGGTGTCCTGGCCCCACTGCTGGACCTCCTGATGGCACCTGGTATTTTCGGCCACTGTATGACACAGAGTGTTGGACTGGATGGGCCATTGGCCTGATCCAACACTGGCTTCTCTTATGTTCTTACGTCTGGGGCAAGGGATGCTCTGTATTCTTGGTCCTTGGGGAGGTCAACATTGGGAGGGCTTCTAGTGTCCTGGCCCCACTGGTGGACTTCCTGATGGCACCTGGTATTTTTGGCCACTGTGTGATACAGAGTGTTGGACTGGATGGGCCATTGGCCTGATCCAACACTCTTCCCTTATGTTCTTATGTCTGGGGCAAGTGATGCTCTGTCTTCTTGGTGCTTGGGGTAGGGGGCAACAGTGGGAGGGCTCCTAGTGTCCTGGCCCCACTGGTGGACCTCCTGATGGCCCCTGGTGTTTTTGGCCACCGTGTGACACAGGAGTGTTGGACTGGATGGGCCATTGGCCTGATCCATCGTTGGCTTCTCTCATGTTCTTATGGGAGCGGGAGAGATGGGCCCGCAAGGAGGCAGCTCAGGGGCAATGAAGTGCCAGGCCGGCAGCCCATGTTCCACCTACAGAGCCTGCTTACATCTCGGGCACAGAGGACGTTTCACAGCATCGAGTCTCAACCAAGTCCAGGCTGGAGGAAGCCCAGGAATGGGTGGGGTTTCTTCCTCTTCAGGATATTTAAAGCCCTGGGGAAAGCGGAGAGCCTTGTTCAACCAGTTTGTGTGGCTTCTCTGCTACAAGCGAGGCAGCACTGTGGCTCAAAGGGGAGGGGCTGTGGCTCAGCGGCAGAGCATCTGCTTGGCGTGTAGAAGGTCCCAGGTTCAATCCCTGACATCTCCAGTTAAAAAAATCAGGTCATAGGCAATGTTCCTTCTAAGTTGTGGAGTCTTGTGAGCAAAAATTCTACTTCATGAGCTACTGGCATTAAATTTGTGAGCGAGCGATTTGGCTGCTGCATAAATTAGAATCATAGAAATATAGAATGTTAGAGTTGGAAGGGACCTTGCAGGTCATCTAGTCCAACCCCCTGCACTCTGCAGGAGCAGAGCCGAAAGATAGCCCTACATACCTACAACATACCCGAAAGATGGTTGTCCAGCCTCCACTTGAAAACGTCCAGGGAAGGAGCACCCACCACCTCCCGAGGCAGACTGTTCCACTGCTCAACCACTCTGACAGTTAGGAAGTTTCTCCTGATATCTAGCCGCTATCGACTCCCTTGTCATTTCCACCCATTCGATCTAGTCTTGCAATCCGGAGCAAGAGAGAATAGATCTGCTCCGTCTTCTACATGACAGCCCTTCAGATATTGGAAGACCGCAATCATGTCTCCTCTAAGCCTTCTCTTTCCCAGACTAAACAGACCCAACTCTTTCAGCCTTTCCTCATAAGACTTGGATTCCAACCCCCTCACCATCCTGGTCGCCCTCTTCTGGACATGCTCGAGCTTGTCAACATCCTTCCTAAAATGTGGTGCCCAAAACTGGACACAGGACTCCAGGTGAGGCCTGACCAGAGCAGAAGAGAGTGGAACGACCACCTCCCGTGATCTGGACACAAGGCTTCTGTTCATGCATCCTAAGATTGCATTAGCTTTCTTCACAGCCACATCGCACTGCAGGCTCATGTTGAGCTTCCTCTGGAAATTAGTTTCCTCTGGAGCCATCCTTCCTGAGCTGAGACAAAAATCTGTGAGCCGCAAGCTAAAAAACTGTGAGCTAGCTCACACTAGCTCATCTTAGAGGGAATGGCAATGCTCCCTCTAAGGTGGGGAGTCTTGTGAGCAAAAATTCTGCTTTGTGAGCTACGGGCATTAAAGATGTGAGCAAGTAATTTGGCTGCTGCATCAATTAGTTTGCTCTGGAGCCATCCCTTCCTGAGAGAAGGCAAAAATGTGTAGCCGGAGGCTACAAAACTGTGAGCTAGCTCACACTAACTCAGCTTAGAGGGAACAGTGGTCATAGGTGACGTGAAAGACCTCCGCCTGAGCTCCTGGAGAGTCTCAGATACTGCCAGTGTGAGTAGGCAATACTGACCTTGCTGAACCCAGGGTCCAATTCAGTATAAGGTGGGCTCAGGTGTCCGCGTGGGAGCCAGCTACCTTGACTGCAGCCTTGACCTCGGTACTCTTCGGAAGAGCGGGCCTGGCCTCCAGCGGCAGAGCTGACCTTCCTCCTAAAGAATCCATAATCTGCTTCAAGCCATTGCTATTGGAGCCGGGACAAAGCCCCTTCACAGGGAGAGCTGCCCAAAGCACCATGGAAGAAACCCTGTGATCCAATAGATGAAAGGAAGTCCTTCTTCACCCAAAGAGTGATTAACGCGTGGAATTCACTGCCACAGGAGGTGGTGGCAGCTACAAGCATAGACAGTTTCAAGAGGGAATTGGACAAACATCTGGAGCAGAAGTCCATCAGTGGCTATTATCCACAGGGTATAGATGGGAACTCTCAGTCTGGGGCAAGGGATGCTCTGTATTCTTGGTGCTTGGGGGGTCAACAGTGGGAGGGCTTCTAGTGTCCTGGCCCCACTGCCGGACCTCCTGGTGGCACCTGGTATTTCGGGCCACTGCGTGACACAGAGTGTTGGACTGGATGGGCCGTTGGTCTGATCCAACATTTGGCTCCTCTTATGTTCTTATGTTTAACCTCTGCTTGGATGCACAGTATTTGGCGTAGGAATTTCTCCGATGGCCCTAGCCGGTGAGTTCTTGCAGGAGGAAGGATGCCATAACAAAGAGGAAGGTCACACCGTTCTGAGACATGTAGGTTGCCCACTTCCACCTGCATTACGCAGGGAGCCAATAAGGCATCGGTGTGAGGTATCTTTACATTCGGATGTCTTAAATCTGTCATCTCCTGGGTGGAAGGATGGGAAACGAGAGGGATAAAAGCGAAAACTTGGCTGGGGCGCTCCTATAAAGGAAGAATACCAGCAGAGTGGAGTCCTTAAACTGAAACTCGGTGGTGTTACAAGTTCATGCCTGTGTAATCAACATCTCTCTCTCTCTCTCTCAAAATGTGCTGAATTTTTCTGCCATAGGAATGTTAACGTCTGCAGATGTTTCGAGGCAGAAACATGGCCTACACATGATGACTTAATGAGTTGATTGCTGCGGTAGGTAACTTCTTAAAATAACAGGGAAATGAAGAGAACCGAGGCCCCTGAGAGCGTCTCCTCCCCTCTCTCAGCCCACTCGGGTAGCCTGATTTTTATAAAGGATTAATTGTGAGTTCCGGGGAAGTGATAATACTTCAGGGGCGGGTCAGGAGAGAGGAAGCCTTCCGCCACCTCTCACTTTCTCTGCGTTTCCCAGACAGTGAGCCTTGGGGGCGTCAGCAGTTAACTCTTTCAAGAATCCCCCAAAGGGGGGGTAAGTACCTTGCCTTAGTTCCCCGTTTGCCCTCACCTTACTTGAACTCCCGTCGCTTGGAAAGCCTTTTATCCGGGTGTCTGAGCGAAATTAATGTCTTAGTGTATGGTAATAATGCACATCAAAAGGGGCAGAGATTATCATCTCCTTTCCCCGTATTTTATTACAGTTTAAGTAACCGAACGTATGGCCGTGCTTTATTAAAAGAGGGAGATCATAGCTCACACAGACACATTCACACCCTTGCATTTTGTCTCGCGTCGCAGCTTGTATTATGAAAGCATTTCTGCTCAGGGTTCTTCACAGCTTGCCGTTCGTCTCTGAGAATCCAGCTGAACGAGGGCTTGTGAGTTTTCCTCCGGACCACAAAGTTCTTTGAACTGTTCCGTGATTTGCGTCTTTAAAGAAGTGTGTAACTGGGGAACCATCCCCTGGCGCTCCCAGCTGTACTCTTAAATGTGAAGATTTGTTCTCAAATTGGTTGTTTAGTGATGCCAGCGGGGATTACTAGGGATTGCCACCCCATGTGTCAGATGGATTGAAGTTACAAAATGGTGGCTTGGTGTCAGATTCAATAGCAAGTAGATCCAAGCATTCCTTATGTGAAGAAAAGCTTTATTGGAATACAATGCTGTAACCCACAGGAACACAGGAAGTGGGAGGGCTTCTCGTGTCCTGGCCCCACTGCTGGACCTCCTGATGGCACCTGGTATATTTTGGCCGCTGTGTGACAGAGTGTTGGACTAGATGGGCCATTGGCCTGATTCAACATTGGCTTCTCTTATGTTCTTATGTTCTTAACATGATTATTGTCAGGAACGGCGGCACAAGCTGGTCAGGCATTATTATAGTATGAAGCAAAAGCGCGACTAGGAAATGAACTTTTAGCGCGCGCGCAGGAAACTCCCGGCGGGAGATTACTTGATGTTCGGGAGAATGAGTTGCCCCCACCCCTCGGTCTCACAGGACTGGAAAATTCCCTTAAACAAAGAATACTCCATAGCCTCCCATTCAAGGCCGCCGTGATAAGCCAGAGCGGCTGAACCATTCTCCCACATTGCAGCTGACATTACTATGCAAGCGCACAAGCAACAGACAAGATAGTAGACACAGGAGAATACAATGAACTCAGTGTAAAAATAACCCAAGTCTCATGGCTCTGACACTTGGATTCACTGGAAGGTTTCCGTGGGTGGAAGGGATGGCCATTTCTGGACCGTGGCTTCCCTGCCCACAGTGAAGTCCAAAACGGCCCTGCAAATGCTGTTGGAGGACAGAGGGAGAGGAGTTTGGTGAAAACGCTGACCCCTTGTGCACATGGAAATTCTCCAGTGGATCTAAGCCAAAGTTGGTACTGTTCTCCGGTGTTGTGTACCGTCAAAAGAAGGCAAAAGTGGGCCCCTTGGTTAGTTTTAATATTACCTTCATGTGGAGGTGCGTGTCTTACCTGACTCAGTACACATTGGGGCCATAACATGCAAAGTTGCGTGTAAGGGTCAGACAGACCCTGTCACCGGGACAAGTACTTTGCAGATGAATGGTGTGGTGTATGCCCGGGTTCCAATTCAATACAGTGCTCTGATTGAGAATGAAAAATGAGACAGGGAGAGAGAAAGCCTCAAGAAGATGTAATCCTTATTTCCCTAACAATGCGAGACTAGAAAGACAAAATGCAAGGGAGAGTGAAAGGTGATGCACTCTATTCTTGTTTCTGGAGGGGGCAGCAGTGGGAGGGCTTCTGGTGCCCTGGCCCCACTGCTGGACCTCCTGATGGCACGTGGTATATTTTGGCCGCTGTGTGACAGAGTGTTGGACTAGATGGGCCATTGGCCTGATTCAACATTGGCTTCTCTTATGTTCTTATGAAAGCGCAAAACAACAGTGATGCAGTCCTAGCATCCGGGTGAGTGGAAAATCTAAGAGGAAAGAAAAGGTGGAAAGAAAAGCATACATCCTGAAGACAGATAGATTTTATTTATTTATTTATTTATTTGTTATATTTATGAATCGCTAATGCAGGGCTCTGGGTGAGGGACAACCCGAAATAAAGCAAGGTAAAATTAATTTAAACCTTAATACAATATTTAGAACCTTAATACAAGAAGGGCAGCCATGTTCGTCTGTCTGTAGCAGGAGAAAAGAGCAGGAGTCCAGCAATTTTGTTAAATCTTTAAGGGCTACTGAATGTTGCTAGTCGTTAACAGTGTTCCCTCTAAGCTGAGTGAGTGTGAGCTAGCTCACAGCTTTTTAGCCTCCGGCTCACACGTTTTTGTCTTAGCTCAGGAAGGAGGGCTCCAGAGCCAAACTAAATTATGCAGTAGCCAAATCACTCGCTCACATCTTTAATGCCAATGGCTCACGAAGTGGAATTTTTACTCTCAAGACTCCACAGCTTAGAGGGGGCCTCGGTCTTTAAGGTGCTACTAAATTTTGTTCGTCTTGAAGGTGTGTTTGTTTTGTTTGCTTGTTTCAATTTCCGTTCCGCCCTCCCTGCGAGCGGGCTCTGGGCAGGTCCCAGAACAGATCAAGACATCATAAAAACACAATACATTATTCAGTATAAAACAATTAAAACACTATAAAA
Source organism: Gekko gecko (assembly GCA_029375565.1). Classification (NCBI taxonomy): domain Eukaryota; kingdom Metazoa; phylum Chordata; class Lepidosauria; order Squamata; family Gekkonidae; genus Gekko; species Gekko gecko. The sequence continues at coordinate 144,945,515 of JAPDNY010000001.1, read as the reverse complement.
CAACATATTTTAAAACAGGCCACACTGTTTGTATGCAGATTTCAAGCCGGTGCCATTTTTCATCTCCTTAATCCGGGCTGCATAAAGATGGTAAGCTTCAGCAGAGTTCCTTCCCGGTTGCCATCTTTGCTTGTGGTTCCACCGGCATCTGGAGAAGCAAGCCATGCCTCAGGAAAGCTCATCCCCTGCCACAGATTTTGTTAGTCTTTAAGATGCTGCTGGACTCTGGCCCTTTTCTACTTATCCTGAAGAAAAGATTCCATTGAATTGTTGCTCAATTCTGCTCCCAAGCAATTAATAATAATAATAATAATAATAATAATAATAATAATAATAATAATAATAATAATAATAATAATAATAATATAACATACTTTATTGTCATTGTACATAGTACAACGAAATTAAACTGCAATCCTCTCGGTGATCTACAACCCTCTCAACGATTTACAACAATAATCATACGCACTCACACAGCCATTCACAACTGCTTCATAGCTCCCTTAAAGTTCACGTAGCAAATGAACCACTGATGTCACCCAAATCCGATTTCATACAGCATTTAAGGCAATGACGGCTCTCAAGTAAAAACTGTTTTTTAATCTGTCTGTCTTTGCTTTAATTGTCCTGTATCTCCTGCCCAAAGGCAGCAGTTCAAACAAGGAATGTTCAGGGTGTGATGAATCCTGCAAGATGTTCTTTGCTTTTTTCAAACATCGAGAACTGTACAATTCCTCCAGGAATGGGAGAGGGCAACCAGTGATCTTCTGGGCTGTGGCAATAACTCTCTGGAGTGCTCTCCTGTCCGCAACCGTACAACGAGCAAACCAGGCACAGACACAGCATGTTAAAATGCTCTCTATTGAACAACGATAGAAAGACATCAATATTTTCTCACTCAAGTCATTTTTCTTTGAAAGTCTGAGAAAATAAAGCCTCTGCTGGGCCTTCTTCACCAGAGCAATGGTGTTAACGCTCCAGGTCAGGTTTTGCTCAATAGTCACTCCCAAAAACTTAAAAGTAGCCACCCTCTCCACACATTCTCCACCAATAAACAGTGGCTGGATGTCCGTTTTATTTCTCCTGTAGTCCACCACCATTTCCTTAGTCTTGGTGGTGTTAAGAATCAGATTATTCTCCCCACACCAAACACAAAGCCGTTCCACCTCATCCCAATAGGCAGACTCATCGTTCCCAGAAATGAGCCCCACCGCAGTGGTGTCGTCAGCAAACTTGATGATGTTGTTGTTGGGTGGGTGGGGATACAGTCCTGCGTATAGAGGGGATAGAGCAGGGGGCTCAGCACACAGCCTTGTGGGGAACTCGTATTCAGGATAAGGGCTGTGGACATATGAGACCCTACTCTAACCCTCTGACTGAGGGCGGGCTGTCAGGAAGTCCAAAATCCAGGAGCATACAGAACTGGAGAGTCCAAGGCCCTCCAATTTGGTCACTAATCTGTGTGGGAGGGTGGTGTTGAAGGCAGAACTAAAATCTATGGAACTAAATCGATAGAACTAAATTGCGTTCTATATCTATTTCCCAACTTAATTTGGAAGATAGCAGCTTCTTGTATTCTAATATCTATATTTTTATGTGGTTAGGTTAGAAATTGCTCTATTTGTATTAGTATTAGTTTTAATTTTATACACTTTTATATTTGTATACCTTAATTTTTACATTTTGCCGGGCTATAGTCATTCTTTTTCGTACTTATTTGTATTCTGGTCATGGACTGTAAATAAAGTAAAGTGGAACTGTGATCTCGGGTGGAAGAGAAGAAAGGATTGTCCGGAGCGAAAGAAAAATCCAAACCAAGACTAACTTAGACCTTGGGGATCCAAAGGGAAGGATTTGGTGATTCAGCAAATGGGCAGTGGTCCGGGAAGCAAGACGACCACAAAGTTGGAGAAGAAGGTTGAGTACAGAATTTGGGTACGACTGGAGGGACCTGAGATACTCCGTTTGTAGGGTTTGGAGCAGCAGCCTTTATAATCCACTTCAGAATTAAGCCAAGAGAGTGGGGTACTGAACTCAGGAAGGAGGGGCAGGAGCCAAGCAGGAGGGAAGGAGGTGGGTTCTAGGGGCAGTGGTTTGGGTTGGGTTGGTCCCACAAAGGCTGAGCAATAGCTGTTGTAGATTTTAGTGGCTGTATGGCCATGGTCTTGGCATTGTAGGACCTGATGTTTTGCCAGCAGCTGTGACTGGCGTCCTCAGAGGTATAACACAGAAAGATGGAGTACTCTCTGTGTCAAGGTGAGAAGAAAAATGGTAGGCAGGTAATTTGTATCTTCTCAGGAAGGTGGGGTAGTGCTGAGTCATTATCTTGTAGGAGTTCCCCGGGCTGTGGACTTGCTAATGGGGGAGCTTTCCTGAGGAGGTTCTTTTGTCTGTGGATTGTTTCCTGAGGTTTCCTGTTTCCTGAGGTTCTTTTGTATGTGGATTGGCTGTTGAAATTCTAATCTTATTTGTAGTGCTATTGTTTTTCGGGGCAGGAAACCATGCCCTATTTATTTTTAAACTCTCTTCTTTCCTGCTGAAATTGTGTTTATGTTTATGAATTTCAATGGATTTCCTGTGTAATCTGACATGGTAATTGGAAGTGTTGTCCAGCCTTTCAGTATCTTGGAAGCTGAGCAGTAGCTTTTAATTTTTTTAAAATTATTATTGTTATTTTCCAAGCACAAGAAACAATTACAGGTTCCGTAAACCGGAAGGAACTCATTACATTAGACACTTTTTCTTTGATTATTACAGGCAGTCCAAACCCATTATTTTGGCGAATCACAATTGTCTAAACATTGATATTTCTTTTACTCTGGGGGCTTGGAAAGATTATTACTCTGTCTACCCAATCTTCTTGAGGGTTTTCTCTCTCCATAGCTTTAAACACTATCATTTCACTTATCTTCTAATGTTTAAACTATTGTGAACTGTTAAACTTAAACGAGTATATTGAGGCTTAGCTATCTTACATTTTTTTCTATTCTGCTTATTATTATCGGCTGTATATCTGTTCAGCTTACATGTATCTTTCCCCCATGTTTATTTATATATTTTATAATACAAGCAATAAAGTATCAATCGCTATACAATTTAGATTGAGTCTGTTCCTAAATATTCTTGTTTATCCATTTATATAATCTTGACCATCTTTTCAAGAAAAATTCTTCTCCTTTTCCCTGAATCAACAAACTTAATTTGTCCAGTTCTGCTAAACTTAACAGTTTCGAACCAATCTCCTCTCCACTGGGAGTTTTTTCAGTTTTCCAATATCTGGCCAAAAGTATTCTTGCGGACGTTATTATAATTGTTCAGCTTACATCTAGTTGTTATATATAAACTACAAGCCAGGTAAGTTGGTGCCCAAGTTACACCATATCTTATTTCTTGAAAAAGTCCACAAGAAGAGCTTCCCTCCTTGGAGTTCGTGTTCATAGAATCATAGAATGCTAGAGTTGGAAGGGACCTTGCAGGTCATCTAGTCCAACCCCCTGCACTCTGCAGCAGCAGAGCCGAAAGATAGCCCTACAAACCTACAACATACTCAAAAGATGGTTGTCCAGTCTCTGCTTAAAAACGTCCAGCGAAGGAGCATCCACCATCTCCCGAGGCAGACTGTTCCACTGCTCAACCACTTGTACAGTTAGGAAGTTTCTCCTGATATTTAGCCAGTAACGACTCTCGTCATTTCCACCCATTAGATCTAGTCTTGCAATCCGGAGCAAGAGAGAATGGATCTGCTCCATCTTCTACATGACAGCCCTTCAGATATTTGAAGACTGCCATCATGTCCCCTCTAAGCCTTCTCTTTCCCAGGCTAAACAGACCCAACACTTTCAGCCTTTCCTCGTAAGACTTGGATTCCAACCCTCTCACCATCCTGGTCGCCCTCTCCTGGACACGCTGGAGCTTGTCAACATCCTTCCTAAAGTGTGGTGCCCAAAACTGGACACAGGACTCCAGGTGAGGCCTGACCATAGCAGAATAGAGCGGAACGACCATCTCCCATGATCTGGACACAATGCTTCACCGAACGAGTCTCTAGGCTGAGCAGTAGCTTGGTGATATTTCCCTGAAGTTCGGGATTGAATTACTGGGGCAGGCCAGATAAAGAGAAGAGTTTCAAAGCCTGTGGTCATTCACCAGCAAACTTGAGTCAATCCGTCTTGGGTTTGAGGGAACTTCTGGAGGCTGAGAACACCAGGGCTTCGATCAACGTCCACTTCGGAGCATTCCAGCAGGTGGGCTACTGCTGTGTGAGAACATCCAAAGGAAATCCCTCCTGGCTAAGCCTCCACACACCCCCTTGCTATCAAACAGGGATTTTTTTATCCAGGCCTCTGACAGCGGTCAGAGGGTCTTTGGGAGTATACAAATACAGATGTCCCAGAGGGGGGCTTGATTGCAACGTGTGCGTTCCCCCCCCCAACTATTGAGAGCAAACAGTAGAGGCCTTTTGAGTCTGTTGGTATTTTCTTATTTGCCAAAATGATAGCTATAGCATAGGAGAGTTCCTTTGTGAAAGCGTTTGCTTATATGCTAATGGTGACTGGTGACTTTGCAACGTGGCTTCCTCGAATGCCACTCTGGAGAAGCACCAAATGCCTGTTGAGTTATCTGGCAGTAGGTATTGCAAGTCCAGAGTACCAGAAGGCTCCCACTACACATATGATGCAGGGACTTTATCGAAGCTAAGTAGGTCTCATTGGTAGAAACCCTCTGCATCACCCTCTATGAAGGGAGCAATGGGATAAATGCTGGGTAGAAATTTAAAAAGGAAACCAAGAACTGAATGTCCGTGTACATTTTGGGAAAAGCCTGTGTTTAAAATAATGGTAGATCAAAGATGGGCGGCTGCGTTAGTCTGTCCGTAGCAGGAGAAAAGAGCCAGAGTCCAGCAGCACCTGAAAGACTAACCAAATTTGTGGCTGGGGAGGAGGTTCCGTGGGTCCCTGCAGTCACTTCTTCGGATACAGCTAGAATGTGAGTCCATCGGTTCTTTTATCTTGGATCTGAAAATCATGAGGCGGCTTGTGTCAGTCATGAAACAAACTAACACCAGTTTTGGTGACATTCCTGCCTTGGTTGTATTGGTGCAGGCCTGAACTCGGGCGGCGCTGATCTTTCACTAACATCTTAGTCCTGCAGGAAATGAGCTTTTTTTGGCACAAGACTACAATACGGTTCACAGGACACGTGTAGGTGGGATGTATCTCTGCAAAGAAGCGTTGGCCTGCTTGGCTCAGCTACATTTTTGGTGCATATTCCATTTAAAACAGTGAAGCACGGAGGAGGAGGAGGAGGAGGAGGAAGAAGAAGAAGAAGAAAAGAAGAAGGAGGAGGAGGAGGAGGAGGAGGAGGAGGAGATTGGATTTATACCCCACCCTTCGCTACCCAAAGGAGTCTCAGAGCGGCTTACAAACTCCTTCCCCTTCCCCCCCCCACAACAGACACCCTGGGAGGTAGGGGGGTGCTGAGAGAGCTCTGACAGAAACTGCTCTTTTTCAAGAACACCTCTTGACAGGAGTGTGTCTTGCCCAAGGTCATCCAGCAGCTGCAAGTGGAGGAGTGGGGAATCAAACCTGGCTCTCCCAGATTAGAGTCCGTGCACTTAACCACTACACCAAACTGGCTCACCAAAACAATGGTATTACCACCAAGGCTCATTTCTGCCCGTTGGTGCAGAAAAATGCCACGGTTGATGGTTTCAAAATCCACTGAGAGGTTCAGGAGAACCAAGTTGGCTGCACCTTCCCCCCTGTTAGTACTTTGTCAGAGATGTGCCTTCTGGGCCACCGAGGCCGTTTCTGTGTCATATCTAGGATGAAAATTAGACTGAAAAGGTACTCGGTTTCATCAAGACGTTCCTGGAGTTCAGAAGTCACCATCTTCTCCGTAATCTTATACCGGAAAGACAGATGGAGTACCTGCCTATAATAAAACCAGATATCATATAGCCAGGGTAGATTTTCCCCCAAAAGAGACCATACTCTGGCCATCCCTAAGGCTGCAATATTGGTCCTCTTGTCAGTGATGTATTAATGGTGGTGGTCGTCATCCCCTGAGAGAGACTGCTCCTGGCCTGGGGGGAGACAAGGATCCAACAAACACGTGGCCTGTCCACACACCATCAAGTTGTATCACCTGGAAGGTGCCCACAGGTTTCCCCAACTAATGGGAAGCCTAGGGAACCACCCAGAACTTCTGGAATTAATGTGGAGCCCAAGCCAGTCAGGATGCAATGAGTTTTTATCCATGAGGTTCCTGGCAAATTGGTCCTTGATGTCTTCCTAACAGGCACAGACAGCTTCAAGAGGGGAACTGGATAAACATCTGGAGCGGAGGTCCTTCAGTGGCTATTAGCCACAAGGTAGAGATGGAGCATTCTGTCTGGGGCAGGGATGCTCTGTCTTCTTGGTGCTTGGGGGCAACAGTGGGGATGGCTTCTGGAGTTGTGGTCCCACTGGTGGACCTCCTGATGGCCCCTGGGTTTTGGCCACTGTGTGACTCAGAGTGTTGGTCTGGATGGGCCACTGGCCTGATCCAGCATGGCTTCTCTTATGTTCTTATGTCTGGGACAGTGATGCTCTGTCTTCTTGGTGCTTGGGGGGCAACAGCAGGAGGGCTTCTCGAGTTATGGCCCCACTGGTGGACCTCCTGATGGCCCCTGGGTTTTGGCCACTATGCAACACAGAGTGTTGGACTGGATGGGCCACTGGCCTGATCCAACATGGCTTCTCTTATGTTCTTATGCCTGGAACAGTGATGCTCTGTATTCTTGGTGCTTGGGGGGTGACAGTGGGTGGGCTTCTGGAGTTCTGACCCTGCTGGTGGACCTCCTGATGGGACCTGGTATTTTTGGCCACTGTGTGACACAGAGTGTTGGACTGGAGGGGCCGTTGGCCTCATCCAACATGGCTTCTCTTCTGTTCTTAATGTGGCCCAGCCATGGAGGAAAGCAAAAGCTTTTTGACAGCTTCGTAGGTAGAAGAGGAAAAACTTGGTATGTGGTGCTGATGTGAAAAGGGATTTGTGTGTGTGTTTACTGTCAAGTCACAACCAACTCATGGCAACCGCATGGTGTGTTCAAGGCAAGAGATGTCCAGAGCTGGTTTGCTACTCCCTGCCTCTGTGTCGCAGCCCTAGGCTTCCTTGGTGGTCTCCCGTCCAAGTACTATCCAGGGCTGACCCCGTTGAGCTTCCGAGATGGTGAGTTTGTGCTATCCTGGGCTATTCAGGTCAGGGTGGAAAAGGGATTGCAAACCAGCAACTTCCAGCTACGGATAAGTTGTTTTGTAAGTTGACTGTAGACAAGAAACATGACTTCTGTAATAACGGGTGGGCTTCTTCTGTTTTCAGCATGCTCTGAGAACGGATTGACAGGATTTTATCCCTCTAGAAAACCCTTTGCTTGTCTTCGGTTAATAACTAGGCGGGGGGGGGCAGTTGGTTGCTAAGGAAACCGTGGTTTCATTTGTGCTCCAATTTGCGCCCAGTCACTGATGATTTCACAGTTCGCCAGAGCAGAACTTTGAAAGAAAAAAAAGTTGAATGTAGTTTATTGATCGCCGATTGGGAAGTCTCCCAGGCAGACCAAAAAGAAAAAAGAAAAAAGTCCAGCCATAGGATAATACTTTTAATTGGTGAGCTGGTGTTCAAGTTCCACAGAAATCTTCCTTAGAATGAAATTTAAAAGGGGAGACAGAGAAAGAAGAGATGTTGGTAATGAAGGATCTCATTTCTGGTATGTTGGTGGCAGCGAAGACTTCAGTGGCTAGGCACTGGAAAAACAGTATACGACCCTCATCGCATAAGTGGTTCAATAAGTTAGTGGGGATACCTGGTCGTGGGCAAAATAGCACATGTTTCGTCCTTGGCGGAGAATCCAGACTTTCATTCAGATTATTCGGAACGCTGTTTCCCTTTTCTTGAATATACGGAAAGATAATAAGCCAAAAAAAGCACTTCCTGATCATTTGAAGGTTGTAGCTGTATACTGGATAGCCGTTTGGTTTTATTGCTATTGTGCTATTTGTGTTTGTAATCATGTTGTTATTGTTGCGGTTTCCTAATAGTATGTGCCACTGTAAATTGAGAGGTGCTTAGCTCCCCTTCACTGGCAGCTTTCCAGAAGAGGCTGGACGAATATTTGTCAGAGATGCTTTAGGCTGGTCCTGCGTTGGGCAGGGGGTTGGACTAGATGGTCTCTGTGTGGCCCCTTCCAACTCTGTGATTCTATGATTCTATATTATATAAATAAAAGATTATTAAGAGGGGGGGAAATGAAGGACATGGTGGTGCAGTTGTTGATGGTCTTAAAATAATGCTTTTTGCAGAGCAGGTAAGTTAATATCTGTTGAGTGCAAAAAGATCAAAGGAAGTATTTCTTCACCCAAAGGGTAATTAACATGTGGAATTCAGGACGTGGTGGCAGCTACAGACATAGCGTCAAGAGGGGACTGGATAAACGTGTTGCAGAGGTACATCAGTGGCTAGTGAGAGCCGGCGTGCCGCAGTGGTTACTAGGAATGCAGACTCTAATCTGGGAGAACTGAGTTTGATTCCCCACGCCTGTCCCAAAAACATTTTTTTTAAAAAGCAGAGATCTCTTTTCTGACTCTTCCCTTCCAGAATGCTATGCGTTTCAAAAAGAAAAGGAACCCATGAACCATTAGGCAATTTCTTTGCTGTTTTTGGAGAAATTAGCCTTTATTTACAAATTTAACTTACAACAAGGAGGTAGTAAAATGGCAGTAAAAAAAGCCAGAACGCTGGAATGTAAACTTGGTTATGGGAACAAATTGGTTAATTCGCTGAATCGCAAGGGAAGGTACAGGGGATTGCTCCAAAAAACTCCGGAGAGGTCAAAACACAAAACCGAGAGGCGTAACTAAAAGCTGAATTATAAAATTTTCTCTTGCAGGTAGAAATATTTTATCAAATCTCCTGTGTTTCGGGTGTTTCCTTGGGAATTTATAAGCACACACACACATTCCCCCCCCCTTTCTGGTATGGAGATATTTGTCCATGGGATCTGTTTGACCTTAAGAAGTAGATTTGGGGTGGCGGATGCTCACCCCTGAAACAGCCTGTTGGCAGCTCCCATTCCCAGTGCTGTTGAACCTTTGGCTCTGTGCCTGGAGCTAGGGTTGCCAACTCTGGGCCAGGAAGTTCTTGGAGATTTGGGGACAGTACTAGGTAGGGCTTTTGTTTCTCCTAGGTTCTGTGGTAGGCCATAGAGTCCACCCTCCAAACCTGCCATTTTCTCCAGAGGGACAGATCTCTATTGCCTGGGGATCGGTGGTAATTCCAGGAGGTCTCCAGGTTTCCCCTGGAGGTTGGCACCACTACCTGCAATCTTTGCATTGGCCGTTGTGTAAGGCCCTCTTACTGGGGGTTTTGATTTCGGCTAGACCAATGCTCCCTCTAAGCGGTGGAATCTTGTGAGCAAAAATTCTTCTTTGTGTGCCACTGGCATTAAAGTTGTGAGCGAGCGATTTTGGCATCTTGCATAAATCAGTCTGCTCTGGAGCCGTCCTTCCTGAGTAAGACAAAAATGTGTGAGCCGGAGGCTAAAAAACTGTCAGCTAGCTCACGCTAACTCAGCTTAGAGGGAACACTGGGCTAGGCCCAAATTCACCGTGCGCAGTGCCAAACAATTTAAGGTAACTTTAAAATATTTTGATCCTAAATACAAGAAATAGGTGGAATGCAGCTTTACAACCCGGCCATTGTGAAATCCGTTAGCCACGCCTCCCCCGTGTTATAGGTATCCCTCACTGAAAGAACAGAATGCTTTGATCTGTTTATCAAAAGCTGGCTTTCTGTTTCCCCCCGAAGAATAAAGAATTAGACAGATGGCTGCCGTTCCAAAACTTTTTTCATGTTTCCAGTTCGATGAGATAAAGTGTTCCTGAAAACCTCTAGCAAGCCTCTCATTCGCACTGCACTGACGGGTGGACTTTTCACATCCTTGAAGGATTCTATGCGGCAGTTTCAGCCATGTGACACAACTGTGCAGTGTGTAGACATAAAAATCTTAGGATAGTGGGTACAATATTTGGTGTGCGTGTTAAGAATAATGTTTAGGTAATCATTTTACTAATCTCGTACATGTATTGTTCTCTGTGTTGTAGTAACAGGGTAACCACCCGTTAATTTTACTTAGGGGTTTAGCCAGAAATAAATATCAGATTAATATGAATTTTTAATCAATTGGCATAATGTGGGCTTTTCAATTGCTAACGATATGCTGCTGATGATAAGATCTTTATAGCTCGGCCGCAGCCCAATTGTTCCCAGTTTTAGTACTGTTGAATAATTAATTGTTGCTATGCTCATCTTTTAACTGTTTTAACTGGTTTTATTGCTTTGTATCTACTTTTAATCATAAATGATTAATTTGTTGTACAATAAATGAGTGTAATTTATTGTAACCCACCCTGAGCCCACTCGTGGGAAGGGCAGGATATAAATCTAAATAAATAAATTAAATAATGCTTAAATGTACTTGGCTTCCTCCCCCTTTCTTTAAAAAAAACAACAACAACAGAAAAAAAAGAAAGAGTGGGGGAGAACCTTTAACATCCAGCAACTAAATAAGACTTTTAAAAAGAAAAAAAATATCTATACATAAATACAAGACAAAAATATAAAACAGTGGTGGCAGAGCTACACATAAGTTTCTATAAACGGTTTCCATTTATCTAAAAATAAACCATATGCAATAGCTGTCGGTATGCCGTGAGTTCAAGTGTTGATGGAGTTCTAAGGTCCTCGATCCATTAATTTATCTTTTATCTTTCCAGTGTTGTAATACAAGTCTTTTAGCTGTAGTAAGGGTTCAACCAAATTATGGGTGCAACAAAATGCAGATTAGTCTGTGCTCTTGTGTTCCCCATAGCAACCTATGGCTGCGAAAGCTGGACCGTGAAGAAGCAAGACAGAGGAAAATCAACAATTTGAGCTGTGGTTCTGGAGAAGGCTCCTACACATTCCTTGGACAGCAAAGGTGACAAATAAGGAAGTATTGGAGAGCATAAAACCAGACACGTCGTTGGGAGGAAAAATCATAAAACTGCGACTGACTTATTTTGGTCATGTCATGTGGAAAAACTCACTAGAAAAAGCCATTATGGTTGGATTGGTTAGCAGCAAAAGGAAACTGGGCCACCAATGACACCATAAAATTCAACACCAGCCTGAGCATGGAATGACTCAAAGAAACAGTACACGATGGGAAAACGTGGCCCATAGAATCACCAAGAGTTGGACACGACTGAATGGCTAACAAAAATAACAACAACAACGAGGGTTCATGGACTGTAGGCCAAGGGATTGGCAGATAGTTTTAAAGTAAATGTACCTGGCTTGTAGAAACTTGCATATTATACATCAGCTATAAAATAGAATGCAATGTCCATCTAGTTCCTTCATTATCCTAGGGGAGGTTGAAAGAGAGCCGGCCAAGGCCACCCTGCGGTATTTGTGGAAGAGTGGAGGATTTCAGGCTACGGGTGGAGGATTTCAGGCTATGTTTCCCAGAACCTAGTCTAACACTCAGACCGCTAGATGATACTGATTCTCTGTTTTTCATCAGTCTGTAATGGATGGTGGCTGGAGGTTCGAATCCCCTCCCACACACAAACACAGTACGGACTTTAGCACATTCCAAAAGTCTCCAGTGCAAGTCACATTTCCTCTTTGGCTTCCATAGTCTAAAAGCAAAATGGGATTCAAAAGATAAGATCCGTTCCAGGGGTCCCCAACCTTTTTGAGCCTGTGGGCAGCTTTGGAATTCTGACGCAGCACGGAGGATGCAACCACCACAAAATGGCCACTGTGGAAATCCACAAAGGAAACAAGGAAATCCAAGTGCATGGGGAAAGAGGGGAGAGTTTTTAAAAAAATATATACTAGGAAAGTGGATTGAGAAAGAATAAAACCAACACAGTTGTGGCAGCTGTTGCTGAAAGAATAATATTTTAATCTGCACTGCCAGTAAGGTCTCCGATAGCTGATTAGACGCTCTGTTCGGCAAGAGCCTCACTGAACGTCACCCGCTTACTAGAAAAAACCCGCCGCCTGGGAACTATAGTTTGCATTGGTGATGGCAATTCTGTAAAGGTGCCCAGACTGTTAGCCACCCTGAGCCCATTATGGGGAGGGCGGACTATAAATCCAATGAAATAAATAAATAATAATAAATAAATAAAGAACTGGCGCATAAGTTCGTGGGTATTACACCATGAACCGCCTTCTCTAGAGAATGACCCAAGCTTTACCCATGATGCGTGGGACGGCTTACCTCTGTCACATCAGGACTCTTCGTGATCTCACTCTGTTTCTAAGTGTTGTCTGGGGAAGGGTGTAACGGCTTGCAATGTGGTGATTTCCCTTTTTTTATTCTTGGTAATCCAGATTTTTGTTAGCAACTGCAGCAGTGGTTTCTCATGCAAAGGTCATCAGGTCACACTGGTGTGATTGAGAGGATCTCAAGAGACGAGGGACAACCCTTATATCTAGCAGTGTTTAATATCTCTATTCCTTGCCCTCATTTCCAATTCCAGGTCTTTGTTGATCCAGTCTAAATGGCACTTGATAGGTGTCTTGATAGGTGATGTGAGGAATATTTGTTTATTTTACTTTACAAAATTAATTCCCCACCTTTTTGCCCTCATGAGGGCCACCATAGGGGTGAACAGATTAAAACATTATATCACATCTTTTAAAGACTATTTAAACCCAAAACACACAATTAAAACCGGAGCAACAATAATACAAGACCATAAAAGCAACAATTAAAACATTGGCCAGGAAGGAGAGATTGCGGAGGGAATGCCAAATGAATCAAAGAAGTCTTGACCTGCTGGCGAAAGAGAGCAATAGGAGAGGACAACCAAGTCTCCAAGGGGAAAGAGTTCCAGAGTTTTAATACGTTATATACCTACCAGTGGGGAGGGAAGATCCCAATCTCATCAATTCTCAGCAGCTAAGCAGGGTTGGTACTTGGAAGGGAGACCACCAGGGAAGGCTCTGCAGAGGAAGGCCATGGCAGACCCCCTCTGCTCCTTACTTGCCTTGAAAGCCCCTTGCTGGGGTCGCCATTAAGCTGGTACTCGGATGGAGGACCACCAAGGAAGGCTCTGCAGAGGAAGGCCATGGCAGACCCCCTCTGCTTCCCACTTGCCTTAAAAGCCCCTTGCTGGGGTCGCCATTAAGCTGGTACTTGGATGGAGGACCACCAGGGAAGGCTCTGCAGAGGAAGGCCATGGCAGACCCCTCTGCTCCTCACTTGCCTTGAAAGCCCCTTGCTGGGGTCGCTGTTAAGCTGGTACTTGGATGGAGGACCACCAGGGAAGGCTCTGCAGAGGAAGGCCATGGCAGACCCCCTCTGCTCCTCACTTGCCTTGAAAGCCCCTTGCTGGGGTCGCTGTTAAGCTGGTACTTGGATGGAGGACCACCAGGGAAGGCTCTGCAGAGGAAGGCCATGGCAGACCCCTCTGCTTCCCACTTGCCTTAAAAGCCCCTTGCTGGGGTCGCCATTAAGCTGGTACTTGGATGGAGGACCACCAGGGAAGGCTCTGCAGAGGAAGGCCATGGCAGACCCCCTCTGCTCCTCACTTGCCTTGAAAGCCCCTTGCTGGGGTCGCTGTTAAGCTGGTACTTGGATGGAGGACCACCAGGGAAGGCTCTGCAGAGGAAGGCCATGGCAGACCCCCTCTGCTCCTCACTTGCCTTGAAAGCCCCTTGCTGGGGTCGCTGTTAAGCTGGTACTTGGATGGAGGACCACCAGGGAAGGCTCTGCAGAGGAAGGCCATGGCAGACCCCCTCTGCTCCTCACTTGCCTTGAAAGCCCCTTGCTGGGGTCGCTGTTAAGCTGGTACTTGGATGGAGGACCACCAGGGAAGGCTCTGCAGAGGAAGGCCATGGCAGACCACCTCTGCTCCTCACTTGCCTTGAAAGCCCCTTGCTGGGGTCGCTGTTAAGCTGGTACTTGGATGGAGGACGACCAGGGAAGGCTCTGCAGAGGAAGGCCATGGCAAACCCCTCTGCTTCCCACTTGCCTTGAAAGCCCCTTGCTGGGGTCACCATTAAACTGGTACTTGGATGGAGGACCACCAAGGAAGGCTCTGCAGAGGAAGGCCATGGCAGACCCCCTCTGCTTCCCACTTGCCTTCAAAGCCCCTTGCTCGGGTCGCCATTAAGCTTGTACTTGGATGGAGGACCACCAGGGAAGGCTCTGCAGAGGAAGGCCATGGCAGACCCCCTCTGCTTCCCACTTGCCTTGAAAGCCCCTTGCTGGGGTCGCCGTTAAGCTGGTACTTGGATGGAGGACCACTAAGGAAGGCTCTGCAGAGGAAGGCCATGGCAAACCCCCTCTGCTTCCCACTTGCCTTGAAAGCCCCTTGCTGAGGTCAGCATTAAGCTGGTACTCGGATGGAGGACCACCAGGAAAGGCTCTGCAGAGGAAGGCCATAGCAAACCCCTTCTGCTTCCCACTTGCCTTGAAAGCCCCTTGCTGGGGTCACCATTAAACTGGTACTTGGATGGAGGACGACCAAGGAAGGCTCTGCAGAGGAAGGCCATGGCAGACGACCTCTGCTTCCCACTTGGCTTGAAAGCCCCTTGCTGGGGTCGCCATTAAGCTGGTACTTGGATGGGGGACCACCAGGGAAGGCTCTGCAGAGGAAGGCCATGGCAAATCCCTTCTGCTTCCCACTTGCCTTGAAAGCCCCTTGCTGGGGTCTCCGTTAAATTTTCTGCAGCTTGACAGCACTTTACACGTAGCCCATACCTGCCAGTGGTTCCTTATTGAAGTGTTAAAATAGAAGGCCAGGCATGTGACTGTTTTATAGCCCAGACAGGGTGGGAAAAGCCTGCTTTTTTGGCACCAAATTCCATATTATCATAACGGTATCAGGGGACATCCCTTGGGAGTACCCACTGGGAACATCTACTGGGGGGGACAGAATGAACGGATAGATGAAAAAGCCGTCTGTCTCATCTACGGCAGGAATGCATGATTCAGAGCTGGCGTATTGAATTACTCTGGTACACTATGTAATATTTTTATTTTAAATGCACAAAGAGCAGAGATTTTGTTTGATAGATGCCTTCCATAAAGAGCCGTTCCCAGAAGCTTCTTCCACCTTCTTCACAAATTAATTCATGCGGTGTAAATAATATCTTCCTCGAAAAGTCATATATTGCAAAATAATAATAATAAATAATAATGATGATGATGATTTAAAATCCCATCCCACACGAGATCAACCAGCGATGCGTTTCTGAACAGAATTAGACTTTCAAAGTCCATCGATCACCATAGATTTAAGGATATTGCATCGTCTGTTTTTTGCATCGTCTGTTTTTGGCACATGCTGTTTAATAAACTGTCATTCTCTGGTAATCGCTTTTGCTGAAAACTCAGAATTATTCATCAGATCATAGTATTTGATCAGATAAATTATTCATCAGATCATCTGCCCGCAGGAATCTCTAAATTAATTAAGTGAAATGTCTTTTTTCCAAGCACCCTGATCCTAGCCCAACCTATGGGACTGGAAATCGTGATCTATAATTTTATTTATTTGTTTTTGAGAGAATGTCTCCTTTACCCTTCCATGCAAACAGAATGCAGAATGGGTCACTGACCCATTGCAAACTTACTGACATGTAGATTTGTAGCGATATGGAGACTGGAAGGGCTCTTTGTGGAACAAGTGAACCCAAACTTACTATTCAGAGGCGGGGGGCACAAGGTTTGATTGGAAGCATTTGCTCCGTGGACGTTTTATGGATGGCTCAGCCCTTGGCATGCGGTTGCTTCACTCTCAAGGACTTGTGCACGAACTGATGCAGAAAGAAACGTGAGTTTGGGGCGCTTGGGACTCCCCGCTTCTGACAGGAACACGGGGGGCACTGGTGGCTGGTGAAGTGGTTCACTGAAAGATAATGTTCTACCTCTGCACAGAGGCCAGAGAGGAAGAGGACCGTGTGGACTGGTCTGTAGGTGTTGTGAGGCTGTGGAGACAGAAAGGCTGCAGTTGGAAAAGCAGGCCAATACGGTAGCCAGGGGTGCCTTCTCTTAGCTGTGTTCAGTTCGCCAGCTCTCTTAGATTTAGCTGCCCTGGCCGTGGTAATCCGTGCTTCTGTAACCTCAGGGATGGACTACTGTAACGTACTGTGTGTGGGGTTGCCCTTGAAGACAGCAAACCGCCCAGAAAATAAAGCTGGTTCAGAACACGGCAGCCCATTTACCGTCAGGAGCCAGCGGATGGGAAAATCTCTCACCTGTTTCAAAACAGCTACACTGGCTTCCGGTGCGTTACTGACTTCAAGGTGCTGGTTATAACCTCGTGATCAAGGACCACATATCTGAACGTCTGTCTCTCCAGAGATACCAGCTGCAGTATCCTGGTTGCCACATCCTAGTTGTGCCCCCCATTTAAGGGGTTCTACATCGTGGGGAGAGGCCGTGGCTCAGTGGCAGAGCCTCTGCTTAGCATGCAAAAGGTCCCAGGTTCAGTCCCCGGCATCTCCAGTTAAAAGGAGTAGGCAGCAGGTGACGTGAAAGATCTCCACCTGAGGACCCGGAGGGCCGCTGCCAGTCTGAGTGGACGGCACTGACCCCGATGGACTGAAGGTCCGATTCAGGATACGGCACCCCCGTGTGTCATTTAGAGGCTGGGCCTTTTCTGTATTGGCTCCCACCGTGTGGAACGGTTCCCCTGAGGAGGTGGGAGGGGGGGACATTGCCTTTAGAAGTTCTGAGGAGGCCCTGAAAGGCCATTCTAGTTATGAGGACTTTTAAGGGGCTGTGGGCCTTTTCTTGGGGAGGTGGGTTAATGGGGTCTTACTGTGCTTTGTGTATTTGTAGATACCTTGGAACTGGAAGCTACCTTGAGCCCCAAGGGAAAAGCGAGATGTAAACATTTCAATAAGTAAATAAGACTGTGCAGGTGTGAAGCTGTGATTGTCCCAGTCGCACCCAGTGCCCGGCCACTGATGTCACGGCTTGCTTTTGCGCTCAGCATCACCAACCAGTCAGCGGCCGTGCACCTGCCCAGTCTTGGCCATTTTGACACCTTAGGATGCTGACTGGTCCAGGTGTTATATCTGCCGCCCTGTTTGGTACTGCTCTCTAATCAGCTACCACTGAAACGGAGACCTTGTGGTTTTCAACCATGGGTGAGGGCCCTGTGTTCTAGGCAGGGCTCTTTTTGTAGCAGGAACTCCTTTGCATATTAGGCCACACACCCCTAATGTAGCCAATCCTCCAAGAGCTTACAGAGCTCTTCTTACGAGGGCTACTGTAAGCTCTTGGAGGATTGGCTACATTAGGGGTGTGTCGCCTAATAGGCAAAGGAGTTCCTACTATCGAAAGAGCCCTGTTTCTAGGGAACTTTTGAAATTCATTCGTCTTATCACAAATGAGACCCAAGAGTCTCTGTTTTTACACGTTACATCATAAGAACGTAGGAGAAGCCATGTTGGATCAGGCCAATGGCCCATCCAGTCCAACAGTGGGTCACACGGTGGCCAAAACCCAGGGGCCACCAGGAGGTCCACCAGTGGGGCCAGAACTCTAGAAGCCCTCCCACTCTTGCCCCCCAAACACCCAATAGCCACTGATGGACCTCTGCTCCATAGGTTTATCCAGTCCGCTCTTGAAGCCGTCTGTGCTTGTAGCCGCCAACACTTCCTGCGGCAGTGAATTCCACATGCTCATCCCTCTTTGGTCACTTCCTTTGATCTGTTCTAAAATACACAGAATCTAAACACTGGATCACTCACGCTGTTGTCTTCTCCGTGCCTGTTTAGGCTAACAGTCTCAGCGGGCCTGTAAAAACTCATTTTCAGTTTGCTTCAGGTAATGTAAATAATTTGATCGGCTCATGTGAAATGTTAGGTGGGTGTAGCCTGTTGAAAGCAGAATTTATCCATTTGTTTGAAAATGAAGGTGGTGGGGATTGAGCTGACTTATTTGGGGGGGGGATGTAAAAGCATGCGTGCCAGCTAAACGTATTGGTAACTAGGCTTAATATTAGACATTCTTAAAGGTTTTATGGCACGATGGCATCTGAGTGGTCAAGTCCATTCGGCTGTATTTGATTGTACGGTTGTCTTCAGTCATGCCTTGCAATTCAGGAACTGTTTTCGGCCTAAGGTTGTTTGGGGGTATGTAAAATTCAGTGTCGATAATGTTTGATTGTACGGCCAGGTGACTGTTTAACTCTCCATCGCAAAAGTTGTTTTTAGATGTGTCACCAAACCATTTTTGATTCTCTCTCCTTCCTTCTCTTTTTCCTTCGCTCCCAAAGTGCGGCAACTTTGCCATCCTGGTGGATTTCCAGATTACGCCGCAGGACTCCAGCCAGGACGCTCAGTGGTTCCCGGATCATAGGAGAGAGGTGAGGCCAAGTCGTGTTTTGAGAGAAAAAGCACTGGCCCCTACGTTGCTTTGCTTAGGTTGTGAACGTACGGCAGATGGTACCTCATCGCAGGAAATGCTTGCAGCTCTGGCATCTTATCTCTGTTTATAGAAACATGGAACTGGAGGGGACCTCAAGGGTCATCTAGTCGAACCCCCAGCGCAATGCAGGGAATTCAGTTACCACCACCTCCTCCCCCAGTGACCCCCTTCTTCTTTGTCCAAAGGAAGGCATGCTACGGCAAATATTCTCAGTCTGTTGACTGACACAATATGATGTTTCAAATGGATTTTGAATGGATTGATCAGATGTAGGCTTAAAGGTAACGGCCACATCCATATGCTGAAGTCTGTGGGTGCGATCACACAAGCAGTTTGGCCCAGCAGAGCCACCCCTCCCCTCCGGATCCAAGGGGCGCAGTCACACAGCCACAACTGGCAGGCCCCGGTTCCCCAGGCATACTCACCTCGTCGTAGGACAACTTGGAGCCGGGTTAAAAAGGCGCCGCATTATAAGTGGTGTTTTCGGTTCCCTGCGCATTCATTGCGCATGGCTGGATGTCCGAACATGGGAGGGTGCGCACGGAATGGATTGGCAGTCTGAACCTGCAGATTAGTTTTCTCTGCTAGGGTGGTTTTTTTGGAGTTTTCGCCTGTGTGTGCATACGCACGCATGGGCACATGTGCACGAGCGCATATGCATGAGCAAATATGCACCCACCTGCATTTTAAAAAACAACCGTTGCCCCTCAAATATATGGACTTTGTGTTTTATTAGTAAGATAAGAAGTTATATTGTCAGCCTGAAGCACTATGCATGGTGAGCTTGTTTATTGTGTATTGGTTTGTAATTGTTATTTCTATTAGTATTCTTATGGATTCTGTTGTTTGTAATGAGAGGAATCCATTGTTCTGTTCCTTGTTCTTGTTTCTCATTTGAAGTTTATCGATAATCAGTCTGTTGTGTACTACTCATAGATAGTTTTGAAAACATTGATGTAAAGGTCAAACGGCTCAGATAACTTACCTATAATTGTCTGTATTGATATTGTTTGAACTGCTGAATTGAAATACAATAAAAATGAGAGCCAGTTTGGCGTAGTGGTTAGGTGCGCGGACTCTAATCTGGGAGAACCGGGTTTGATTCCCCCACTCCTCCACTTGCACCTTCTGGATGACCTTAGGCAAGCCATAGTTCTGATAAGGGCTGTCCTTGAAAAAGAGCAGTTTCTGTTAAGAGCTCTTTCAGCCCCACCTGCCTCATAGGGTGTCTGTTGTGGGGAGGGGAAGGGAAAGAAGTTTGTAAGCCGCTCTGAGACTCCTTTGGGTAGTGAAGGGCGGGGTATAAATCCAATCTCTTCTTCTTCTTCTACCTCACCGGGTGTCTGTTGTGGGGAGGGGAAGGGAAAGGAGTTTGTCAGCTGCTCTGAGACTCCTTTGGGTAGTGAAGGGCGGGGTATAAATCCAATCTCTTCTTCTCCTTCTCCTTCTCCTTCTCCTTCTCCTTCTCCTTCTCCTTCTCCTTCATTGCAAAGGGGGGGGAATGACCGGGTGGCACGCTTTGTGGCTGAGGTGCTGCAGCAATGTGAATTCTTGACCACGGGATGTCCGCATGGGTGACCCACAGCTGGGTGTGGCAGCCCCATATCGCGCCAAGCCGCCAGTGTGATCGTACCCACAGATTCAACAACTTTGGTCCAGGCCGTGTTACTGCAAAAGAGTGCCCACTTCCGTTCCTACAAAACGCTGTCTTCCTTTTATGTTTGGGTGATGGGAGGCTGCTGGGCCTGTAGGGTATATTTGGAACTCACTATGACAAGGCCCTTCTCTTCCAGGAGGTCTGCATGCTGCTAAAGGGCACCGTGGAATCAAGGGTGGAGCAGTACCTGGAAGCGCGCAAGCGGCGTGGCCCGGGGAAGCCACGTCTGGAATATACTCGGGAAAGTCCTTTGTCTCTGGAAGGTATGGAGATGCTTAACAATTGTGTTTTTGTCGTTGAAGGTTCTGAACTTCTCTTTACATAGAACAACGTTTGAGTCCAGTTGGGCACCTTCAAGACCAACAAAGCTTAATTCTGGGCAGTGTTCCTTCTAAGCTGAATCGGTGTGAGCTAGCTCACAGTTTTTTTAGCCTCCGGCTCACACAGTTTTGTCTTCGCTCAGGCAGGAGGGCTCCGGAGCAAACGAATTCATGCAGCAGCCAAATCTCTCGCTCACAGCTTTAATGCCAGCAGCTCACAAAGTAGGATTTTTGCTCACGAGACTCCGCAGCTTAGAGGGAGCATTGAGTCTGTTCTCATTGCACAGCCTGTATCTGCACGGTCAGAATGCCCTCGGAAAGAGCCAGGGATTGCGGGAGTGCCGCCATTTTTAGCACGTCATGTAGGCGTGGGACGGGAGTGGAGTCGTCGGGTCAGGGCGGTGTGTGCTCATGTCTGCAGCACATGATTCAAAATTGGGTTGGGCCGGCACAAGGCTCCAGAGCATTCTAAGTATCATTGTCCGGATTTTTTTTATATTTTGCTTAATTAAAACGAAATGGTATTTAACAGAAAACAGTAGGAATTCGGTAGAACACCGAGGCCTGAGCAAAGACAGATTGCGCTCTGTTAATAAATCAGACAGTCTCCAGACCAAAAAGAAGGGATACATGTTCATATTCAAATAAATTTGCAAAACCGAACCAAATGCCAGCGTATTTCACATATCTTGTCTATGAAAGGAAACTCTTTCTTTGACTGCAAGGTCTTGGCATTGCTTCGGCCCATAATTCAATACCAGTGTTGCTTCCCACTTTTGGAGAGTTGTTTCATAGAATCACAGAATCATAGAACGTTAGAGTTGGAAGGGACCTTGCAGGTCATCTAGTCTGCAGGAGCAGAGCCGAAAGAGAGCCCTACATACCTACAACATACCTGAAAGATGGTCGTCCAGCCTCCACTTGGAAACGTCCAGGGAAGGAGCATCCACCACCTCCCGAGGCAGGCTGTTCCACGGCTCAACCACTGCATCCACCACCTCCCGAGAATCATAGAATGTTAAGAGTTGGAAGGGACCTTGCAGGTCATCTAGTCCAACCCCCTGCCCTCTGCAGGAGCAGAGCCGAAAGACAGGCCGACATACCTACAACATACCCATTTGTTTAGCATTTGCCAAAGACTTGTAAGTTCCAGAGCCTTTGTCCTTTCCTGAAGTAACGTACTCTGTCATTCTGCTAAGTAGATTCAGTTCCAGTGAACATTCCAATGAAAAAGTAATTTTTCTATACTTTTCTGACTTAAATGGCATGGTAATCGGACATACCTTCAGTATATGTGTCAAAATGGCTCTGAGCTGCTCACATCTCCGACAGCTAGTCAAGTCTGATAACCCCGATTTACTAAGCTCCCATTAAACTTGAAAGCATAATATTTTTTATTAACTGTAATCTAAGATCTCCATAACATTGTTGAACGTTATGTGTGTTATTTCTTGCCAGATTGTTGTTGTTGTTTTGAACTCGCATGTTCAATTTCCCAGTTTGGTGTAGCGGTTGAGTGCGCGGACTCTAATCTGGGAGAACTGGGTTTGATTTCCCACTCCTCCACTTGTACCTAGCTGGATGACCTTGGGCAAGCCATAGTTCTGACAAGAGCTGTCCTTGAAAAAGAGCAGTTTCTGTCAAAAGCTCTCTCAGCCCCACCTAACTCACAGGGTGTCTGTTTTGGGGAGGGGAAGGGAAAGGAGTTTGTAAGCCGCTCTGAGACTCCTCTGGGTAGTGAAGGGTGGGGTATAAATCCAATCTCCTCCTCCTCCATTCCCATTCTGCTTTCGTTCCTCAATTGTAGGTTCATAATCAGATTTGAGAGCTTTTAGTAACAATTCTATAAATGTTTAAGAAAAGACATCGGGTTGGATCCAACCAGCTTTTCTGCTTATGAAAAAAGGAAGGAAGCGTCCTCTTTGACCACTCAAAAAGGCTGGTCTGAGAGCCATGGGATCTGGGGGTAGAAAATGACGGGGCCCGTAGTGTGGAGTGCCAAAATGGGAAAGATTGAAGGGAAGAGCTGTCTGTTTCTCCCATCCAGGCCAAGTCCAGTAGAATGGCAAAGGGGTAATTTGAGATACTGTCAGTAACTTGAGAGGGAAGGTTTTAAGTCTCCAAAACATTTAATAACCATCACCAGTACATCTCCAAATTCTTGTGTCAGAGTTTAGATTAAAAAACAAGGGACCTTGTAGGGTCCGTCGTGCAGGAATTTTGGTAACAGTGAGGTGGGCCGGGATGATAAAAAGATACTCGTTCTTCTAAACCACCGTGTCCCCAACCACAAAATGGCTGCCACAGGGTCCCCAGCCCCAAAATGGCTGCCACAGGAGGCAAATCCAACTGCAAAATGGCTGCCACAAGTGGTGCAGCCAGCCACAAAGCCTCAGGGAGCGAGGTCATGCGTGGCTTTAGCAGTAACCAACATTTCAGGCAGAAGTTCTGTTTAAAAGGATGCTTTTTAAAATGCACGTATCGTCTACAAATCTTGCACGCACGGCTTCTCTTCTGTCACACAGTGAAGATCCGTTCTGCCGGCTGCCGCCGAAGCAACTCGTCAGAATCTGCTCAGCCAATCAAATTTTCAATGGCTGATCGGAAGCCCCGCCTGGCCCCGCCCTCTTCCTGAAGACACTTGACTTGCGTCCAGGGAAGGTATCCACAGGTGCCCTGGGCACTAAGGTGGGGAGCCCTCTCGTGAACAATAGGTAGCAGCTAAAGCAGTTGGTAGTCCGATCTGTGCCACAGGGGCTGGGAGTTACAGGTCTCTCCTCATCATACGCTTGCCTTCCCAGATGTATAACTGGCGGAGGCTGAAAATCCCTGTTGAGAATGTGAAGCCAGATAGGAGATGAAGAAGAAGAAGAAGAGATTGGATTTATACCCCGCCCTTCACTGCCCAAGGGCGTCTCAGAGCGGCTGACAAACTCCCTTCCCTTCCCCTCCCCACAACAGACGCCCTGTGAGGTAGGTGGGGCTGAGAGAACTCTAACACAAAGTGTCCTTGAGAGAACAGCTGTGCCAGAGTTTGTGACTGTCCCAAGGTCACATCAGCTGGTGCAAGTGGAGGAGTGGGGAATCAAACCCGGTTCTCCCAGATTAGAGTCCGCGCACTTAACCACGGCACCAAACTGGCTCTCAATGTTTAGCCAGGGGTAGGGTCGCCAGCCCTCCGGTGCCAGCGGGCTTCGATCCGCTGCTGTCCAGCTGGCTGGTGGGGGAACACCCACCCCCAAACAAGGACATAGTTGTGCGACGTCCCCAACACAATGACGGCACTTCTGCTTTGGTTTTTTGGGCAAACTCTATGGTTTGGAAGGCAAAAAACCCATAGAGTTCTGACTCCAAATCAGAGTGTCATGGGTGATGTCGCCGATACAATGAAGTCACTTCTGGGTGACATCATTGTGTTGGAGATGTTACATGCTACATCCTGCCCACCCCCGGAAGAACCCCAACCCCAACAACCCCAGCCTTTGTTTGCTTTAGATATATTTTAGTGAACATAAGAGAAGCCAACGTTGGATCAGGCCAACACTCTGTGTCACACAGTGGCCAGAAATACCAGGTGCCCTCAGGAGGTCCAGCAGTGGGGCCAGGACACTAGAAGCCCTCCCACTGTTGACTCCCCCAAGCACCAAGTATACAGAGCACCACTTGCCCCAGACTGAGAGTCCCTATCTATACCTTGTGGCTAATAGCCATGATGGACCCCTGCTTCATATGTTTATCAAATTCCCTCTTGAAGCCGTCCATGCTTGTAGCTGCCACCACCTCCTGTGGCAGTGAATTCCAAGTGTTCATCACTCTTTGGGTGAAGAAGTATTTCCTTTTATCCATTCTAACCCGACTGCTCAGCCATTTCCTTGAGTGCCCACAAGTTCTTGTATTATGAGAACAGGAGAAAAGTACTTCTTTCTCTACCTGCTCTATCCCATGCATCATCTTGCAAACCTCAATCATGTCATCCCCCAGTCGTCGTTTCTCCAAGCTAAAGAGCCCCAAGCTCTTTAGTGACCAAATAATGACCAAAAGGTAAACTAGATTTAATGGCACAAGGTACCAAATTTTCTATCATTCTAAAAATGTAAAGAACGATGTTCAGTCCTTCCTGTTAAAATCAAGAGATTAGGATCCAGTCATTCTTGCTGGGCAGTTCTCGGGAGTGAAATTCCAGTAATTCCAACTGGAAGGTTTGCCCAGTTAAGAGATCTTCAGAGCAGAGGCGCGCTCCTCCCCTGCCCTCCTCTTGCGTACCATCTATCCTGGGGGAAAGAAAGAGGCCCGCACTTCCCATCATCCGGTTTGGGGTGGGGTGGGGGGTTGGCCGTGCGCAACTTGTGGAGAGAGCATTGAGAAATGCAGAGAGCTGTGCGCTCCAATGCTCAAGAGCAAGCTGGAGTTTGCATGGCATGGGGAGTGACTTTTATGCAGGTGTGCGTAATGGCTGAGGCCTCTTGGAGTCTCTGGCGTGTGTTGTGACAGCCAGGGACAAGCAGGTTCTGCTTCAAAATAACATACTATGGCATGGGAAAAGATGCAGAAAAGGGCGACTAGAATGATTAAGGGGACGGAACACCTTCCCCTGTGAAGAAAGGTTCAAGAGGTAAAGGGCTCTTTAGGTGGAGAAACGATGACCGAGGGGTGACATGATAGAGGTTGACAGAATTATGCATGGGATGGAGCAGGCCGAGAAAGAAGTACTTTTCTCCCTTTCTCACAATACAAGAACTCGTGGGCACTCGGTGAAATTAATGAGCCGTAGGCATAGAGGAGATAAAGGAAGACCTTCTTCCTGTGGAAATCACTGCTGCAGAAAGTGGTGGCGGCTAAAGGCACAGACAGCTTCCAGAGGGGACTGGATAAACATCTGGAGCAGAGGTCCATCGGTGGCTCTTAGCCACAAGGTCTAGAGGGAACGCTCTGTCTGGGGCAGTGAGGTTCTGTATTCTTGCTGCCTGGGGGCGGGGAGGGGCCACAGTGGACGAGGTTCTGGAGTTCTGGCCCCGCTGGTGGACCTCCTGACAGCCCCTGGCTTTTGGCCACTGCGTGACACAGTGACACTGCATTTCTGCCTCAGTACACCCGGGCTTTCTGTCTGTCTGTCCCAGTTTTCTTTTTTAAAGTGTTCATATGTTCTGGACAGTGCTCCCTCTAAGCTGAGTTAGTATGAGCTAGGTCACAGTTTTTTATTTATTTATTTATTAAATTTATATCCCGCCCTCCCCCAAACGGGCTCAGGGCAGCTAAAGAAAGAGGCATATGCCATGATTCAACAGCTAAAACAGATTAAAACAGCTCTTATCAATTAAAACAGTCAACCACACACAAAGTGCCGGTGCTCTGAATAATAAGCTCTCATCCATCCAAGATGGGGTTCCATAAACCAGCATAACCTATCAGCCTAAGTTCCGGATAGCACTGTCGCCTTTCATAACCAGTTCTTCAGGTCTCGTCTGATCGTCCTTCCAGGGCCAGCTCACATCCTGATAGAATCCACCGCCAGAGATGGCAACTCGGTGGTGGTACAGTAGTGGTGGCGGCTCCTATGCAAAAGCCTGGCAGAAGAGCTCTGTCTTACAGCCCCTGCGGAACTGCCCAAGGTCCCGCAGGGGCCGGATTTCCTCCGGGAGCTCATTCCACCAGACAGGAGCCACCACCGAAAAGGCCCTGGCCCTGGTTGCATCCAAGTTGATGTCCTTGGGGCCTGGAATAACCAAAAGATGTTGCGCCCCTGACCGCAGTGCTCTTGGGGGAACATATGGGGAAAGGTGGTCCCTTAGGTAAGCTAGCCTCCGATTCACACATTTTTGTCTTCGCTCAGGAAGGAAGGCTCCAGAGCAAACTAATTTATGCAGTAGCCAATTACTCGCTCACAACTTTAATGCCAGGAGCTCACAAAGTAGAATTTTTGCTCACAAGACTCCACAGCTTAGAGGGAGCATTGGTTCTTGAGGGTAATATTGAGATCATGGTTAAGAACAAAGTATTCTGGAAGCAGTACTCAGTAGCCGAGTCTCCCCAACTTTGAAAGAGGCAAGTGCGGGCCTTATGTTACTCCGTGACATCCCATCAACATATGAACCAGGCCCGTAACCAGGATTTTTTCAATTTGGGGGGCCTTTAAATAAGTCAGGGGGCACCCTGCGCACACACACACCAAGGAAGCACCACGTATAAAATAAAAAATTGGAAATCACGGGGTCTGGGCTGGATGGGAAGTCGGGGGGCCTTGGCAGTAAGTTGGGGGGCCAGGCCCCCAGATGCCCCGCTGTAGCTACAGGCCTGATATGAACATACCAGTAGGGAAACATATGAACATGGAAATGCCTTACACTGAGCCCGCCCAGCCATTGGCCAAGGTCAGCAGCGTCTACTCTTAACTGGCAGCAGTTCTCCGGGGTTGCTTCACCTAGTACCTGACCACACGTGAACACACAAAGCTGCCTTCTACGAAATCAGACCACTGGTCCGTCAAGGTCCGTCTTGTATACTCGGACTGGCAGCCGCTCCCTAGGGCCTCAGGCAAAAAAAGGGTCTTGCCTGTCACCTCCTGCCCAGTCCTTTTTTAAACTGGATTGAATCTGGGACCTTCCGCATGCCAAGCAGATGCCCTGCCACCGAGCCACGACCCCTCTCCAAATAAATCAGAGTAATAACTGTGAGACGCCAGTGCACTTCTGTGGTTGTTTGACTCTTGAATCCTGTTGGTGTTTTGCCCGCAGGCCTCCCACCTCAGAGCAGGTCCCATATCTGACTAGAGAGGATTCTGGGAAGTGTTTCAGGGGCCGGCTGAAGCTCTTCACGTTGGTCATAAACTGGTTAGATCTTAATGCTTTCTGACATACCTGCCGTGAAATCTTTTGAGCACTCGACCGGCCTTGGAATGTTTTACAAAAACTAGGAGAGAGAATTCAAGGGAGAGCACTTTTCTATAGCTCCAAGCTTGGTGTTGAAATGTCGAGCAAAGAAAGATAATTAAGGGATTAGAAGCAATTAAAAGCACCGAAAAGGATGAGTAGGATATACTGGTAATGTGAAATATTTACATGACGGTAAAGCATGCAGGCTAATAAATTTTACAAGAATTTTATCCTTCCTTTTATAGAATTAAACCAGATTAAACGACCAGGTATGTCACTCAGCACCTTCATGAACTTCTGGGTCAATCCTTTCTGCTTCAAGTTTACAAACACGTACTTTCCTCTCTCCGTGTGAGCGGTTTCCCCAGCTATTTGGGTTTGCTTTTCAGCTATGCTTTGAACTAGAAATTTTCTTATGCTGGAAAGACAAAGAATTGAAAGTGTTGGGCTGGGGGATGGAGTCGTTTTAGGAACAAACAGGTTTGGGGGAAAGGCATCTGGCGTGAGACGTGGGAGTATCAGGCACGGCCTCCTTTTGCACTCCGGCCTGCCGTGCCGTTTTCAGGAAGACTCTGCTAAATTTGGAGCTCTTTAGGTGCCAGAGCTTGCTGGGAACTGAACACCTGGCAGGCCCCTGCAGATAACTCGGCGGCTGAAAGGCGTTTTCCCAGGCTCCCCAGGTGAACGGTCTTCGATAGCCACGGGAGACGGCCTTCTGCTGCTGTGCCCCAGAATCTCCTTGGCGTAGATCCTCGTGTCGACTAAATCATTGCTTCGTTGGTAAACTTTTGTTGCTGGGAAGTTGAGCAGAAAAGCCCATCTAAAATACTTCCTCTGAGCCCCGGAACCATGAAGTGTATCGAGGAGGTTAATTTACCACAACCTTGAGCTTAAATCCATTGCAGTTTGGTTTCTGGCACCTTGCTCCTTTTTCTTTTCTTTTTTTTTTAAAAAGGAACCCTGTGAACTTGAAAGCTTAAGGAAAACCCGCGTTGTCAGAGGATACTTCCTTCTTCCTCTGTCTTGATTTCTTGAGTGCAGCAGGGCATTGTTTTTTAAAGAACGCACATCGTTCCCCTACTGGCATGAATTTGTGTGTTGACACAGCGCTTGTCCAGAGAGCACCTCTGTGTCGTCTGCAGCTGAGGAGAGCCGTTTTAGAGCCCAGTGCAATGCTCCCTCTAAGCTATGGAGTCCTGTGTGCAGAAATTCTACTTTGTGAGGTCCTGGCATTAAAGTTGTGGGCGAGGGATTTGGCTGCTGAATAAATTAGTTTGGCTCTGGAGCCCTCCTTCCTGAGCTAAGACGAAAATGTGTGAGCCGGAGGCTAAAAAACTGTGAGCTGGCTCACATTCACTCAGCTTAGAGGGAACTCTGGTTCAGTGGTGCCTGAGCTGTGGGGGAGGCCTTCCCCCCCCAAGTGAATGCCCACCTCCCTGGGTGGCTGCATCTTGCATCAGCGGACGCAGGCCAGGGGATGAGGGGGGGAAGCTTCTGCTCGACATGCAAACTGCTGCACTTGTCTGTTTAGATTCCAGGTCTTCTTAGTGAAATCCTGAGGTGCAGTAAAGTTGCCGAGCAAGACATTTATCACCTGCTGTCTTGTGTTCTAATCTCTCACCGCAGGGGTGTGAACGTGGTGATGAAAAGCTTTGTCTGTAGCTGTCGGTTTCTGGGGCACTTTTCCAGATGAGAACTGCATGAACTGAACAGGTTCCAAGTCCCAGAGAATGTCTTTTCTCTCTTCCCCCCCGCCCCCCGCCCCGCCCCGGTCATGGTCCAGGCCCTCTTCTTTCCTTCTAGCCTCCTTGAGATAACGAGGAGTTAAGCTTTGTGGAAACAAACTCAACTTGCAACAAAGAGAGAAAAAGAAAGAAGAGGAGGAGGAGGAGATTGGATTTATACCTTATCTTTCACTCAGAGTGGCTTCCGGTCTCCTCTCCCTTCCCCTCCCCACAACAGACACCCTGTGGGGTAGGCGGGGCTGAGAGAGCTCTTTCGAGGCCTGCCCTTGAGAGAACAGCTCGGAGAGAACCTGTGACTCACCCAAGGCCACCCCAGCAGGTGCAAGTGGAGGAGTGGGGAACCAAACCCGGTTCTCCCAGATTAGAGTACGGGCTCTTAACTACTACACCAAGCTGGTATTCCCTCCACCCTCAGAAATGGATGCAAAGAGATATTTTAGAGAGGATGGATGGTATATTTGAGAATATATAGGAATAATAGAATTTTACTGCTACAATTATGGTCAGCTGATACTGAACACAGGAGTGTGTGAATCTGCCTTATGCTGAATCAGACCACTGATGTATCAAGGTCGGTATTGCCTACCCAGGCCGGCAGCTGCTCTTCTGGGGTCTCAGGCTGAGGTGTTTCACCTCATCTGCGACCTGTTCCTCTGAATTGGAGATGCCGGGGATTGAGCCTGGGACCTTCTGCAGGCCAAGCAGGGGCTCCGACACTGAGCCACAATCCCTTTCTATGGCACTGGGCCAGTTGGTTGGCCAATAGAATGAAATTCTAAAATTAAGGAATCCACACTGGGAAGGGGGGAGGGTGCGCGTGAGTACGACAGGGAGATCTTGAACGAGTCGCTTGACAGAAATACGAGTCGGCTCGGGCTCAGTAGACAACTTGAGGCCTTCTCTTGAGTTCCCGCCAACATATATCTGTGTCGGGCAATTCATTAATTGGAATAAATGTGTCCTCGAGCCGAAATCCAGAGATGAGATTATCCATCCTTGTTTTTCTTGGCCCTGACGAGAGGTAAACTATGATATGTGATGCGTTCGCGCAGAATAGAGTGGAGCAGCAGGAAAACTGCTGATTTCAGGCCCTTCCGTCCTCTAAAAGACGCAAAGAACGAAGCTGCATCTCTTCTAACCGGTCTCGGCAGATGCTACGGGTATAAACAGCTGCCAGGCGACTTCCCCCGGGAGGTGTTGCTCTGTTCTGCTCTGAAGGGGGGGGAGGTTTGGCACATCCACACAGCACTGCGATGACTGGGTAATGGTGGCATACGGCAAATTCACCAGGCAAGGCAGTCGTGTGGTTTATCATTAGTGGCCTTCCAGCTTTTGAGTTGGAGAGCCACGGTGATGTGGTGGTTAGAGAAGCGGCTTGTCATTTCCCAGATACGGGCGGGGAAATCCTTCTCCTTCCTGCACTCCTTCCTGCCGCAAGGGGAAATCCCCCCCCCCCAAAAAAAACCAGAGCCGGAAGTGACATCGGCACGTTGGTCATGTCAGGGGCGATGCTTTGCTTCTGGGGCAAAACTCTGTGGCAAAACTGCCCTCAAATCATAGAGTTTCGCCCCAAAAGCAGAGCGTCTCCCTCCCCGACGTCACCAATGCACTGATGTCACTTCCGGGTGATGACAGAATGTCGCACAACGTCCCCGCCCACTCGAGGAATGCCTCCCCCAAATCCCCCCTCGCCAGCTCGAGGAACGACCTGGCAACGCTATTGGAGGAGAGGTCCCCAACGTTTTTGAGACTGTGTGGGGCACCTTTGGAATTCTGGCTCAGGGTGGTGGCCCCCGCCACAAAATGGCTGCCACAGGAGGCGGGGCCAACCAGAAAATATCAGGGAGTGAGGGCATGAGTGACTCGTACAGTAACTGTTCAGCAGGTTTAGAAGTCCAGTGGCACCTTTAAGAGCAACAAAAGTTTCCTCAAGGTTATGAGCTTTTGTGAAAGCTCTGCTGGGTCAGACCAGGGAGGTTCCATCTAGTCCAGCATCCTGCCCCTCATGGTGGCCAGCCAGTTCCTCTGGAGAGCCAACAACTGGGCAGAGAGGCCGAGGCCTTCCCCTGAGGGTGCCTCCTGGCTCTGGGATTCAGAGCTTGACTGCCTCTGAATGTGGAGGTTCCCTTTAGCCACCATGGATGGTAGCCACTGATGGATTTCTCTTCCATGAATCTCTCTAATCCCCTCTTCGAGCTGTTAATTCCTTTGGCCATCACGACATCCTCTGGCAACGAATCCCACCTTTTAATCACGCTCAGTGTAAAGAAGTATTTCCATTTGTCCGTCCTGAACCTACTGCCCATCAGCTCCATTGGGTGCCCCCGAGTTCCAGTCTTTCGGGAGAGGGAGAAAAAAAAGTCTTTAATCCAGAGGAATACCCAGATCAGCTTTTGCTGTTTATGTACTGAAATGGGGATATCTGAAACTTGCTCCGTTTCTCTATCTTGCAGGCGATGGCTTTTACATTACGGCCTACTTTGTGAAGAGGTGGGACCGTCTACAGTGTATTGCAGGGCAGCAGTATAGAGGTAAGCAACCCCTTCTTATTATTGTTCGTTACAAAGAAGAGTGGCCACAAATTATTCGTGTGATTTGTGTTGCTTGGTTATCCATGGCTGCGGTCAGACGACAGGCTTAGCGCATTGTGGGCATGCTCCTAGTTGTATCCTTATTTTTTTTGTGCTGGAGAATTTTGTCTAAACCTCCACCCGTAACCCACTGCTCTGCATGCGCGCTCTCTGGTTGACCCCTTCAGATTATTGCTGTGCGGTAACCACGGAGCAAGTGGATGGGCAACATCCTTTCCTTTGTTTTCCACGCATGCGCATAAGCTCGTATTTGAAGCGCCGACACCATTTTGACAGTTCTGCAGTCCCTCCACCAAGTCCCGTGATCACTGGTTTCTGTACAATTGTGTTTCTCCACCAGAAATCGCTCCCTTTCCCATTCACCTTTCCCTTTCCCACTCACGGACTCTTATCTGGGAGAACCGGGTTTGATTCCCCACTCCTTCACTTGCACCTGCTGGTGTGACCTTGGGTCATTCACAAGCTCTGGCACAGCTGTTCTCTCAAGGACAGTGTCTGTCAGAAGTTCTCTCAGCCCCACCGACCTCACTGGGTGTCTGTTGTGGGGAGGGGAAGGGAAAGGAGTTTGTAAGCCGCTCTGAGATGCCTTTGGGCAGTGAAGGGCGGGGTATAAATCCAATCTCTTCTTCTTCTTCTTCATTTCATGGAACACTGTATTTATTTATTTATTCAATTTGTGCCCCGCCCTACCCACGACCAGGCTCAGGGCGGCTTACATAGTTGGTACAAGAATAACCAATAAAACCACATAAAATCATTTAAAACAATTGAAATACAAATCAAATCATAAAATCATAAGGTGCTAGTGATAATTCTTTAGTTGTTTGAAGTGGTGTGCTAAAAATTGCTTGCAAGCAGGCAGTTTTCCAGTTCAGTGGTCTTCCTGAGTCACGCGATGGCACAGGCCAGATGTTAAGGCTGAGGGCCGGGCTCGTTGGTGGTAGTAGTGAGGACGGCTCCTTAGTCGAAGGCCTGGTGGAAGAGCTCCGTCTTGCAGGCCCTGCGGAACTGTAAAAGGTCCCGCAGGGCCCTGATCTCTTCTGGGAGCTCGTTCCACCAGTGTGAAGCCACCACTGAAAAGGCCCTGGCCCTGGTAGTAGCGAGCCTGGCATCTTTGGGGCTCGGAAGGGTCAGTCGATTCCTGTATACTTCTACGGCACTGCCTGAGCGCTCCTGCACCTTTTCCTCTCCCCATGGAGCTTTCCCGCCAGAGCAATATTCTGAACCGGCTCGGAGTGAAGTTCCCGGGGTGAATTCCTGGCTGCCGATATGGGAGCCTAAATAGGGATTATTTGCAACACCGTCCCACCCCAAGAAACAGCAGGAAGGGTCGTTTTTCTTGAAGCTGTTGCTCTAAAACAGACACACACACACACACCCAGGTGGGCTCTTGACCACAACAAAATATTGCGGCAAAGAAGCACACAAGTGGTGATTCAAAACCTTTGCGCAAAGATCCAGTGATGCTCACATCGCTAACTGCTACGAAAGGAAGGTTCAGACTTCCCAAAGGGCTTGACTTCGCCACAGTGGAGTTCAGATATCCGGAAATGTGGGGTGAAATGATTTATATCTGTAAACACCGGCTTTCCCCGGTGTTGAAAACTCGCAGTCAAGAAGGGGTGAGAATGGGGGTGGGGTGTCAACTGGGGAACGGTATGCTGACGATGCACTTTGAGCGTGATTTTTAAATCCGCTGGGTAACAGCGACGACGTTGGATCAAACAGCTCATCTGACCGCAGCCTATAAAAACATATTCTAGAGCCGGAAGGGGCCTTATTGGCCCTCTAGCCCAAATCCCTGCTGGAAGCCGGCAATCCAGAGTTAAGACGTTCCACAGAAGATGCCAGCCTGCTGCTCTTTCCGTCCAGTTCGTAAGTTTCACTGTCAAACTGTTCTCACTACTTCCCAGCTTCCCCTGACGT
Organism: Gekko gecko; assembly: GCA_029375565.1. NCBI lineage: Eukaryota > Metazoa > Chordata > Lepidosauria > Squamata > Gekkonidae > Gekko > Gekko gecko. The sequence continues at coordinate 144,911,926 of JAPDNY010000001.1, read as the reverse complement.
TCAGCCAAAACCTACCTTCTTGGGACTTCAACCTGAAATCAGAGCCAGTCTTTCCCTCCGGAATCCCAGAGAACAAGACTTTGCCCCCTTCCGTGTCGTAGCCCTTGAGGCGCTTCAAGAAGGTCCCCCCAGCCTTGTCTTTTCTAGCCAGTTCCTTCAACCTCGGTGGACTCGTTTTCCAGGCTCCAGCCGTCTTTGCTGCCCAGTTCTGAATCCCTCGTCCTCTTCCGGTGTAGTGATTTAGTGCGCAGACTCTAATCTGGGAGAACCGGGTTTGATTCCCCACTCCTCCACTCGCAGCTGCTGGTGTGACCTTGGGCAAGCCATAGTTCTGATAAGAGCTGTCCTTGAAAATGAACAGTGTCTGTCAAGAGCTCTCTCAGCCCCACCTCCCTCACAGGGGGTGTCTGTTGTGGGGAGGGGAAGGGAAAGGAGTTTGTAAGCCTCTCTGAGATTCCTTTGGGTAGTGAAGGGTGGGTATAAATCCAATCTCCTCTTCTCCTCCTCCTCCTCCTCCTCCTCCTTCTTCTTCCTCTTCTTCTTCTCCTCCTCTGAACCTGTTCATTAACTACATTCCAAAAAAATGTTACCCTTGCTCCACAAAAGTGATAACCGTAGTTCTCTGTTTTTCACTCTGCAATCTGCCCCTGACTTGACAACAAATGCTGTTTCAGGCCGTTTCCAGAGAAGCAACCAGGAAATGTCTCCGACAATACCACTTTCCCAGATTACGTTGCGAGACCGTGATTGGCCCAAGTTTCAGCCAGTAAACTCCAGGACTGAGACAGAATTTGAATCTGGGTCTCCCTGATCCAAGGGCCAGGTGCGCTTTCATACATGTTAAGTAACACAATTTCAATCCACTTCAGTGACCGTCTGCAAGTGGATTTTGCCATTTCACACAGCAAAACCCAGCTGCAAAGTGGATCAAAAGTATGCTATTTAGTATGTGCGAAAACGCCCCAGCGAGACTCTAAGCCCCACATTTCCTCTAGACGAAGGTCTTCTCAGGCATGAGAAGTGTGACTTTTCCCTTTCTGTGCAGCACCCCTCCTGCTGTGTGTGCAGACGTGTGCGAGAAGGACAGCCTGCACGCATAAACATGTTTGCCAGTTCAGAACTCACATTTTGGGTCCAAACTACCTGAGGAAGGGACCTCTTTGACTCTCAGACGCTTATCCCCCGAAAGCCTCGTCGGTCTGTCAGGTGCTCCTGGACTCAAAGAAGAAGAAGAGGGAAGAGATTGGATTTATACCCCGCCCTTCACAACCCAAAGGAGTCTCAGAGTGGCTTACAAACTCCTTTCCCTTCCCCTCCCCACAACAGACACCCTGTGAGGTGGGCGGGGCTGAGAGAGCTCTCTTGAGGACTGCCCTTGAGAGAAGAGCTCTGACAGAACTACGGCTTGCCCAAGGTCATCCAGCAGGTGCAAGTGGAAGAGTGGGGAATCAAACCCGGTTCTCCCAGATTAGGAGAAGAGAGAAGAAAGAGATTGGATCAGCCAGTATCATCATGCCCCTGTATAAATCATTGGTGCGACCTCATTTGGAATACTGTGTACAGTTCTGGTCACTACATCTCAAAAACGATATTATAGCATTGGAAAAAGTGCAGAGAAGGGCAACTAGAATGATAAAAGGGTTGGAACACCTTCCCTATGAAGAAAGGTTAAAATGCTTGGGGCTCTTCAGCTTAGAGAAACGACGGCTGAGAGGTGACATGATCGAGGTTTATAAGATTATGAATGGGATTGAGCAGGTTGAGAAAGAAGTACTTTTCTCCCTTTCTCACAATACAAGAACTCGTGGGCACTCTATGAAATTGCTGAGCAGTCGGGTTAGAACAGATAAAAGGAAATACTTCTTCACCCAAAGAGTGATTAACATATGGAATTCACTGCCACAGGAGGTGGTGGCAGCTACAAGCATGGGCAGTTTCAAGAGGGAATTAGATAAACATATGGAGCAGAAGTCCATCAGTGGCTATTAGCCACAGGGTATAGATGGGAACTCTCAGTCTGGGGCAGGTGATGCACTCTATTCTTGGTGCTGGGGGGGGGCAGCAGTGGGAGGGCTTCTGGTGCCCTGGCCCCACTGCTGGACCTCCTGATGGCACCTGGTATATTTTGGCCGCTGTGTGACAGAGTGTTGGACTAGATGGGCCATTGGCCTGATTCAACATTGGCTTCTCTTATGTTCTTATGTTCTTATGGATTTATACCCCGCCCTTCACTTGGAGTCTCAGAGCAGCTTACAAACTCCTTTCCCTTCCCCTCCCCACAACAGACACCCTGTGAAGTTGATGGGGCTGAGAGAGCTCTTTCGAGGACTGCCCTTGAGAGAAGAGCTCTGATAGATCTATGGCTTGCCCAAGGTCATCCAGCAGGTGCAAGTGGAAGAGTGGGGAATCAAACCTGGTTCTCCCAGATTAGAGTCCATGCACTACATAAACTAACCACTACACTACATACACTAATCACACTGAACTTCCTTGCAGATAGTTTCCGACTTAAAAGCCATTCACTCCCCCCCGCCGCAGAGGGTTGTTTCTAATTTTCCTCTGAGTAACTGGCCGGGGCACCTCACCAGGGCGAGACTCAGCGTTTTATCGGGCCTCTCCGTTGCTCAATCAGTGGAGGGGTGAGTCAGGGCTCCTCCGCTGTCAGCGGGCGGGCCGAGCGAGAGCAAGAGAGTGCTTTTCTGGAGGCCAGCTCCTTGGTGAAGTCATCAAACCTGAGCTCTGTCTCATGTTTTCCCAAGCCGAGGAGCAAGGTGGAGGACATGACGCCATCAAGGCCGGGGCGGCCAAAAACAACAACCGGGACCGCGGAACTTCCAGAGTTTGGGCTGCGTGTTGCGGGGTGGGGGTGGGGGAAGCCCTCCTTGAATATTCTTTTGTTGTGGTGGTCCAGTTAAAGCATTTATGGAGAATAAAGCTTTTTAGCTCTGCTACATCTGTAAGCCTCCGCTCTGACTGCAGAGCATTAAACTCCAGGATCCCGCGGATACAAAACGCTATTCTGGTCCTTTCCTGTGCTGTTGAACACATGTGAAGACATGCTGCCTTATACTGAATCAGACCTTTGGTCCATCAACGCCAGTATTGTCCACTCGGACTGGCAGCAGCTCTCCAGGATCTCAGGCAGAGGAAGGGTCTTTCCCATCAGCTGCTGCCGGGTCCTTTTAAGTAGAGATGCTGAGAACTGAACCTGGGACCTTCTGCAGGTCAAGCAGGTGCTCTACCACTGAGCCACAGCCCCTCCCTGTTTTAGGATGGTTGTGCCTCGATTAATCCCACCTGTTGTGAAGAAGAGGAAGAAGAAGAGAAGAAGAAGAAGAAGAAGAAGAAGAAGAATTGGATTTATACCCTGCCCTTCACTCGGAGTCTTGGACTGGCTGACAATCTCTTTCCCTTCCTCTCCCCACAACAGACACCCCCTGTGAGGTAGGTGGGGCTGAGAAAGCTCTGAGAGAACTGTGACTGGTCCAAGGTCACCCAGCTGGCTGCATGTGGAGGAGTGGGGAATCGAACCCAGTTCTCCAGATTAGAGTCCGCCGCTCTCTTAACCACTACACCAGTTATCAGATCAGTTTTTGAAATTCAGAATGAAATGTTACGTCACGTGGTGCTCTTTGTCCCAGAAGCGCCCTGTACTCTTGTGGAACCGCTGATCGGACAAGGAGACGGATCAGCCCCCAAGAGGCCCTTCTTTGGCCCTTGTGCCGTAGCTTCGTCTCCGTTGCTCGTTTGTTCCGTTATAACTGCAAACGTGCATTTCCATCAGAACATCCCTTTGGAATCACTTCTTCCTTTGAAACTGCAATAAACTTGTTCCCTGTGATGATCTTCTTGGAGCAAAAAGGTTGTTTTTTTAAAAGTACTCTGGAGACTAAAAAGTTATCATTCTGTATCTAATCTTAATTTATATATTTGATCTTAATGGTTATATATTTAATCTTACGTTGCCCTGACCCGGACGGCCCCGGCTCGCCCATGGTCTCGTCAGATCTCGGAAGCTGAGCAGGGTCAGCCCCGGTTAGAACTCAGATGGGAGACCCCCGGGGAAGTCCAGGGTCACCCCGCAGAGGCAGGCAACGGCACAAACCACCCCTGGGTGTCTTTTGCCTTGGAAACCCCCCAGGGGGTCGCCTTAACTCAGCTGCACCTAGAATGGGGTGGGGTGGTACACAGGGCGTGCGGAAGTCATGTGGTCAATGGTAGCCACGAATGTTGCTCTCCACAAGCTGTGAAGTGAGTGTCACTCACACCCTAGGAGACAGGGGGTATCATGTGGGCCTGCTCATCCGATGGGGGCGTGTTCCTCTGGTGGAAGGAGCCCCCCCTCCGCCCCCGGGCCGTGACATAGGAGAGTCTTGCACCAGGGAGAAGGTCTTCCTGCAGGATGCAAATGCCTCCACTCGCGGGCCAGACCTGGTGGATTCAACCCCTTGCTTTACTCTTCGGCGTGACCCGGCTTTGCGCTTTGAGCCATTCCAGCTTTGGACGTGAGCCTCTTCCTTTGGGCTGAGGGAGGGAAATGCTTTTTGCATCCTGCACTACGCTTAAACCCTTTGCGTTGATCTCCCAGTCCGGAGAGCGTTTCTGAGCACGTCGCTTACAGCGTCTATCAGTTCTTTGACTGAGTGCTCCGTGCTCCTTCCTTCTCCTCCACAGAGCTGCGTGTGTTTCCGGACCGGTTTGTGATCTGTGTCACGAGGCTTGAATCCAGTTCACCTCTTCGCATCGGGGAATGTGTGGCACCGGTACGTATGAAAGGGGTATCAGCAAAGAGCGCATTTTGACCGTGTGCTGCTCAGGAACGTGGGTGGTTTTCTATGAGGCCTCTGCCATTCAGAGATTCTTGGGAGGTGCTTGGAATGGAAAATGTTACATAAATACTCGGGCCAGGCTGCTTTAAAACTTGGAATCAGAACAGGCCTCTGAATCCGTAAGCCCCACGCCCAGGGAGAGAAAACGCTGAGAGCTTGTGGGAAGCTGAGCGCTTCTGAAGACCGGTCTCTGCCTTAAGGTGCAGGAATAAGGACCTTTGTGGCAATGCTTTTAACTCAATCTTTTTTTAAATAACAAATTTTGAATATATGCACTTACTCAGATGTCCATACCCCCTTATTCTTCCCAACATCGTTCTCACTCCCCTCCGTTTTATCTGACAACAGCAGCCCTGTGAGGTAGGCGAGGTGGAGAGAGAGTCACTGGCCCAGGGTCACCTTTCCATGGCGGAGGGAGGATCCAAGCGTGGGCCTTGCAGACCCCAGGCCAGCACGCTCTGCACTTAAGCTAAATTTAATATTTGTAGAAAGTGTGAGTCCAGCTGCCACCTTGAAGACCAACAGAGTTTAATTCTGGGTATAAGCTTCCGGGTGCCTGCTTCAAAGCGTGCATTCTTCAAAGTGTGCATGCGCAGGGAAGCTCCGACCCAGAATAAAACTTTGTTGGTCTTCAAGGGGCCTGGCTGGACTCAGACTTTGTTCTGCTGCTTCGGAGACCAACACGGCGACCCCCCCGCCCCCACCTGAATTTGTATTGGTAAGTTTTGCAACTGGGAGGTCGTTCTTACGATCTGCAAATAGTCCGTGCATCCATGGGTCTGCCCTTGTCCCAAATTCGGAAGCTGCAGCTAGTGCAGAATGTGGCGGCCAGGCTGTTGGTGGGTCTCTCTATATGAGATCACATCCAGCCTGCACTGAAGCCGCTGCACTGGCTGCCAATAGCATACTGGATTCGTTTCAAGGTGCTGATTCTGACCTTTAAAGCCCTATATGGTCGGGGGCCTGTCCACCTGAGGGACCACCTTTCCCCGTATATACCCCAGAGAGCACTGAGGTCAGGAACACAGAACCGCCTGACTCTCCCGGGCCTGAGAGACGCCAGACTAGCAACAACCAGAGCCAGGGCCTTTTCAGTGGCGGCCCCGTACTGGTGGAATGAGCTCCCGGAAGACCTCAGGGCCCTGCGGGACCTTCTAGAGTTCCGCAGGGCCTGTAAAACGGAGCTCTCCCACCAGGTTTTCGATTAGGGGCCGCCACTGATGAAAGAGGCACCGAAAACGGAACATCTTATGGACCTGGTTATGGCGTTGGAGTTGCCGCTTGCAGGCCTGGGAGTGTGATCTATAGGATTGCGATCCGCCCGATTGGGAGCATGATATAGGAATCACATTTGTTATACGAGCACTTTATGTAATTTTGTCCATTGGATTTTATTGAACGGATTGTATTTTATGGTTTTATGATTTTTTAACTATTGTACGCCGCCTTGAGCCGGTTTCGGGCTAGACGGGATATAAATCAAAAGTAATAAATAAATAAATAAATCCAGAGAGCTGTTCCCGTCCTGGGGAGTTCGTAACCTTAATGTTATTCTTAAGGGACTCACTAGGGTTGGGAGCGCTTGTGCGCTAACTTGGCGCTCACCCACCTCTGAGGATGGCTTCCCCAGCCCGGCGTGTTCAGCCACAGTCCCTTCCACGAGTCAGGCGTTGGCTGTTGTGACTCAGCCCTTTTAGACTTGGCTCAGCTCCTCGCTGTCGGCACATGAGCCAGGAGGAACAGAACTTTCTCCGGGGCTGGCGAGGAGGCCTCCGGGTACGAGGGCAGGAGCCGTGGTTCAGGGGAGTGCGTGGAGCGGCCTTCCGCTGAGTCAGACCCTGGGCCCGTGGCGGTCAGTGTTGCCTACTCAGGCCGGCAGCAGGCTCTCTCCAGAGTCTCAGGCTGAGGTCTTTCCCAGAACATAAGAGAAGCCAATGTTGAATCAGGCCAATGGCCCATCTAGTCCAACACTCTGTCACACAGCGGCCAAAATATACCAGGTGCCATCAGGAGGTCCAGCAGTGGGGCCAGGACACTAGAAGCCCTCCCACTGCTGCCCCCTCCAGCACCAAGAATAGAGTGCATCACCTGCCCCAGACTGAGAGTTCCCATCTATACCCTGTGGCTAATAGCCACTGATGGACTTCTGCTCCATATGTTTATCTAAATCCCTCTTGAAACTGTCCATGCTTGTAGCTGCCACCACCTCCTGTGGCAGTGAATTCCATATGTTAATCACTCTTTGGGTGAAGAAGTAACCTACCCAGCACCTACCGCCTGGTCCTTTGAGAGAGCCAGTGGGTCGCAGCAGTTAGAGCAAGGGTTGCCAACCTCCGTGGGGTAGCTGGAGGTCTCCTGCCGTTACAACTGATCTCCAGACGGCCCCTGGAGCAAATAGCTGCTTTCAGTGGTGGACTCTACAGTTCTATAACCTGTTAATGTCTCTCCCTTCTCCAAATCCCACCTTCTCTGGGCTTCAGCCCCCTAAATCCCCAAGTATTTTCCCATCCAGAGCTGTCAACCCTAGTTATGGCATGGGTACCCACACTGTGTGAGTTTGGTGTAGCTGTCAGGAGCACGGACTCTAATCTGGGAGAACTGGGTTTGATTCCCCACTCCTCCACATGCAGCTGCTGGTGTGACCTTGGGTCAGTCACAAGTTCTCTCGGAGCTGTTCTCTCAAGAGCAGTTCTCAGTCAGAGCTCTCTCGGCCTCCAACTACCTCACAGGCTGTCTGTTGTGGGGAGGGGAAGGGGAAGGAGATTGTAAACTGCTCTGAGACTCCTCCGGGTAGTGAAGGGCAGGGTATAAATCCAGTCTCCTCCTCCTCCTCCACCACCTTTGGAATTCTGAAACTGGGGGTGCGTTGGGTGTAACTGAAAGATGGCTGCCACCGGAGGTGGAGCCGACCATAACATGTCAGGGACTGAGGTTCTGCAGAATAGTAGCTCTTCAGTATTTCAGACAGAAGCTCAGCTTCACAGGAGGCCTTTTAAAATGAATATATTGTTGAAAAATCCTGTTCTCCCTTACCTTCAATCACACAGCTAATATCCTTTAGGTGTGGTGGCAGCGGCCGCCAAGGCAATTTTTCTTTTAGTTGTTGTAGATTTTCCGGGCTGTCTGGCCATGGTCTTGGCATTGTAGGACCTGACGTTTCGCCAGCAGCTGTGACGGGCACCCTCAGAGGTATAGCACAGAAAGATGGCTGGGAAGGGCACTGCCCGAACTGCCACCTATCAGATTAGAAGGCAGCGGGCTTGAAGGATCCGTGGTCCCAACCCAGGAGGAAGCGATCCCCTCTATCTGCACTCAAAGTTACGTTTTCTTCCTGGCGTGTGTCTGCCCGTACTGAAGAACAAAGTTGGGGGTCCAGTGGCACCTTTAAGACCAACAAAGTAATACCTTGGATTAAACTTTGTTGGGCTTAAAGGAGTCCTGGGACTCAAACTTTGTTCTGCTGCTCCAGACCAACACTGCAATCCACCTGAATCTGTGTTGCCTTGTGCCTGGAATTAGCCACAAGGTACAGATAGGGACTCTCAGTCTGGGGCAGGTGATGCTCTGTATTCTTGGTGCTGGGGGGGGCAGCAATGGGAGGGCTTCTAGTGTCCTGGCCCCACTGCTGGACCTCCTGATGGCCATCTGGTATTTCTGGCCACTGTGTGACAGACAGAGTGATGGACTGGATAGGCCACTGGCCTGATTCAACATTGGCTTCTCTTATGTTCTTATACGAACTCTCGATCTGGGGCAAGGGATGCTCTGTATTCTTGGTGCTTGGGGGGATCAACAGTGGGAGGGCTTCTGGTGTCCTGGCCCCACTGTTGGACTTCATGATGGCCACCTGGTATTTCTGGCCACCGTGTGACAGACAGAGTGTTGGACTGGACAGGCCACTGGCCTGATTCAACATTGGTTTCTCTTATGTTCTTATACGAACTCTCGGTCTGGGGCAAGGGATGCTCTGTATTCTTGGTGCTTGGGGGGATCAACAGTGGGAGGGCTTCTGGTGTCGTGACCCCACTGCTGGACTTCCTGATGGCCACCTGGTATTTTTGGCCACCGTGTGACAGACAGAGTGATGGACTGGACAGGCCACTGGCCTGATTCAACATTGGCTTCTCTTATGTTCTTATACGAACTCTCGGTCTGGGGCAAGGGATGCTCTGTATTCTTGGTGCTTGGGGGGATCAACAGTGGGAGGGCTTCTGGTGTCGTGGCCCCACTGCTAGACCTCCTGATGGCCACCTGGTATTTCTGGCCACCGTGTGACAGACAGAGTGTTGGACTGGACAAGCCACTGGCCTGATTCAACATTGGCTTCTCTTATGTTCTTATACGAACTCTCGGTCTGGGGCAAGGGATGCTCTGTATTCTTGGTGCTTGGGGGGATCAACAGTGGGAGGGCTTCTGGTGTCGTGACCCCACTGCTGGACTTCCTGATGGCCACCTGGTATTTTTGGACGGTGAGCCCACCGGATGCTTGACAGACTCCTGAGGAGTGTCTCGGACTGGAGCCAAGGCCCACTGGCCCTGATCCAGCACTGGCATCTCCAGGTGATGTTCTTTACAGGCAGCCGAACTCTCGGTCTGGGGCAAGGGATGCTCTTTATTCTTGGTGCTTGGGGGATCAACAGTGGGAGGGCTTCTGGTGTCGTGGCCCCACTGCTGGACCTCTGATGGCCACCTGGTATTTCTGGCACCGTGTGACAGACAGAGTGTTGGACTGGACAAGCCACTGGCCTGATTCAACATTGGCTTCTCTTATGTTCTTATACGAACTCTCGGTCTGGGTCAAGGGATGCTCTGTATTCTTGGTGCTTGGGGGATCAACAGTGGGAGGGCTTCTGGTGTCCTGGCCCCACTGTTGGACTTCATGATGGCCACCTGGTATTTTTGGCCACCGTGTGACAGACAGAGTGATGGAATGGACAGGCCACTGGCCTGATTCAGCATTGGCTTCTCTTATGTTCTTATACGAACTCTCGGTCTGGGGCAAGGGATGCTCTGTATTCTTGGTGCTTGGGGAGGATCCAACAGCTACCCTGTGAGTTTGGAGCCTCTCTCTCAAACCCCTCCCTTCCAGCCCCCAGAATATACCCTATGTATTTCTGACCATTGACTTCAATGGCCAATAGTGATATAGACTGGGCAAGCCAAACTGTCACCGAATTTCTTTCATTCCCTCCTTTCCTTCTCTCTTTTTCCTCTTTCCCTCCTTCTTCTCGTTCTCTCTTTCTTGTCTTTCCCACCTTCTTCTCTTCTCTCTTTTTGCTCTCCTGTTCCCTGTTTCGCCTCCTTCTGCAGCCTCTCTTGTCTTTCCCACCCCTTTCCTTCTCATTTCTTTCCTTCTTTCCTTCCTTCTTTCCTTCTCTCTAGCTCTCTCTCTTTCCTTCCTTCCTGTCCTTCCTTCCTTCCTTCCTTCCTTCCTTCCTTGCCCTCTTTCCTCCTTCTGTGGCCCAACTCTCATGAGACAGGAGTTTAAACTTTAAACCCCTTGCTTCTCTTAGCTCCCCCACCCAGGCCAGTCTGGGGAAGGGGAGGCTTTTGAAGATGCCTCCTCGCTTTTGCTTCCTGCTGACATCACTTCCGGTGATGTCAGGGAGTGGCATATGCTAATAGCCTAATAGCTCATTAGCATACCATATGCTAATGAGCTCCTGCAGCTGTTTTTCTACAAAAGACCCCTGCTGATGGCCACCTGGTATTTTTGGCCACCGTGTGACAGACAGAGTGATGGACTGGACAGGCCACTGGCCTGATTCAACATTGGCTTCTCTTATGTTCTTATACGAACTCTCGGTCTGGGGCAAGGGATGCTCTGTATTCTTGGTGCTTGAAGGAATCAACAGTGGGAGGGGCTTCTAGTGCCCTGGCCCCACTGCTGGACCTCCTGATGGCACCTGGTATATTTTGGCCACTGTGTGGCAGAGTGTTGGACTAAATGGGCCATTGGCCTGACCCAACATTGGCTTCTCTTATGTTCTTATATTGGTTCCGGGTGCCGCTAAAATCGAGTATTGAGGAAGACAAAGGGCTGGGGGGGGTGCACTTACTGTGGGGATAGACGGTGCTGTATTTTTGTAGTATATTGAAAGTTTGCAAGAATCTGTGTGAGAAGTGTTGTGTGGACAGTGCAATGCATTTATTTTTTTTAAAAAAATCCCTGTCGAAAGACGTGTGTGTTCCCAGGGTATGTAGTAATGGTCGCTCCCTGAGGTATTTTCTAGGAAGGAAGGAAGTAGGTGGTGTTCTCATCTTGCGGTTGAGGTTTGAGTCTCTTGTGCCCGTTGTTGATACCAGCCTGTTCCTGATCTGGGGGATGCAGAGTAGCAGTCCTTCTGTTCCCACCCACCCCCCAACAGCTCTGTTTTTTCCTTATCATTACGGGAATGACAAATCATGCCCAGAGTCTCATACGCTGTCGTATATGGGATGGCACAGGTGAAAATGTGTGTGTTAGGTTCTCTCTTTTCACACTGGATAAATGTTCACCTCTCTTAGTGTTTTGGAATAAGCTTTGTAGCCGTCTCGTGCCAAGTATCAGACTGTATTCCTTCAGTGGTTCTAGAACTGGTGAGAATCTGCCTCCGCTTTGCACATTTTATTGTTGGGCAGTCTGCCAGTGGAAGAATTTTCATACTGTCATCTGTCACAATCGAACACAGAAGCCTTTTCCCCCACTGAACCTTTCCATTTCTCAACTGTGTGTCACTTTTCTTGGAGACCTCTTTATTCTAATTTAACATCCTTTTTTGGGAAGATGCTCACACAAATTAGGAAAGGCCATAGCACACTGAGTTATGGAGTCGAGGAGGAGCTCCCCTTCGCCCCCAGGGAGAGGAGGGAGTGTTCTCTGCCTCTTCAGATTTTTTTCCTAAAAAAAAAATAATTGTTGCTTCCTGTTACCCTTCACTTTGGTGGTCTTTCGTACATTGTTTACATGCCCTTAGAATTTCCTATGTAGGAAATGGGTTGTAAATCCTGAAATGTGCCTTGCCCTTTGAAGAACGAAGCTCTGCTTTAAAATCACTCCAGAACAGAATGCTGAGCGAGAACTTTGAGAGATTTACGGGACAGGTTTTTGACTAGAAATATTCACGGCAAGGATTTTTCTTTTAAAGTGGAAAATACCTCTTTCGGCAGGGACTCTCTGGATCCCTTTGAGAATCTTTTAAAAATAACAGCTCTCAACGTAGATGCCGTCTCCCATCTCTTATTGCCGGGCAAAGTATCGTTGTCTTATGAAAAAGTTTAGAAAGTGGGAAGGTAACATTACCGCAGGGAAATGCGATGTCTTCTGGCCAGGATGCAGGGAGGAGGACTGAGCGAAGGTTAACGCTAGAACGAGAAGGAATGCAGGAAGGAAGGGAGCGAAAGGGGCAAGATGAGACGTGGGTTCTCATCGACGGTGCCTTGACTGTGGAGGCTTCCCCCCTTTCACTTGTTGGGGGGTACAGATAATTCTGGAGACTCTTTTTCTGCAGGCCAGACAACCAGGCGGCCTCAAGAAGAAGAAGAAGAAGAGATTGGATTTGTACCCCGCCCTTCACTGCCCAAAGGCGTCTCAGAGCGGCTGACAAACTCCTTTCCCTTCCCCTCCCCACAACAGACACCCTGTGAGGCGGGTGGGGCTGAGAGAACTTCTGACAGAAACTGTCCTTGAGAGAACAGCTGTGCCAGAGCTTGTGACTGACCCAAGGTCACACCAGCAGGTGCAAGTGGAGGAGTGGGGGAATCAAACCCGGTTCTCCCAGGTTAGAGTCCGCGCACTTAACCACTACACCAAATTGGCTCAAGGAGACATCAGAGGAGCAAGGGCCTTCGTACACCGAGGAAGAAGGCGGAGAGTCTTTCCATACCACCATTCCGTCTCTGGCCTCTCAGTTCTAAGCTGTCTCAGGGGTGAATATAGATTCAGGCGGGTTGCCATGTTGGTCTGAAACAGCAGAGCAAAGTTGGAGCCCAGTGGCACCTGTTGAAGACCGACAAAATTTAATTCCAGTTATAAGCTTCCGTGTGCACACGTCTTCAAATACACTCCTTCATCAGAAGAGGTCTGCTGGCACACGACAGCTGATACCCTGAATAAAACTTTGTCGGTCTTAAAGGTGCCGCTGGACTCAAACTTTGCTCGCAAGTTGAATGTAGAAGAAAATGTCGTTATGGAGCAATTTACACCGATTCAATGACCAAAAAAAAAATCAGTTTTTACTCCTGCCTGTGAATGCCAGGGGTTTGATCGAAAGTATGACTGGTATACAGCAATGCTCTTGTTAGAACCCTGGGTGGCTGGTATAAGAGACAGTTTGGTGTAGTGGTTAGGAGCGCGGATTCTAGTCTGGGAGAACTGGTTATGATTCCCCACTCCTCCACATGCAGCTGCTGGCATGACCTTGGGTCAGTCACAAGTTCTCTCAGAGCTGTTCTGTCAAGGGCAGTCCTCGAAAGAGCTCTCTCAGCCCCACCGACCTCACAGGGTGTCTGTTGTGGGGAGGGGAAGGGAAAGGAGATTGTAAGCAGCTCTGAGACTCTTTCAGGTAATGAAAGGCGGGATATATATCCAATCTCCTCCTCCTCCTCCTCCTCTTCTTCTTCTTCTTCTTCTTCTTCTTCTTCTTCTTCTTCTTCTTCTTCTTCTTCTTCTCCTTCTCCTTCTTCTTCTTCTTCTTCTTCTCCTTCTCCTTCTCCTTCTCTTCTATGCCAGACATAGACCTAATTTATATATTCAGCAGAATTAGATTATGAGAGCCAGTGTGGTGCAGTGGTTTTAGAGCGTCAGATTTAGGGATGCCAGCCTCCAGGTGGGACCTGGGGGACCCCCCAGAATTACAGCTCATCTCCAGACTACGGAGATCACAGTCCCCCTGAAGGAAATGGGTGCTTTGAAGGGTGGATTCCCTGTGGCACTATACCCCACTGAGGGGTCCCTGTCCTCCCCAGGCTTCAACCCCAAATCTCCAACCTGGATCTGGCAACCCAACCCCCCCCCCATCCCTGCCAGTGGCTGGGGGGGCGGGGGGACAAGGCAACCCTCGTCAAATTGCTGAGAGTCCTTGGGCCAGTCACACGCCCTCAGCCTCACGGGGTGGTTGTGAGGATAAAATGGAGAGGAGGAGAAGGATGGAAGCTGCTTTTGGGGTCTTGTTGGGGAGAAATAAAATAAATTAGTGGTTAAGATACTGCTGTGCAGTACTATGGAGAGAGCCAGTGCAGCGTAGATGTCAGAGTGTCGGACTGTATTTGGGTACACCTGAGTTCGAATTCCCACTCTGCCATGGCAGCTTGCTGGTTGGCCTTGGGCCATGCACTCACTCTTCCTTCAGCCTAGCGTACCTCGCTGGGATGTTGTGAGGATTAGAGGAGGGAAGGGATGGAGGCCGCCTTAAGCTCTTGGGAGGAGGGTGAGATAAACTGTGCTAGAAGGCGGGGAAAGGACAGTAAAGGGTAGGTTGTTCGACTACTTCCCCGTCTTAAAAACTCCTTCCAAGCAGTGTTCCCTCTAAGCGGAGTTAGTGTGAGCCAGCTCACGGTTTTTGAGCCTCCAGCTCACACACATTTCTGTCTCAGCTCAGGAAGGGGGGCCCCAGGGCAGACTAATTTATGCAGCAGCCAAATCGCTCGCTCACGGCTTGAATGCCGGTAGCTCGCCAAGTAGAATTTTTGCTCACAAGACGCCACGGCTTAGAGGGAGCACTGCTTCCAAGTAAAGTATTCCAACAGGGCCTTTCCCCATCATTCTGTTTTCCTTTGTCTACAAAACAGACCCTATAAAGGGAATCATTCAAATAAGCACACCCTTCTCTTACAGCCTGGAATGGAACAGTCCAGGGGCGGGGGGGGAATATGTGCTTAAAATAGGAGTACATGTGGGAATACTCAAGATTAGGTGTTGCTGTCAGATGAAGTGGTGTGGGACTGAGAAGGGAGAATAGAAATGGCAAATATTTGGGGGTGGGGGAAATGTGCGCACAGAACAGGTGAGAGCCGCTGGATTTTTTAAAAAAATTAAGTCATAAATATGTCCAGCTTTACTGGGGTTATTGCTTTTGGGTGGCGCTGATATACCACAATAATTGTTACTGCAAAAATTAGGATGTCTAAACAATATCTAAAATGAAACCAAGCCACTGTGGGGCACACAGAGACAATTTAGGAAAGAACTTCTGAGACAGTGACGATATATTCTCACTTTCTGTAAACGTGATCGTCAGTGCCAGGGCCTTTCCGGTTGTTTTGTCCCAAGGCTTGATTCGAACCTGGCCCCCAGTGGCATGGGCCCTTGAAGAGAATGCTTTAAGTTTTTTTTTAAGAAGGAGAAGAAGAGATTGGATTTATACCCCACCCTTCACTACCCAAAGGGAGTCTCAGAGCAGCTTACAAACTCCTTTCCCTTCCCCTCCCCACAACAGACACCCTTTGAGGTAGAAGAAGAGGAAGAGATTGGATTTATACCCTGCCCTTCACTACCCAAAGGAGTCTCAGAGCGGCTTACAAACTCCTTTCCCTTCCCCTCCCCACAAAAGACTCCCTATGAGGTAGGTGGGGCTGAGAGAGCTCTGACAGAAACTGCTCTTTTTCAAGGACAGCTGTGCCAGAACTGTGGCTTGCCCAAGGTCATCCAGCAGGTGCAAGTGGAGGAGTGGGGAATCAAACCCAGTTCTCCCAGATTAGAGCCTGCGCACTTAATCACTACACCAGAGTTTGAATCCAGTGGTAACTTTAAGATCAACAAAGTTTTATTCCTCGTATAAGCTTCCATGTGCATGCACACTGTATCTGAACAAGTGTGTTCTGCACATGGAAGCTTGTACCTTGAATAAAACTTTGTTGGTCTTAAAGGTGTCCCACTGGATTCAAACTTTGTTCGGCTGCTTCAGACCAAACACAGCTGCCCACCTGAATTTAAGTTTATTAGTTCCTTTTGAAAACCAGGAAGGAAACTACAGTTGTCAGGTGCCCCCTGATTTCTGGACGGGGATGGGGGGGTAGGGTGGTCAGACCCGGGTTTGGAAACTCCTGGAGATTTGGGGACGGAGCTTGGGGAGGACAGGGACCTCCTCAGTGGGGTACAAGGCCATAGTAGAGTCCGCCCTCCAAAGCTGCTGTTTTCTGCAGGGAAACTGATTTCTGCTGTCTGGAGATGAGTGGTAATTCCAGGGGATCCCCAGGTCCCACCTGGAGGCTGGCATCTCTGCTTCTTCACATTTGGCTCAGTGTTACCCTAGCACGAAACTGGAAGCACATTACGACCAGTGTTGCCTCTCAGCTGAGTCAGTGTGAGCCAGCTCACAGTGTTTTAGCCTCCGGCTCACACATTTTCGTCTTAGCTCAGGAAGGAGGGCTCCAGAGCAAACTATTTATGCAGTAGCCAAATGGCTCGCTCACAACTTTGATGCCAGCAGCTCACAAAGTAGAATTTTTGCTCACAAGACTCCACAGCTTAGAGGGAGCATTGGTTATGACCAGGGCTGTTTGGGGGGCAGGAACGCACAGGAACGGAGTTCCGGCTGGCTCCCGAGTTGGCCACACCCAGCAGGAACTCATTAGCATAACAAGCCACACCCAACAGCAGAAACTCATTAGGATTGGCTGCATGAGGGGTGTGTGGCCTAACATGCAAAAGAGTTCCTGCTACAAAAAAAAGCCCTGGGTTTTGACAGCAAATGGGGTAAACAGAATAAGAAGCAAAAGGTGGGTGTGGCTGGATGACCACACTTCTGGTAACATGGGGGTGTGGCCTAATATGCCAATGAGATGTGCTGTCAGGGGTGTGGCCTAATATGCTAATGAGTTTCAGCTGTTGGGTGTGGCCTATTATGCTAATGATTTCCTGCTGGGGTTTTTCTACAAAAAAAGCCCTGGTTATGACTGTATTTGCTGTGACGTTGTGTTGACTTGTTTTTTCCTGACCTCCTCTTGCTTTCGCGTCCTGCCGTCCGTGTGCCTCAAACCCAGTCTGTAATTTTGTCTTAGAATTCATTTCTTGTTGCATATATCTGAATGGACATTGTATGGCTTTGGAGGCGTTAACTGCCCGGCAAAATACCTCGTTCTCTTTTTTGCAAGTGTGCCAAACGTGTGGACGGTGGTAGACCATCTTGTGCCAGGCATAACACAGTAAGAGTAGGAAGGAAAAGGTCTCGCTGGGCCAGGAGAAAAAACGATTTTGTGAGCGTTTGCCATGCGTCTGCCGACGTCTCTGCGTTTTGGACCTAGTTTCACCTGAGAACACAAGAAGAGTCCTGCTGGGTCAGACCAGTGAGGGTCCCTCTAGTCCAGCATCCCGTCTCACACAGTGGCTGAACAGTTCCTCTGGAAGTCCAGCAACAGGGCAGAGAGATCAAGGCCTTCCCCTGAGGTTGTCTCCTGGCTCTGGGATTCAGAGGATCCATGTCTAGTAGCTGCTGACAGGCTGGTCTTCCATGAATCTATCTATTCCCCTTTTCAAGCTGTTTATTCCTGTGGCCATCACTCCATCCTCTGGCAGCGAATCCCATATTTCAGTCACTCTCTGTGAGAAGATCTACTGTTGTATTAGCAATAATGTGTGTGTTTGAAGTGCCATCAAGTCACCACGACCGTAAGGTTGGGAGTTCAGTAGTTCGAGAGCTGAGTGCCGCATGACGGAGTGAGCTCCCATCTCTGGCCCCTGCTCCTGCCAACCTAGCAGTTCAAAAGCAGGAAATGGCAAGTAGATAAATAAGCACCGCTTCAGTGAGAAGGTAACAGCGTTCCGTGCGCCTCGGCATCTAGTCATGCCGGCCACATGACCACGGAAATGTCTTCGGACAGCGCTGGCTCTTCGGCTTGGAAATGGAGATGAGCACCGCAGCCCTAAAGTCGGATTTGACTGGCTTTCGAGCAAGGGAACCTTTACCCTGCTGAAACACCAGTCCCTGTAGTCTTCCTCTCTACCCTTTAGTCATCTGACACATGCACAGGAAAGCTTCTACCCAGAAAGTTTCTACCCAGCCCCTGGACTCAAGGACTCTCCTGTTGCTTCAGATCAACCCCCCTGAATCTATTTCCCCTCATTCTATTCATTCAGGACTGACCAAAGCATTCTATTTCTTTCTACAACTTGCCTTTCCGGAAGCAGAGAAGTTTACTTTGAATCTTTTACCTCATAATAAGAGAGGAAAGCAATTAAACGGAGTCGAACACACACTTTTTGAAACAGAAATTTTGCACATTTTTTTCCCAAAAGGGGAAAAGAAAAATACAATATAGCTTAAATGTGGACATTTAAGAAAAAAGAATTTAAAGCCTCCTTGTGAAATAAACAGAACTCAGAACTACACTGAGGGGGACAAACCTAGAACTGTAAAGGAAGCAAATTCTAGATCTGAGATAAATCATTTTCTTTTAATATATAAAGATTCATTTGCGTGTGTTTAGACAAGGTTGCATGCCTAGAAATGCACACACGAACATGGATCTATCAAGATCCCCGATGTATGCAATAAATGAATCTTGGATAAGCAGAATTGGCTCTGGTTTGTTTCTGACACTGCTGGCTTTAATTTGGTGCATAATCTTCTCAGCAATGAGAAAACCTTGCATTCTGCCAAGCTGTTGAAGGATGGAAGGGGGGGGGGAGTTCCGCTTCTTATTTTTGCCAACTCTGACTTAGCTGCTTGCCGTAAATAATACATAAAGGCAGATTGTGACTTGGAGTTGAGCTCACCCGACTTTTAAGGAGGAAGGTGGGGGGGGGGATGCTTTAAATCAAGATTTATTTAGGGCTGCTTTTTTTAATGGCCTTGTATTGCAACTCCTTGGCCTGTATCTAATCATCCACACATGGAAGGTGGCGGTTTCTCATGTTTCTTGCCTGTTCCTCCGGCCTCTTCTGAGGGTTCACTCCCAGTGTCGCTGGACCTGCACAGAGGAAGAGCCACGGGGGTTGGAGGGGGAGCTGGTGTAAGGCCAGAGAGACCTGGGGGTGAAATCGTTCCTCTTAACTCTTTGGCTGAGGGGAGGGGAAGATCTCGCCCCCCTCGCCCCTCCTCACTGCAGCACCACCACCACCCGTCCACGCACCTCTCCCTCCTTGCGGGTGCTGCAGCCTCAAAAATGACCCTTCTGGGCATTGATGGGGACTGCAGTGACTGAGAGGGGCGTGGGGAACTCCCAGGGGCCTTGGGCCCACGGATCATTGGGAGACAAGCTTCACGCAACCAGTCCTTATTACCTAGATATATCTAAAAGGGCCAGCCGTATGCCCGATGACTCACCTTTTACCTGTTTGGGCCCGCCTTCCAAGGTCATTTGCATATGCAGGCCGATTGGGCCTGACTCCATTCCGCACGTCATCCTCCTCCCGCCCCACAGCCAGTTGGAACACAGAGGTCGTCTGCATATGCGGCCTGATTGGCCCTTGCCTCCAGCATTTGCTGTTGCTGATTGGCCCTTGCCTCCAGCATTTGCTATTGCTGTTGGGGGCAGTGTTCCCTCTAAGCTGAGTTAGTGTGAACTAGCTTACAGGTTTTTTTAGCCTCCAGCTCATGCATTTTTGTCTTAGCTTGGGAAGGAGGGCTCCAGAGCAAACTGATTTATGCAGAAGCCAAATTGCTGGCTCACAGCTTTAATGCCAGAAGCGAACAAAGTAGAATTTTTGCTCACAAGTCTCCGCAGCTTGGAAGGAGCATTGGTTGGGAGTCACTGAAAGTGTCCTGAGGTAGAATGCATCTCCCAGTTTTCCCCCTAAACGCTCACTGGGGTTGCCAGTCTCCCTGTGGGGCCTGGAGGTCTCCCAGAAGCCACTGTGTCCCCCAGGCACAGCACATCATTTCCCCGACAGAAAATTTCCCAGCTATTACAGCTGATGTCCAGATGACCAAGATCAGTTCTCCTGGAGACAATGGCTGCTTTGGGCAGTGGACTCTGTGGCGTTATACCCTGCTGAGGTCTCTCCGCACCCCAAACCCTGCCCTCCCCAGGCTCTACCCCTCAGATCTACAGGTATATCCAAACCCAGAGTTGGCAGCCCTGTAACTGGCTATGGAACCGCTTTCATAAGCCAGAGGACATGGCATAGGAGGAGGTGCTTTTCTGCCTTAGCTGCCACTGCATAGCCCCAAATCAACATAAGTCAGGGGTGCAGGGAACCAAACCTGTGACCATACAGCTCTCTTCCCATATTACCCACTTGGGGCAGCAAAATAACCAGAGGCAGCCCTGCCTAATAGCTAAGCAGGAGGAAATAAACACGGCTTGCCTCCCTCTGTTTCCCCCTTCCCTCCACCGCCCCACCAGCCACAGCCGGGACACTCACCTGGAGCCTCTTTCTAGAGCTCCTTGTATTTCTTCCCACAACAGGCCTTTCTCCTAGTTTATTTCTATATTTATACGAGTGGGGATTCCAACCTGACCCTCCGAACACCCTGACCACCTTGCCGTGCGGACTCTACGACCTTCTCCTTCCAAACGTCCAGTTAGATACTGAAAGAAAATGGACAGAATTCTGTTAATGCATACATTCACCAATATTGTCCACCACCACCACCGCCCCAGCCAGGACTTTCATTATTTCAGCAGTCTGGTGTGATGTTTTGATCCTTAATGCATAGATCTGTACATTTTAAAAAGCCTCACTCTTCTTATTGTCAAGGTAAATTAATAAGCGATACATCCTTACAATAAATCGTTCCGGTTTAATAGGTAGATTTAGGTCCGGTAACACCTTAGAGACCAAAGCAAGGGAGCTTAGAGGCAGAAATGTATCTCGCATCATATAGACACTGTCTTCCATGAAGGTTAGATGCAAGTGGGTAAGCAACGTTCCCTCTAAGCTTGGTTACTGTGAGCGAGCTCTCCGTTTTTTAGCCGTCGGCTCACACATTTTTGTCTTAGCTCAGGAAGGATGTGGCGCCAGAGCAAACTAATTAATGCAGCAGCCAGATCGCTCGCTCACAACTTAAATGCCAGCAGCTCACAAAGTAGAATTTTTGCTCACAAGACCCAACAGCTTGGAGGGTGGGTAGCCATGTTGGTCTGAAGCAACAGAACAAAGTTGAAGTCCCATGGGGGCACCTTGAAGACCAACAAAGTTTAATTCTGGGTATGAGCTTTTGTGTGCTGTACACTTGTTAGGTGTCACCTTGGTGGGAAGCAGATATAGAAGTGTGTATCCACACAAAAGGGGCTGTGGTAGCTCAAGCAGTTAAGATGCCGAACTGCAGACTGGAAGGTCGGTAGTTCGCCAGTTTGAGGCCCGAGTGCTGCGTGACGGAGTGAGCTCCCGTCTCTGGCCCCAGCTCCTGCCAACCTAGCAGTTCGAAAGCAAGAAATTACAGGTAGATAAATAGGGACCACTTCGGTGGGAAGGTAACAGCGTTCTGTGCACCTTGGTGTTTAGTCATGCCGGCCACATGACCACGGAAACGTCTTCGGACAGCGCTGGCTCTTCAGCTTGGAAACAGAGATGAGCACTGCATCCCTTGAGTCGGATTCAACTGGCTTTCCAGCAAGGGAAACCTTTACCTTTACTATGCACACAAAAGCTCATGCCCAGAATCAAATTCCTGGAGGTTTGGGGTCCGGAGCCTAGAAAGGGCATGGTTTCAGGAGGGGTGGGAGGCCAGCGGGGATAATGCCATATAGAGTCAATCCTGGGGACTGCTTGTAATTCTGGGAGTTCTCCAGGCCCCCACCTGGAGGTTGGCAACCCTATTGCAGAGGAGAGCCAGAAGACTGGCTGCAGTGCAAGATGTCTGTGCAGCTCTTCCTTTCAAGGAAGAGCCCACTTATATATTTATTTATTCATTTATTCATTTAATCACACATACACCCCGCCCTCCCAGCCTAGGCCAGCCCAGGGCGGCTTACATAAAATCAGCAAAATATTTGGTAATATGACAAGACATTTAAAACAGTATTAAAACAATTGCAATTCCCTAAAGTGCGGGATTATAGTAATATCGTTCATGGTGGCTGGCATCAGCTGCCGTTCTTCCCCCGGGCGGCTCGCAGGTCTTCTACAGATGTCTTCAGTGTCTTTCCGGCTGCTGGTACAGGCTGTTAGGGCACATTCCAGGGCAGCCGGCTTCTATCCTAGTTGTCAATGGTGGTGGCGATGCCAGAAGCCTGGCGGGAGAGCTCCGTTTTACAGGCCATGCGGAGAAGCAGGCTTGAAGCTGTTCTCAGCGGAGTGGCAGGACAGAAGTCGGGTCCCCGGAATCCCTGCTCGCATGTCCACTTGCCCTAGACCGAGGTTCTCCGACCTGGTGCCAGTGGGCACCACGGCGCCCGCCGACAGCTTTCCTGATGCCCTCTGAGCGCTTTTGGAAGGGGGCGGCGGCTTTTCCCCAGCAGGGCTTCGGATCGGCCGTGCAGATTAAAAGGTATCCTGTTAAAAAGCGCTTCCGTCCGAAATGTTGAAGGATTTCTGTTCGAGTCGTCTACGGCCTCCATCCAGGGTGTTTTGTGGTTGGCCCCATCTCCCGGCTCCACCTCCTGTGGCAGCCATTTTGCAATTGTGCCCACCACCCTTTGCCAGAAAGGTGCCCACAGGGACAAAAAAGTTTGGGGACCCCTGGACTAGGCACCGTACGAGGAATTGCTAGCCGTTGGTCTATATTGTGGTGTGTATCCAGTGCTGTTGCTTGTGCGAATGGAATTGCTCCAAGTGAGCTTGCATTTCCATTTGTGCATTGCTGGATCCAACGCAGCACGTGGGGAAGGGGGAAGCGTCCTCTTCCCCTGGTGCTGATTCTCTGCTGCACATTCCCGCTTTGCACTAATGTTATCGGGATCCCAGAGACTGCCTGGTGATGCCCCCTCTAAGCTGTGGATCCCTGTGAGCAAAGATTCTACTTTGTGAGCTCCTGGCATTAAAGTTGTGAGTGAGCGATTTGGCTCCTGCGTAAATTTGTTGGCTCTGGAGCCCTCCTTCCTGAGCGAAGACAAAAATCTGTAAGCCGGAGGCTAAAAACCTGTGAGCAGCTCGCACTAGCTCAGCTTAGAGGGAACAACACTGCCTGGTGATGCGTAGTTCTGCCTTACGCTATTGCTTGGTTGCTCTTCCTCTTGGCTGCGATGCGCTCTGCTCATGAAATTCAATCTTTATCATCACATCCACTTCTTTAAGCCGAATTCAAAACATACGGTAGGCTTGTAAGGCTATTTTTCTCTCACTGTGTGCCTCCTTGGAAGAAGGAAAACAAGGTACGTTTCAGAAACAAGCCGTCGTCTTCTGGCATCTTCGAAGAATATCAATACTTCCGTCGTAGGCAATCTGTTCGCCTTTGAGATGTCTTTTTTAAAAATCTCTGCTGTCGCGGATAACAGGGCGGCTACGCTGTCTGTGATTTGTATGGGAAGCGGCCAGTGCAGTAAATTAAAAAAGCACCACAGACAATTAAACAGCTAAGGAGATGTAAAACTCCAGAGGCGGCTGGGGCTTGAGTTTCGTTTGCATCTCTTTCAGGGAACGTTTCCTTGGCTCCTACCCACTGACCTCTGCACCCCTCTTTGTCTTATCAAGGAACAATAGGTCCATTCTCCGCAGATATTCCCTCTGAATCTGCGATCTTGAGACAGAGGACGTCATCGCATGGCCAACGGGGGTGATTCACGCCTCAGATAACATCTTAGCTTTGGAATAGTCATGTCAAAGTGTGTATTGCATAAATCTCAGAAGCATATAAATCTACGTCTGGCCATCAGTTATTGTTCTGGGGCAGCACAAGGAAAGCACTGTTCTCACTTAGCACAGTCGAAGCAGGTAAATCTGTCCAGCCGGGTTGTTGAACCATCTTAGCTGGGGATATTTTTTTTTTTTGCTTTTTTTAGTACCTTGGGGTACCTTGAAGAAGAAGAAGAAGAGAGAGAAGAGATTGGATTTATACCCCTTGCCCTTCACTACCCAAGGGAGTCTCAAAGCGGCTCACAAACTCCTTCCCCTTCCCCTCCCCACAACAGACACCCTGTGAGGTAGAAGAAGAAGAAGAGACTGGATTTATACCCCGCCCTTCACTACCCAAAGGAGTCTCAGAGCGGCTGACAAACTCCTCTCCCTTCCCCTCCCCACAACAGACACCCTGTGAGGTCGGTGGGGCTGAGAGAGCTCTGACAGAAACTGCTCTTTCTCAAGAACTGCCCTTGTCAGAACTATGGCTTGCCCAAGGTCATCCAGCAGGTGCAAGTGGAGGAGTGGGGCATCAAACCCGGTTCTCCCCGCTTAGAGTTCTCCCAGATTAGAATTCATTGAAAGATGAATTCTGTACCCAACAGGTAGCTGGCCCGGTAAAAATACATCCTAAAGTTCCAAAGACCTGGCCTGGATAGCCCCAGCCTAGCAAAATCTCATCAGACATTGGAAGCAAAGGAGGGTCACCCGGGGTCAGTATTTGGAGGAGAGACTTCCAAGGAAGTCCAGGGCTGCTATGCAGAGGCAGGCAAGGGTGAGACCACCTCTGTTCATCTCTGCCTTGGCCTGGATAGCATCAGATCTTGGAAACTAAGCCAAATTGGCCCTGGTTATTATTTGGGTAGGTGACCTCCAAGGAATGCCCGGGCTGTGGCGCGGAGGCTGGCAATGGAAAACCACCTCGGAGCATCTCTCGCCTTGAAAACCCTTTGGGGGTTGGATGTGACTTGACGGCGCTTCTCACCATGCCAGAGTTCCAAAACTTCACTTATTTATTTATTTAATCTGTACCCCGCCCTCCCTGCAAGCAGGTTCAGGGCGGCTCACACAGTTGGTACAAACCCAATAGTAAAGGTAAAGGTAAAGTTTCCCTTGCTCCAAAGCCAGTCAAATCCGACTCTAGGGTTGCGGTTCTCATCTCCATTTCCAAGCTGAAGAGCCAGCACTGTCCAAAGACGTTTCCGTGGTCATGTGGCTGGCATGACTAAACACCAAGGTGCACAGAACGCTGTTAGCTTCCCACCGAAGCAGTACCTATTTATCTACTTGCAATTTCTTGCTTTCGAACTGCTAGGTTGGCAGGAGCTGGAACTAGAGATAGGAGCTCCCTCCGTCTTGCGGCATCTGGGTCTCGAACTGCTGAACTACTGACCTTCCACATCCTGCAGTTCATCGTCTTAACCACTTGAGCCTCCGCAGCTCCTACAAACCCAATAAAGCCACATTAAAACAAATTCAGATACAAATAAGTCATAAAATCATAGGTGCTAGTAGTCTATCGTTAGCTAATTCGGATGGCGCGCGAAGAGTGTTGCAAGCGGACAATCCAGCTGATGGTCTTCTTGAGTCGCGCGATGGTCGAGGCCAGATGCTGGGCTGAGGGCCAGGCTCGTTGATGGTGATGATCAGGGCGGCTCCTTAGTCGAAGGCCTGGTGGAAGAGCTCCGTCTCGCAGGCCCTGCGGAACTGTAGAAGGTCCCTCAGGGCCCTGATCTCCTCTGGGAGCTCACTCGTGCTGTGTTAATCATTTGTTTTATGCTGTGTAATGCTAACGTTTGTTCCCATTTCAATATCATGTTCATGTATGGGTGACAACAAAGCTTTTCTTAATTCAGGCAGTTTTAAGTCACGGTTGTGTAAAGAACAGCAAGAGTCTCCCGTTCAGATCCTGCCATCGGGCCCACCGGCTGGCTGCCTTGTCTAAGTCTTCCGTGCCTTGTGCTTGAATGCGTGAAGTTGCCTTTATAGCGAGAGAGGCCGTTGGGCTGTCGAGTCTGACTGGCAGTGATTTTCCAGGGCCTCAGGTGGAGGTGGTCTTTCACATCTTTTGCTACTTGAGGTCCTTCAGCTGGAGATGCTGGGGATTGAACCGGGGACCTTCTGCGCACAAAACAGAGGCTGTACCACAGAGCCACAGCCCCTCGGTGAAAATGAGGGCAAGTGTGCACATGAACACACATATGAAGTTGCCGTATACTGTGTCAGACCATTGGTCCAACCAGGTTGGTATTGTCCACTCTGACTGGCAGCAGCTCTCCAGGGTCTCAGGCAGAGGTCTTTTGCATCACCTACCACCTGATGCTTTTAGCTGGGGATTGACCCTGGGACCTTCTGCATGCCAAGCAGGCGGGTCTAACAAAGCCATGTTACTGCTTATTGCCTCTTTGCTGTCCACTGCCTTGATCCTCTTCCTGTTTCCTCTCCCAAGTCTGAAATAATTTTAGATGGCATGGAAAGGGTGAAGGTGCGTGTCTGCATCCAGTAAAGGGAGGGGTAGTCTGCCGAAGCTGAGGTGTAGCAGTGTCAGTCGGAGATAGGGTTGCCAAGCACTTACTGTAATTCGGTGGGGGACACACAGTCCCCGGCTGGAACATTCTGCCTTGTAACACCCACGCCGCACAACGCCGTCGACATCGAGTTTCCAGCCCCATTGCCAGAGCGTCGCCCGGCATCACTTCCTGGCGATGGCATCGTGTGCCACATCTTTTTTCCCCTCAGGAATGGTCCTGCCAAGAAGTATATGTCCCCCGCCGAATTACGGTAAGTTCTTGGGAAGCCTGGTCGGAGAGCTGGCTGTTGCTTTCATCTCTGCTGCACTTGGTTACTTGAGGATGACTTGGGAAGATGGCAGTGTTCCCTCTAAGCTGAGTTAGTGTGAGCTAGCCCACAGTTCTTTAGCCTCTGGCTCACACATTTTTGTCTCAGCTTAGGAAAGATGTGGCTCCAGAGCAAACTAACAGATGCCGTAGCGAAATCGCCGGCTCACAACTTTAATGCCAGTAGCTCACAAAGTGGAATTTTGCTCACAAGACTCCACAGCTTAGAGGGAGCATTGGAAGACGGTATATAAACCGCGTCACCTCTGTGGGCTGAGTAATTCCTAGCAAGCAGAAAACACAAACCAGGGAAGTCGCTATCATATGCAAAAAGTATGTATTAGAATAGTAAACACATCAAGTGTGCAAATAGAAATACATTTATAGAACATCCAATATTACAGACCAACAATTTACAGTCCAACAATGTCAACAGTTTTCCAACAATTTACAATCCAACAGTATCAACAGTTATCTGGGACTAGCCTTTCAATAGGCTTGCCCACATATAAAAAGCTTTCAAGCCTATTGAAGGGCTGGTCCCAGATAGTATACAGCATAGCAACGTAGAGAATGTTCTGTTCACCTGCAAAATAGGATTCAAACACATAATGGTTGCTGCTAAGCAGTTCTGATGAAGTTTTCCATCGAAACGAAGTTGAAGCCGGACTCTTCGTAAAACTATTGATACTATCGGACTGTAAACTGTTGGTCTGTAATATTGGATGTTCTATAAATGTATTTCTATTTGCACACTTGATGTGTTTACTATTCTAATGTATAATTTTTGCATATGACAGCGACTTTCCCAGTTTGTGTTTTTTGATTCATATGTACTGGGAGGTTTCTGCTGTGTTGTTATTTGGATTAATTCCTAGCAAGCCCGTTAATAACGATGAAACCTGTTTTTAGTTCTCAACATTCTGCTCTGATCTTAAGAGAAGACTTGTCTCAGTGCCATAATATTACAGGGAGATAAAAATACCCACAAGGCAATATGTTTATAAATATGTATGTGCGTGTGTACTTATTATTATTATTATTATTATTATTATTATTATTATTATTATTATTATTATTATTATTATTATTATTATTATTATTATATTGGATTTATGACCCGCTCTTCTGAAGCCGGCTCAGAGCGGGTAACATCAGTTTGTAAAACATACAGCATTCTAAAACATTAAGAAATTCAATGAATACACTAAGGATTATAATAATTTCAATAGATGCAATAAAATCCATAAAATACATCCACTATACAGCTAAAAAAGGGGCGTAGGATCCTATGGAGGCGCAATATATAATTGTCTGGTAAGAAGGAAGGGGAGAGGGAGGCCAATCGTAGATGAAACCCGTCAGAAGGGTTTCAGCCATCAGCCTGGTGGAACAACTCTGTTTTGCAGGCCTTGTGGAACTGCCACCAGTCCCATGGGGCCCGGATCTCTCCTGGAAGAGTGTTCCACCAGGCTGGAGATCTGGTTGAGGACAGCCGGACGCTCTTTGGGCCAGGGACCACCGGGAGATTGTGTTTGCTAGAGTGTAACGCTCTTTGGGGGACATACCAGGAAAGGCAGTCCCGAAGGTATGCTGGTCCCAGGCTGTTCTGTATTTGCGTCTTCCTCCCTAAAACACTTCCTTGCTTAACGAAGTACCTTGGAAAGGAGGGCCCTTCCATGGGACTCAAAACTGACTTGTCTCGAGGTTCCGGAGAAGCGTGTCTTCAAGTTCACAGGGACACACACAAAGCTGCCGTCTACTGAATCAGACACACACACACGCCCCTTGGTCCACCAAGGTCAGCATTGTCTACTACTCCAACTGGCAGCCGCTCTCCAGGGTCTCAGGCAGAGAAGGGTCTTTCTCATCACCTCCTGCCTGCTCCTTTTTTACTTGGAGATGCCAGGGGTTGAACCTGGAAAGTGTAATGTGTATAATGCAAAGGCTCTTCCACTGAGCCACGGCCCCTCACACGAAGCTGCCTTGTATTGAAACAGACCATCGGTCTATTCAGGGTCGGTATTTTCTGCTCTGACTAGCAGCGGCTCTCCAGGGTCTCAGGCAGAGGTCTTTCCCATCACCTCCTGCCTGGGCCTTTTTAACTGGATATGCTGGGGATTGAAACTGGGACCTTCTGCATGCCAAGCAGAGGCTCTTCCACTGAGCCACAGCCCCTCTTTACAGCTCTCCAGGGTCTCAGGCTGAGGTCTTCCACATCACCTACTCCCTGATCATTTTAACTGGAGATGCCGGGGATTGAACCTGTGACCTCCTGTATGCCAAGCAGAGGCTCTTCCACTGAGCCACGCCCCCTCTTTACAGCTCTCCAGGGCCTCAGGTGAAGGCCTTCCACATCACCTCCTGCCTGGTCCTTTTGAACTGGAGATGCTGGGGATTGAACCTGTGACCTCCTGCATGCCAAGCGGAGGCTCTTCCACTGAGCCACAGCCCCTCTTTGCAGCCCTCCAGGGTCTCAGGCGAAGGCCTTCCACATCACCTCCTGCCTGGTCCTTTTGAACTGGAGATGCTGGGGATTGAACCTGGGACCTCCTGCATGCCAGGCAGAGGCTCTGCCACTGAGCCACAGCCCCTCCCCTCTAATGGGAACACATGAAGCTGCCTTATACTGAATAAGACCCTTGATCCATCAGGGTCAAATTGGCAGCAGCTCTCCAGGGTCTCAGTCTGAGGTCTGTCCCCTCGTCTACTGCTTGAACATTTTTAAGTGGAGATGCCAGGGATTGAACCTGGGGCCTTCTGCGTGCCAAGCAGGTACCCTAACACTGAGCCACGCCCCCTCAAGGAGCTGTCAAATCTCAAGGCAAAGTCTAGAGGTGGATGGAAGACAGTGAAACTGAGGCTGCTTCTCCAGTTCCCACGTGAGTCCACATGGCGATGCTTTGCAGGCTGGATGCTAGCATCGTAACACAAGCGTGGGGAGAAGGATTCATTGCTTGTCGTCAAGGATGTCATGGTCACTTACCAGTAGGCGCTCATACAGTTAACACTGTGGGCAACGCTGGTTCTCCCCACATCCTCATCCGACACTCTAGCCACCACATCAGACCGGCTCTCAAAAACCACTGAATTCAGAAGCAAACTGTCTCTGACCGCGAAGGTTCTACCTAAACCCTCTTAAGCTTGTAATAGCTATTAAAAAGTCTTGTGTTCTGCAAATTAGAATTGTAGAATCACAGAGAGTTAGAAGGGGCCCTAGAGGCCATCCAGTCCCACCCCCTGCTCAATGCAGGGTCAGCCTAGACTGGGCATCCCTGGCAAGTGTTTGTCCAGCCGCTGCTTCAAGATGGCCAGTGAGAAAAGAGAGAAGAGACTGGATTAATACCCCGCCCTTCACTTGGGAGTCTCAGAGTGGCTCACAAACTCCTTTCCCTTCCCCTCCCCACAACAGACACCCTGTGAGGTCGGTGGGGCTGAGAGAGCTCTGACAGAGACTGCCGTTTTTCAAGAACAGCTCTTGTCAGGACTACAGCTTGCCCAAGGTCATCCAGCAGCTGCAGGTGGAGGAGTGGGGAATCAAACCTGGTTCTCCCAGGTTAGAGTCCGTGCACTTAACCACGATGCCAGACTGGCTCACCACCTCCTTAGGCCGTCGGTTCCACTGTTGCACGACTCTTACTGTAAAAATGGTCTTCCTAAGATCCAGCCGGTACCTTCCCCCTTTCATTTAAACCCCTCCTTGCAAGTCCTCTCCTCTGCCACCAACACCAACAGCTCCCCGCCCTCCTCTGAGTGACACAGAACATAAGAGAAGCCAATGTTGAATCAGGCCAATGGCCCATCCAGTCCAACACTCTGTCACACAGCGGCCAAAATATACCAGGTGCCATCAAGAGGTCCAGCAGTGGGGCCAGGACATGAGAAGCCCTCCCACTGCTGCCCCCTCCAGCACCAAGAATAGAGTGCATCACCTGCCCCAGACTGAGAGTTCCCATCTATACCCTGTGGCTAATAGCCACTGATGGACTTCTGCTCCATATGATTATCTAGTTCCCTCTTGAAGCCATCCATGCTTGCAGCTGCCACCACCTCCTGTGGCCGTGAATTCCAAATGTTAATCACTCTTTGGGTGAAGAAGTATTTCCTTTTATCTGTTCTAACATGGTAAAGGTAAAGGTAAAGGTTCCCTTGCTCGAAAGCCAGTCGAATCCGACTCTAGGGTTGCGGTGCTCATCTCCGTTTCAAAGCCGAAGAGCCAGCACTGTCCGAAGACGTTTCCGTGGTCATGTGGCCGGCATGACTAAACACCAAGGCACACGGAACGCTGTTACCTTCCCACCGAAGTGGTACCTATTTATCTACTTGCAATTTCTTGCTTTCGAACTGCTAGGTTGGCAGGAGCTGGAACTAGAGACAGGAGCTCACTCCGTCTTGCGGCACCCGGGTCTTGAACTGCTGAACTACTGACCTTCCACAGCCTGCAGTTCAGCTTCTTAACCACTTGAGCCACCGCAGCTCCTGTTCTAACCTGACTGCTCAGCAATTTCATGGAGTGCCCATGAGTTCTTGTATTGTGAGAAAGGGAGAAAAGTACTTCTTTCTCAACCTGATCAATCCCATTCATGATCTTATAAACCTTAATCATGTCACCCCTCAGCTGTCGTTTCTCTAAGCTGAAGAGCCCCAAGCATTTTAACCTTTCTTCATAGGGAAAGTGTTCCAACCCTTTTATCATTCTAGTTGCCCTTCTCTGCACTTTTTCCAATGTTATAATATCCTTTTTGAGATGTGGTGACCAGAACTGTACACAGTATTCCATCCTGTCCCCCCTCCGCCTCCTCTTCTCCAGACTGGACCTTCCCAAGAAGTCCCTCGGCCTTTCCTCGCAGGGCTTGGTGTGGCCCCTTGGTCACAATTGGTCTGGTCCCTTTTTAAAGCTGTCCAAGGGCCACATCAGGGGTAATGATGTGAGTTATGTGAACTTCTTTAATCCCCCCCCCCTTCCCTTTGAACAGCTGGTGCTCGTGGATTGGGACCACGGCGCAAGGGAAAGCCGGGTCCTTTTTCCTTCCCCCTGACTTGAATGGCCCAAGCAGACCATTGCTTTCCCCCTCGGGGAAGCATTCAGGCTCTTCTCGGTGGGGAAACAGCAGCCCTGTGCTGCCATTTCGGGTCAGGAAAACAGGGGAAAGGCCCCAGTTCCAGTCTGAATCAGGCCTGCCCACATGTGCCTACTATTTAAAGGGATGGGGGGACCCTTCTGGGAGAGCCTTCCGCAGAGCGCCCGGCATCCTGTCTGGCTCGGCCTTAAGTCAACACGTCCCGTGGCAGTGAAATCCATTAGTCATGGGCTGTCTGAAGGACTTTCTCTTGTCTGTCTTGCGTCTGTTGACATTCCTTTTCACTGGGTGACCCGGAGGCCTCCCCTTGTGTGAGAGAAGGAGCCGGGCTTCCTCTCCCCTTTCTCCGCCTGTATTCATTTGGGAGGCTGGCGTGCCACCTCCCCCCGGCACCTGCTCAAGGTGTGTGACTGGACAACTGGAAGACAGCGCCACAAAGCCCTACAAGAGCAACAGCATAAAATTATCAAAATGAAAAACGTGTCAAGGGATAGAAGGGCCTTTTAAAAGTCACCGGTCTGGAAGCAGGGCATCACCCGGGATTTCCTGGGGGGGGGGGGTGTCTCCCATCCGAGCACAAAACATGGCCGGCCCTGCTTAGCTTCTGAGATCTCCTGACATCTGGCTGTCCAGGCCAAGGCAAAAGACATTCGGGGCTGGTTTGCCCTTGCCTGCCTCTGTGCAGTGGACTTCCTTGGTGGTCTCCCATCCAAGTATTAACCAGGGCTGACCGTGCTTAGCTTTCCTCTGACAAGCGTCAGCTAGTCTGGGTTCTTCAGGCTGCTACCTCACTTAAGAGCCTGCGTCAAAAGACACGTTTTGGCCTGGTGCCTAAAATAAAAGGAGGGTAAATCACCGGCTACCTCACTTCTGCAGTTGGGGAGCACAGCGGGCGGAGTTTATGACCTGGACAATACAAGGACTCGTGGGCACTCCATGAAACTGCTGAGCAGTTGGGCTAGAACAGACAAAAGGAAGTCCTCCTTCACCCAAAGAGTGATGAACACATGGACTTCACTGCCACAGGAGGTGGTGGCAGCTACAAGCATGGACAGTTTCAAGAGGGAATTGGATAAGCATATGGAGCAGAGCTCCATCAGTGGCTATTAGCCACAAGGCGTAGATTAGGACTCTGGAGCAAGTGATGCACTGTATTCTTGGTGCTTGGGTGGGGGGGGGCAACAGTCGGAGGGCTTCTAGTGCCCCGGCCCCACTGCTGGACCTCCTGATGGCTCCTGGTACTTTTGGCCACTGTGTGACAGAGTGTTGGACTAGATGGGCCACTGGCCTCATCCGACATTGACTTCTCTTATGTTCTTATGTCTGGGGCAAAGGATGCTCTGTATTCTTGGTGCATGGGGGGTGGGGCAGCAGTGGGAGGGCTTCTAGTGTCCTGGCCCCACTGGTGGACCTCCTGAGGGCACCTGGTATTTCCATCCACGGAGTGACACAGAGTGTTGGGCTGGATGGGCCATTGGCCTGATCCAGCATTGGCTTCTCTTATGTTCTTATTTATAGATTTTTTTAAAAAAACAAAACCTTGACCATCTTCCCCTTTAGTTACTCTTTCCCCCGTCAAAGGAAAGAACTTCCAGCGCTCTGGCTTCTCCTTGTAGGGACAGGGCTCCAACGCCTCGGTCGTTGTGGTTGCCCTTTCCTTTGTCATGGTAACACGGTTCATGTGCTATCTCCTTCTGCTGTCCTTTTCTTTTAATGCCTGCAATATTTTTCTTTAATTATCTTCACTTGCTAAAAAGAATTTGGGATTAGTAGACAGGACAAGAACAGATCTAATCATTCCCCCCCCTTCTTTCGCAAACTTTGGCATCCCCACAGGAAATAAAGCAGTGTGCCCCCCTCCTCCTCCTCCCAAAAACCAAGCTGTGTTCTCTCTCTCTTCCTAATAACTAATTATTAAAGCAAATATCGCCATTAATATTCCAGTGCCTTTTTGGTACATCCACTGTGCACTTAGTTGTTCTTTTTCTCCCCCCTCCCTGTCTTGGAGCGGTTCCAGGCTCAGGCCGTTGTGTGTGTGTGTGTTTTTGCATCCCTCCTAAAAACAAGAGGCGCTCCGTTCCCACAGAGTCGTTCAACGGATGACTCATATTCCTTATGTTAATTGTTCGGCTCTCAAAATATAGCACTTACAGGGTGTGGCTCCGAGAGGAAAATCTGCTGTACTTATAGGGCAAGTTGAGAAGTGTTTCACATATACATCATTTTCTCCTCTTTTTTTTCATTTTTCAGAGCTTTAACCCCTTTCTGTCACTTTTTTTTTTTCCTTTCAAAGTAGGTCAGATATTTTGAAAACAAAACGGAGTTTTTCACTTACGAACAGCTGGTTCCAAAGCAAGTGTAGGCCGCGAGCGAATCGGTAATCCTGTTCTAGGCCTTGAAGATTCTCTTGCGTGCGCCATGAAGAGCCAGTCTAGGGATCTCTATTAGGAGGAGTGCGTTTAACCCCTTTTCCCCCCTGCAAGCTAGTTTGCCTACTGAAATTGATCCCCACACCCCAGGGAAAAGATACGGGAGAACTACTGCGTTATACGGAACCGCTCTGATCAGCTAAGCGTGTGGCGTCTCCATCTGCCCTGAGGAAATTTACCCCGGTGGTACAGGGTCTTCCTCCAGAAGGAAGCTCTTTTCGTTGAAGGACTTGGCGGAGTGGAATGGCAGAATATTGCTAGAGAACTCCCACTATTACAGATGATCCCAAAAAGTGATTCACACGTGGAATTCACTGCCACAGGAGGTGGTGGTGGCGGCTACAAGCATGGACGGCTTCAGGAGGGAATTAGATAAGCATATGGAGCAGAGGTCCATCAGTGGGTGTTAGCCACAAGGTATAGATAGGGACTCTGGGTCAAGGGATGCTCTGTATTCTTGGTGCTTGGGGGGGTGGTCAACAGTGGGAGGTCTTCTATTGTTTGGGCCCCATTGCTGGGCCTCCTGATGGCACCTGGTATTTTTGGCCACTGTGTGACAGAGTGTTGGACTGGATGGGCCACTGGCCCAATCCAACATTGGCTTTCTCTTATGTCTGGGGCAAGTGATGCTCTGTCTTCTTGGTGCTGGGGGGCAGCAGTGGGAGGTCTTCTAGTGTTTGGGCCCCACTGCTGGATCTCCTGATGGCACCTGGTATTTTTGGCCACCGTGTGACAGAGTGTTGGACTGGAGGGGCCATTGGCCCGATCCAACATTGGCTTTCTCTTATGTCTGGGGCAAATGATGCTCTGTATTCTTGGTGCTTGGGGGGGGGCAGCAGTGGGAGGGCTTCTAGTGTCCTGGCCCCACGGGTGGACCTCCTGATGGCACCTGGTATTTTTGGCCACCGTGTGACACAGAGTGTTGGACTGGATGGGCCACTGGCCCAATCCAACATTGGCTTTCTCTTATGTCTGGGGCAAGTGATGCTCTGTATTCTTTGTGCTTGGGGGGCAACAGTCGGAGGTCTTCTAGTGTCCTGGCCCCACTGCTGGACCTCCTGATGGCACCTGGTATTTTTGGCCACCATGTGACACAAGAGTGTTGGACTGGATGGGCCGTTGGCTTGATCCAACATGGGCTTCTCTTAGGTTCTCTTATGTTCTTGTCCCCAGGTGGACTATGTGGTGCGGTATACAAACACAGTCCCTCCCCTCCACAAACCCTGCTTTCCCTAGGCTCCACCCTCCAAATCTCCAGGTATTTCCCAACCCAGAGCTGCCAAGCCTAAAAATAACCCCGTACCTTTCCCCCTTGTTGGATGGAAAGCAGACTGGAGTGGTTTCGATCACGGAAGCGGGCCATACGGAAAAGAGTAGTCCCCTCCTCCCACCCCCTCTCCTTCGTTTGAATAAGAGTCCCCCTGCAGCATCATGAATGTTTTAAAAGAACAACGGTCAATGTGTCTCCTGTTTCCCATGCAGTGTGGCTCTAAGCCTCTGCAGTTAGCATGACCGTTGGAATTCTTGGCTTCCACTAAAAAAAAAAAAAGACAGTCAAGCTGACTTTCTCTGCTTGGGTTTTTATTTTCCAGCTGTTCACAGGCGCCTTAAATAGGGTTGCCAGCTCTGGGTTGGGGGTGGAGCCTGAGGAGGGCGGGGTTTGGGGAGGGGAGGGGCTTCAGTGGGGCACAATGCCGTAGAGTCCACCTGCCAGAGCAGCCATTTTCTCCAGGGGAACTGGTCTCTGTCGCCTAGAGGTCAGTTGTTATCCCAGGAGATCTCCAGCCCACCACTGAACCAAAGAGAGAGAGATCACGAGATGGAAGTTGGAAGGAAGCAAATATGGCTATGGGATTTGGCTAGAGTGTTGGCCAAATGGATTAACGTTATATCGGTATTTCAACACTATCCACTTTGATAAAGGTATTCGCGAAACGTCGTCATATGCGTGGTTCGTTGGTGTTGATGGCGTTTGCATTGCTTCCAGTAAACTGAATACTGAAAAAATAATTTACGAGTCTGTGAAAAAAAAACTCCCTTTTTTTTTTTGCATTACACATCACTACAGGTGCCATCAGAGAGCCAGTTTGGTGTAGTGGTTAAGTGCACGGACTCTCATCTGGGAGAACCGGGTTTGATTCCCCCCACTCCTCCGCTTGCACCTGCTGATGTGACCTTGGGTCAGTCACAAGCTCTGGCACAGCTGTTCTCTCAAGGACCGTTTCTGTCAGAAGTTCTCTCAGCCCCACCGACCTCACAGGGGGTGTCTGTTGTGGGGAGGGGAAGAGGAAGGAGTTTGTAAGCCGCTCTGAGACGCCTTTGGGTACTGAAGGGCGGGGTATAAATCCAAACTCTTCTCTTCTTCTTCTTCTGTGGTTTGCTCCTGGACTCCTCTTTTCTACTGCTACAGACAGACTGACACGGCTACCCATCTAGATACGGGAGATACACTGGTTTCTTTCACAGTTTGGAAAAATGGCTGTAGGGGCTCTGAATTTTATTGATTTGGGGGGTGGGTGCGTTGCCATTTCCATGAACATTCCAGTGCCCTATTGGACTGGCTTTGAAAGGCCTTGTTTTCATTGAGGTGATAAGCGGATGTCTGAGCAGGATCACTCAGGGCTGAAACAGACAAAAAACGGATCGTCTCCATTCTGTCTCTAAAAACAATACAAGGGGCAGGCTCCAGCCGGCCTCAATTTGCCTCCAGGCTGTGCAGGGAAAGGAGAGGGCCCTTATCCCTCCAACCCGCACTGCTTGAAACCAGCTCCCCCTCTCTGTTTTTAGTACTCTCAAGGAGAAATGTCCTCTAATAACATGCTTATGTCAAAACTAATATGTTCCCAGGGTTGTTTTGTGCCTCAGGTGTTGTTTGTGTGTTTGTATGTACAGAAGGTAAACTGTAAGTGTTTTGTGTGAGTGTATACAGAAAGTAAAGAGTAAGTTGCAGATGGCTGTACTTTGGGGATATTGTCTGCTAATGCGCAGGTGACATGGTCCTAAGAGGAAAAGGTTGGAGAGCCATTTCTCAGTGCATTCTGCCAAAAGCATGTGCAACAGGAGGAGAGATTTATCCCAGGAAAGCGATCCGGGTTAAAAGAGGCATTACCCTTTCTCGCTCACACTGGGGTTGCCGCCTCATCTAGTGCACGGCTTCTGATCTGCTGTTTCTCTTAAATAACCACACTTCTAAGAAGCGATTCTTTATTCAAATT
This sequence comes from Gekko gecko, assembly GCA_029375565.1. Lineage (NCBI taxonomy): Eukaryota > Metazoa > Chordata > Lepidosauria > Squamata > Gekkonidae > Gekko > Gekko gecko. The sequence goes on along the minus strand of JAPDNY010000001.1, from coordinate 144,874,898 downwards.
TATCCAATTAACTGAGGACACTTCCAGGCAATGGAAATGCTTTTTTAATAAATGTAATTAATTTATTGCAAGCGGCAGCCCTGTCATCAATAATCACTCCCATCTCTGTAGTGTCTTTTATCTATTTATGTCTATAGTTCTATGCAACAACATCTCTCTGTGTCCCATGTAGCGAGTCTGGGAAAATCACGGGAATCCTTCGGAGATTCCCGGCCGAGACGGCCGCGCCACAACGTCTCTTTAATAATAAGGGGCACAACAACGCTGCTGTCTGCTCCTCGGATTCCTGGCATTTGTCACAGTTTGAGCCGCAGAGACGTTGACTGTTTGCCAGCAGTTTCTTCAGATAGCTTGGAAACTAGATTGTTGGCCTTGTTTTATTTGTGGTGCAATTTAATGGACCAAAAGAAAAAAGGATAGCAGAAGATTATTGCAGGGAAGTCGTGCCAAGGAGTCTGAGGCGTTACAGGGATTAAGGCACAGTTCTGTTTCCATCTCCTTCCCCATCCAGAGGTGGGGAAAAAACAGTAGGCACACCTGTTATGTTGTACATCCTGCAGACAGCAACACTTTCCTCAAAACAAACAAACAAACAAAACAAATTGTCTTTTTTCTTTAGAAACAGAACCTGCCTGTTGGGACATCTGAATATTTTGGAAAGTCTGACGAAGACGGGGAGTGCAAGATTTCCCTGACGCAGGCGAAGAAGAAAGATGCTCTGAAAAAGATGCAAGTCTCCTTTTAATTATTAAGTATCGTGAATGTGAAACGTTGCGATGTTGAGGCCGCAGCAGAATACCGTCGAGGGCATCTCCTTGCACCCCACCGCCCCCACCCCCCAAATGTTTGCACCGTGGTAGTGCTGGGTCAGATGAACGGTCCAACTAATCCTGCCTCCCGCATCACGCCGTGGGTACCCAGTTGCCGCTGAGGAGGCTGGCAGCAGGGCGTGGCGTCCTTCTGTTGCCCCAGAGGTGTCCTCCCTCAAAACCCTGGAGGCTCCGCTGAGCATGTGAACATTCATCTGGTGCCGTTTATTTCAGGAGGAACTGGTTGTGTGGAAGAGGAGCTGGAAATTACAGGGAGTTGCAGGAGGGGGGAAGGGGGTGTCACTTCTTACCCCTTTTCACTCTGTGTTTTACTCCTTGGCTCCCATTTCTTCTTCTTTTGCAGTGAAGAGATTGGGGGGGGGCAGGATTGGTCTGAGAAATATCACAGGCCTGGCCTTTCCCCTCCCCCCATCGGCGGCTGCTTCAGTCATGGAGGTTTCGTAGAAACATGGAGCCGGAACGGACCCCGAGGGTGATCTAGTCCAGCCCCCTACACCGTGCAGGAAATTCACAGCTGACTCCCCCTCCCACGCTCCCCCAGCGGCCCCCTGCTCTGTGCCCAGAAATAGGCAAAGAACTTCCAGGATTCCCGGGCCACCCTGGCCTGGAGGAAGAGCCCTTCCTGACCCCAGAGTGGCCATCGATCAGCATTACCAGCTTGTAAGGAAAGTCCACCGGCTCATCGCTTCCTGCCCTCCCTCTTGTAAGAACATAAGAGAACATAAGAGAAGCCAACGTTGGATCAGGCCAATGGCCCATCCAGTCCAACACTCTGTGTCACACAGTGGCCAGAAATACCAGGTGCCCTCAGGAGGTCCACCAGTGGGGCCAGGACACCAGAAGCCCCCCCACTGCTGCCCCCCCCCCCCAAGCACCAAGAATACAGAGCATCCCTTGCCCCAGACCGAGAGTTCCTGTCTATACTTTGTGGCTAATAGCCTAAATTTGATCTGCCTAAATTTCCCTTCATCCCTGAAGCAATCTTTGGGGGGAAAGAGAGAAATTCTTCAGCACAGTTTAAGTGTGCTGTGCTACTGAGATCCCTTTTTCAGGATTATGTCTATGACGAGGCTGCACAGTGGTGTGGAAGGAGACTCCATAGGGTGTTGTGCAGAGGCATGGAAGGGGACACCACAGGGTGTTGTGCAGAGGTGTGGAAGGGGATACCGTAGGGTGTTGTGCAGAGGCCGTTGTCCCTTTTCCCGTCCCTGCCCCAGTGGAGACAGTAAGGGGGGGGGAGAGGAAACACCTCAGATTCCCAAAGGGACCTTTGTGTGATGCTGCTCTGCCCCTCCCTCGTGCCCCCATGTTAACATAAGAACATAAGAGAAGGCAATGTTGGATCAGGCCAATGGCCCATCTAGTCAACACTCTGTCACACAGTGGCCAAAATATACCAGGTGCCATTAGGAGGTCCAGCAGTGGGGCCAGGGCACCAGAAGCCCTCCCACTGTTGACCCCCCCCCCAGCACCAAGACTAGAGTGCATCACCTGCCCCAGACTGAGAGTTCCCATCTATCCCTTGTGGCTAATAGCCACTGATGGACTTCTGCTCCATATGTTTATCCAATTCCCTCTTGAAACTGTCCATGCTTGTAGCTGCCACCACCTCCTGCGGCAGTGTTGAGGGCATGTTGGCCCTCAAGTAGTTGAGGCAGCCGGTCTTGGCAACTCCAGTCTCTGCAGTGGCGTCAGAAGACGAACGGTGGGCCAGCTCCCATCCCGTGTTTTTGAGAGAGTTTATTCTGGACTGAAGGGGAAGACAAGTAACCCCCAGCCACCCAGAGAGAGATCGTTTTCGTATGGCTCTCTCTGGCGCCAGAGACGTTCCCTGGTAGCTTGAGGGCAAGAGAGAAGGAAAAATGGAGACCTGCCCCCTCCCCCATATAAGCCTTAAAGATTATGTATCCTGGCTGGCAACCAGTGTTCCCTCTAAGCTGAGTTAGTGCGAGCTAGCTCACAGCTTTTTAGCCGCCAGCTCACAGATTTCTGTCCCAGCTCAGGAAGGAGGGCTCCGGAGCAAAAGAATTTACGCAGGAGCCAAATCGCTCGCTCACAACTTTAATGCCCGTAGCTCACAAAGTAGAATCTTTGCTCACAAGACTCCACAGCTTAGAGGGAGCATTGGTTGCAACCATCTGAAATGTTGGCTTCATTGGCTGACAAGTGTCATCCTGGACCTTCCCCCTTCTTGGTTCTTGGATCTTGGGTCCTTTGGGAGGTACACTCATTCTCAGAGGGGAGCCACGTTGATCCGCAGTGAAATGGTTCGGTTCTAGTCCAGCAGTACTTTAGGGGCCAACAAGATGGGGTGGGGGCATAAGCTCTTGAGACTCAAAGGTCCCTTCGTCGGATATGAGCTGGAATGGAGACCCCAGAGCCCTTCTATCCCAGTCTGACACCCCTCCCGCCTCCTGAGTGGATATAAGGACCTGGCGATCTCCATCCTACCCGTATCCAACGAAGGAAGCGTTGGCTTTTGAAAGCTCCTACCCTTAAAGAACTTTCTTGGCCCCAAGTTGCTACTGGGCTTGAACCTAACTGTTACCCTAGTTCTCAGAATGTGGAATAAAATGCACAGGTTTTTACACCTCGTTCTTACTTGCAGTGGCTTGGAAGGTAACTGGGAATCTTTGTCCTAAGAATTAAGCACGTTCCCACCCTTCTTGTGTGGGTGCTTGACGAGAATCACACAAAGGGGTGTGTGTGTGTTTTTGTTGGGTTTTTTTTTTAGGCAGATGTGAACTTCAGTCTTGGCAATCGAAGGTTCAGAGCTTGTTTGTTTTTACACTGGTGACTTTCCCTTTGCTTTCAAGCTGATAACCCCACAATTCTAACAACCTATCGGCCAAAACACTCTGGCCTATTTCCAATCCTCCGTGCACAGAAAGCAACACGGGATTATTTTTTTCTGCATTCCTCTCTCTTCCCGCAGCCCCTTCCAGTCTCCGGGGTTGCAAGCGACGCTCCCTCTAAGCTGCGGAGTCTTGTGAGCAAGAATTCTACTTTGTGAGCTACGGGCATTTAAGTTGTGAGTGGAGCAGTTTGGCTACTGCATAAATCAGTTTGCTCTGGAGCCGTCCTTCCTGAGCGAAGGCAGAAATCTGTGAGCTGGAGGCTAAAAAAACCTGTGAGCTAGCTCACACTCACTCAGCTTAGAGGGAACACTGGTTGCAGGGTGTGAGGAAGGGGTGAGTGGGTGAAATCGACACCTTTGTGAGAGATGGAAGGCCCCCTTGCCCCTTCTTCAGTCCACCTCCCCGCCCAGCCTCGGGGCTATTCTCCTGTGTGGGTCCCGTGACCCTGGGAGTGATCTTTCCCGGAGCTGGGCGGGCTGCAAGAACAGTGAGGAATGCATGAAAACTCCGTGTTCCCCATGACGAGTGGCAGGAGACATGCCTCTGCCCTTCCCAACCAGCATCGCTGATTTCTCATCTCCACTTGGAGCTCTTTCGCATCTTAATGCTCTATTAAACAAGCGATCCCGGAACTCAGGGGACCAGTGCTCCCCCTCTAAGCTGTGGGGTCTTGTGAGCAAGCGCTCTCCTATGTGAGCTCCTGGCATTCAAGTTGTGAGCGGGCGATTGGCTGCTGCGTAAATTCGTTTGCCCTGGAGCCTATCCGTCCTGAGCGAAGACCAAAACGTGTGAGCCGGAGGCTAAAAAACTGTGACCTATCTCACACTGACTCAGCTTAGAGGGAACACTGCCTGTGAGCAATGCCTCCCTCTAAGCTGGAGAGTCTTGTGAGCAAAAATTCTACTTTGTGAGCTCCTGGCATTAAAGTTGTGAGCGAGCGATTTGGCTGCTGCATTAATTAGTTTGCTCTGGAGCCCTCCTTCCTGAGCTAAGACCAAAACGTGTGAGCCGGAGGCTAAAAAACTGTGAGCTAGCTCACACTAACGCAGCTTAGAGGGAACACTGCAGGGGCCCACAGCTGGACCTAATCCAGGATGGAGAAGCAGGGGTCCTTTTTAAGACAATAGGCAGGCTTATCATTTCCTACAGCAGATACCTGATTGTCTTTGTCAGAATTTGCAGAAAGGGGGTCAAGACGAAGCAGCCGGGAGCTCTGCATGATGAAAAGCCATTTTTTTTCCTTATTAAAAGAGTGAAGAGGACAAAAACCAAGAGCGCAAAGGAGAGCAGGCCTCAGCTCAGCAAGGACACCGTGGAAGTGTATCTTGGCTCACCGCGCTCAGACAGGGAGTAGGAAGAATGCACCCCCAGCTCCTTCCGACGCTCAGCATGAAGCGAGACGTAGGCGTCACAGAACAACCAGAGGATTGCACAAATACGGCCGAGAGCAGCTCGGGGCTTCCTGTGTCAGAATTGGACAGCGAGGCGAATTGGAGACAGCCGAAAGGGAATCACGGCCAGCAAAAACTTGGTTCTGCGGCCTGGTTAGACATGATTTCTGTGCGGGAGCTCTCGGAGGCGGCGCTGTGAGTCAGCACGGCCACATCCAAACCAGAGTCAAAGGGTGACTGAGACAGCATAAATGCAGTTCTGAGAATACGAGAGCGACACGGTTCTCGGAGATGGGATCAACTCTTCTCTCCAGACATGCAGGAGGCCGGTTGGGGGCAGGGGGGATCTTTTTGGAGGAGTCCTCACCAAATCCCACATTGTTTTCTAAAATGAGGCTTGGCTGAAGCCGTGTCTGAGGAAGATTTGCTTACTTGTAGAAAAATCCTTCTCCTGAGACTGTGTTTTTTAAGGGGGGGGGGAACACTACAGGCCAACCCAAATCGACTGCCAATATTAACCCTTTTAAGGCTTCTGCCACCCCTCCAAACATCAACTGTGCAAAGACTCACTCAGGGAAGGAGAAAAGCAACCCAGAAGTCTAGCATGGAAATGCTGTGTCTGGTGCTGGTTATTAAATGCCGTGTCTGATCTTGGTTACCATGTCTTGTCGACACTCATATACCAGTTTCTGGAGGGGTCGGCACAGAAGTTGAAAGCCGTGTTTAGATGTCTGCCGATCCGGTGGTTTTGCTGAAAGTTTTAAAAGGGTTTAAGATTTTGAGAGGCGTTTAAATTGAACAGGATAATGGATCGATGTGAGGCTTAGTTGTATAGCTGGGTCTCAGACGGCATCCTGGTGGATTCTCGGTAGCCCTCTACGGAAGGCAACTGGAGACACGATGATTTTAAGTACGCTTCTTTTGGTTTCAGCAACGGGGCCGCAAATTGGGCCACAAACCTTGCCCCTTTGCCACAAATTCATTTTTAACCTTCATCTGCCTAGTTATTTTTGAGTCCAGTTTTTTACAGTGTATATGGGGACAAGGGGAGAATCTTCTGTGCTTTTGCACATCCCCCCCCCTGCCCCCAGGCCTTATTGCTGCTTTATTGTGTAACTTTTCAGTGACAAATGAGCTGGGAAGAAATGGTGCATCCTTAACGGGATGCAACTTCCAACCGGGAGATGGGGAAGGAGGACGGAGGGTGGAGTCTGGCTGTATCTGTGCTCTGAATCCAGTTTAAATCAGTTTCTAAACAAAATACCCATTATTGGATTATTACAAGATTTGTGTCTCACCTGACTCAGTTTTTCCCTTCCTTATTCTTTTGCAATAAACGTTTGTGATGAAATCTTAAATGCATTAAAAAAAAAAGAGCGTTCAGGGAAACAGCAAAGAACAAGTCAGCGTGATTGATCCCTCTGGGAAAAATTACTTGTTCTGTTTCTGTCTCACAGACCCACGTTTACATCCCACCGTTTTTCCAAAGCAAGGCGGCTACGGATCTGGGGTAGGAAATGCCTGGAGATTTGGGAGGGGGGGAGCCTGAGGAGAGAAGGGTTTGGGCTTCAATGAACTGATCTTTGTTGCCTGAATATCAGTTGTAATCCCAGGAGATCTCCAGCCGCCACCTGGAGGTTGACAACCCTAGGGCTACCCCATTTGTCGCCATCCTAAGAGCCCAGAGGAGCCCGTCCTAAGAGCCCAGAGAGAACGGGGTTCGGCTGAGCCCATCCCGTGAGTTCTGAGCCATGTGAGAATTCCAACCTAGGCTTCCTCAGCCGACTCTTCACTGCCAGAATCCCTGGTTGTTTGCTAGTTTGTTCTATCCCAGGATGTTGGGTGTTTGTTTGTTTGTTATTTTATAGATGGTTTTGAATGTAGGGTTTTAACACTCTTTTAAAAAGTCACCTTGTGTGCTTTCCATAGAAAAATGAAGTCCCATTGTGTGCCATGGCGGTGACTCCCAGGTAAGTTTGTATAGCAGGGGTCACCGACGTGGTGCCCACGAGTGCCATGACGACCATGGCCACCTTTCCCAGTGCCCACTAAGCATAAGAAAGTGGGTGGAGCCAGCGCTTCTGACCGGCCCCTGGAGAGCTGGTTGGCTGGGAAGACTGAAATAATATTGTTTTAGTGGCATCTCCCACCACAATGTGGTATTTATTAACCGCCTTTTCCCCTGCACTTGGTCTTCCTGCCCATCCTCCCCCCATTTTGTGCTTGGCCCCGCCTCCTGCGGCAGCCATTTTCTGCACCTACCACCCTGTCTCAGAATTCCAGGCTCAAAAAGTTTTTTTTTTTTTTTGGGGGGGGGGGGCCCTGGTGCATAGGACTAAAGCTCGAACTGGCTCTCGTTCAAGAAATATTCTTCCAGTTACTCCACATTAGAGAAATACCTTTGACTTCAGTAGCAGTCTGGTGATGATCTTGTTTTACCAAGACTACAGAAACTTCCTAACTTTAAGAGTGGTTGAGCAGTGGAACAGCCTGCCTCGGGAGGTGGTGGATGCTCCTTCACTGGACGTTTCCAAGCGGAGGCTGGACGACCATCTTCCGGGTATGTCGTGGGGCTCTCTTTCGGCTACGCTCCTGCAGAGTGCAGGGGGTTGGACTAGATGACCTGCAGGGTCCCTTCCGACTCTAACATTCTGGGATTCCCATGTAGCTCAAACCTGCTAATCGAAAACGCTGTCCTTAAAAAAAGAAATCACTTGTTTGGGTAGTGTTGCTTTTGACGTTTTTGCTGTTGAGCTTCTTTTCTACTTTAGCTTCAACCTACGGGCACTAGTTGAAGGCTTCAGATCTTGTAATTCAGGACAGCCACTTCATGGAAGTGAGCAATGACTCACAAAAGCTCATACCCTACCACAAGTTTTCTTACTCCTTAAGGTGCTCCTGGTCTCTGGCTCTTTTCTAAATCTCTTTTTTAGGTTCTGTTCCCGTGGGTGCTGCTTTGCTGTGCTAGGTTCTGGAACTTCCTTTGCAGCATTTGTTGGAAGCACAATTAATAATCCCTTGAATAGTCATGTAATGACTTGAATATGGGAAATCACGCTGGTCGTGTCCCCCCCCCCTTTTTTTAAATTCCTTTTGTCCATTAAGAGATTCTCTGCCTGATTTGTCAAGACTCATTGACTAGATTTATTTTAAGAGCTTTTGCGTGTTTGAACAAGCGGCGGCTCTCAAAACACCCAGTGTTGGTTTCTTGACTATTTCAAATCCTTTGCTTGCACTAGAAGGTGGGGGGAACACAACATTAAATTATAAACAGTTACCAAAGGGGAAAAAATAATCTGACTGCGTATAGTGAGCTTCACGTATTTCTAGTATGAATTATGCTTGGAGGGCATAATTGGATTGTTTCTTTCAGGGAAAACCGATCCTTTTAATTGGGTTCCACTGTGATTTGTCAAGATGGAATGCGTGAACTTAACATCAGTTATTTTTTCATAAAATCCACGAAAGGGACCTATATCAGTAAATTAAATCATTAGTATTGCCTGGAAACTCTTGGGACTGCCCTGAGATGCTCTTGTATATTTTATGTGACTTAAAAGTATTGCTTTGGGGTTTTTTTACTTTATTTTAATTTCTAGCCCTTTGCGTTCCTTGCTTGTGGAGCAATCGCATTACAACCTGGAAAAATAATATGTACTTAAATCGGGCTAAAATATTTACTGGGATTGCAGCAGTATCAAACATAAGCCCGGTCTCTTTGAACACCGTTCAAAATCAGAATAGCATTGGAAATCGCATTGGAAAAAGTGCAGAAAAGGGCAACTAGAATGATAAAAGGGTTGGAACACCTTCCCTATGAAGAAAGGTTAATACGCTTGGGGCTCTTTAGCCTGGAGAAACAAGGGCTGAAGGGTGACAGGATCAAGGTTTATAAGATTATGCGTGGGATAGAGCAGATAGAGAAAGAAATACTTTTCTCCCTTTCTCACAATACAAGAACTCAGGTGGGCACTCCATGAAATTGCTGAGCAGTCAGGTTAGAACAGATAAAAGGAAGTCCTTCTTCACCCAAAGAGTGATTAACACTTGGAATTCACTGCCACAGAAGGTGGTGGCAGCTACAAACATGGACGGCTTCAAGAGGGAATTAGATAAGCATATGGAGCAGAGGTCCATCGGTGGTTATTAGCCACAAGGTACAGATAGAAGAAGAAGAAGAGAGAAGAAGAGATTGGATTTATATACCCCGCCCTTCACCTGGAGTCTCAGAGCGGCTTACAAACTCCTTTCCCTTCCCCTCCCTACAACAGACACCCTGTGAGGTAGGTGGGGCTGAGAGAGCTCTGACAGAAACTGTTCTTTTCTAAGAACAACTGTGCCAGAGCTTGTGACTGACCCATTCAGAGACACCATTCTTCACAGAAAGCCTGTGGCTATGATTTGCTGGGATAATTTGTGCCAGAGTGGGTCTGTAGCAAGGCCTTGAACACAGGAAACTACCTTATACTGAATCAGGCTGCCTATTGCCTACCCAGACTGGCTGCCGCTTTTCAGGTTCTCAGGTTGAGGTCTTCCCCTTCTCCTACCACCATCTCCTTTTAAGTGGACATGCCGGGGATTGAACCTGGGGCCTTCTGCCTGCCAAGCAGATGCTGTACCACTGAGCCACGATCCTTTTGAAGCCTTGGGAGCAGGAAAAAACCATGCAGGGTATTGGTAAGTTTGGACCATTGGCAGGATAGTTCTACCATGGACCCTGAATCCTGCCTAATTAAAATCAGCATCTCGACTTTTATGAGAAGACAATGGAAACAAGTGAAAATTGGGGAGTACCAGTATAATGTGCAGTCCTAGAGACCTACCCTGGCTAGGAGAAAGACTGCCACTTATTTACTTATTATTATTAAATTTATACCCTGCCCTACCCAGCCTAGGCCGGCTCAGGGTGGCTTACAGAAGAAGTAATAATGCAGAAGAAGAATAAATACATTGTCGAAGGCTTTCACGGCCGGAGTTCATTAGTTGCTGTAGCTTTTCTGGGTTGTGTGGCCGTGGTCTTGGCACTGTAGGACCTGACGTTTCGCCCGTAGCTGTGACTGGCATCCTCAGAGGTATAACACAGAAAGATGGAGTCCTCTCTGTGTTAAGGTGAGCAGAAAAACGGTAGGCAGGTAATAAGTAATTTAAACATAAAACCATCACTTCACCTATCAGCTTTAGCTTTTGCATGTCGTTTAAGGGCATCCCTGTGGGTTATAACTGGCAAAAGTGTACGTGGAAGGAGTCAACAGAGACTCCCCCAAGCAGCCTGCTGTTTGTCCCCAAGCTCTCTGAGGACCACAAACGAAATGTGCCACCTCACGGGGCGGGTTGTGGCCTGCAGTCACAAATGGAGAATCTTGTACAATCACCTCTTTCTCTTTCCTGCAATGCACGGGAAAGCTTATACCCAGGGTAAAACTTTGCTGGTCTTACAGGTGCCACTGAATTCAAACTTTGTTCTCTCTCTCCCACGTGCACCTTGCATCGGTGGGAGAAAGGGGCGATTTTACCCCATTCACCAGCATGGTTGCAGTCCCCCTCCCCAATCCTGTGGTGCTTTTTGGTTGTGACATTCTTCCCACTCTCAAGAGGGGGGATTTGGGGGGAGGACAAGCATCATGGGGGAAGCAAAAGGTGGGGGCAAGATGTGCTGCATCAACGCTTTCCGTGACCTGTTCCACGGCATCCTTGCACCGTCCTGAAGCGGGGTTGTCACTGATCAGCCAAATCAAAGGGAGGATGGGTAGTTTGCAAATGGAAAACTAGAAGGTATTGCAGAGTTTCCTTAATATAGGGTTGCCAGGAGTCCTCTTTTTTTGGTATCTGTCCTCGTTGGGGGCTCTTTAGAAACCTGATAGAAATGGCCTCTTCTGGGGTTGGAAGGTTAGGAATATCCCTAGTTAGTACCAATTATCACAGCTTAAATAGGAGTGGTACTTAAAATGACACAGTGATCATTTGTTTGAAGCAGTCAGTCGGGAAACGGGCCCCCTTTTTTTGCTTTTAAAAATATGGAAATCCTACTTAAAATAACAACAATAACAGTATTTCTGTGTCATGTTATGACAGGCACCCTCTAGTTCCACTAGGTTTAACCACTAGGCAACTATATAGTTTTCTCAGATTGTATGGCCAATTGTTCCATAAAATATTCCTTCAATTAAAAGAGAGGAGCACCACTGGACATGTGATTGTACTGGAGGCCTCATTTGCAATTTTGCATTTTTCTTCCTTGCCTAGTGGTTAAACTTTCCTTTGTTTTCTGGTCTTTATTGATTTTAAACTTTATGTAGGGTTGTATGCATTTCTGTTTATATAATAGCCAATGTGTTCCATATGCATTTTGTATTAGACCTCTGAAGAAGGCCTGTTAAGGCCGAAACGTGTCAGGTCTATTTTATCAGCCCTTGTATATTTTCACAATTCTTTATGAGGTATGAATGGGCCCCTATACAATGTTTTAATCTGTGTTTAATAAATACATGTATGTTTTTGTATGTTTTTTAAGTGGATTTTAAATTTGGCCCTTTTTTGTTTTGGACTAACCTTTTCAGGTACTGAATTCTTTATTTTGGGTTCAGTTTTCTTCCCTCTCATTTTTGGTTCTTGGGAAAACTCAGTCATCACCTCAGAGAAGGATTTGGGGGGAACCGACAGAGAAATGGTGTGGGGGGGAACTACTGTCATTTTACTGTGTGAGATGGCAAGATCCATTTGCAAACATCACTGAAGTGGATTGAAACTGCATTGTGCAAAAGCAACTTCTGCCATAGCAGGGTGTGGTGGATGGCCTCTAGTTCCGCCCTCCAGGCATCCCAGCCAATCCCTGCCTATGGGGGAGACAGGATCAGCCAATGAGAGGCCGCAGAACCTCTGGGGGAGGGGAAGAGGAAAATGGCGGGAAAACTCATCACCTCAGAGAAGGATTGGGGGGGGAAGTCACAGAGAAATGGTCCGCCATTTTACTGTGTGAAATGGCAAGATCGACTTGCCAACATCGCTGAAGTGGATTGAAACCACCTTATCCAGCATGTGCAAAAGCAACTTCTGCCATAGCAGGGTGTGGTGGATGGCCTCTCGTTCCGCCCTCCAGGCGTCCCAGCCAATCCCTGCTTACAGGGGGACAGCATCAGCCAATGAGAGGCTGCAGAACTTCTGGGGGAGGGGGAAGAGAGAAAAATGGCGGGAAAGCCTGTCATCGCCTCAGAGAGGGATTTTGAGGGGGGAAGCAGCAGAGAAATGGGGGGGGGGATGACGACTCCCAGGGGAGCAGCCAGGTCGTTAAAAGGCTTCGCCCGGTGAAGGAAAAGCCGGAGAGGCAGGAGTAGAGCAGGGATCCCGCGTTCCCCAAAGGAAAGAGGAGGGTCAGGGACTCCTGAGGGAAACCTCCCAAGAGACAAGCCGGCCCTCTTTCGACAGGCCGAGATTCTTGGGCTTAGAGGGGAGCTGGAAGTAAAATCCTTCATCTCCCCTCTGGCAGAAACGCCAAGTCAGTTCGGTCAAGCGGAGGCGGTGTGGAGCTCTTAGCTGCTCCAGAGCAGGGCCGGGCCTCTTCCATGCAACCCATAGCGCCTCACGGTCCTTGCCTGATCCACCAGCCCACTCAGCACTGAGCCCTCCTAAGGGAGAGACAATAGACGCATTAGTGATTATTATTATTTTTTTTAAAGGTGTTGGTGTGAATCACTCCAGAAGAAAGGGTGGTGTTGGGGGGGGAAGCAGTAGAATTGCCTCACATCAGCATTCTGCCTCCCCGGGCTTGCTCTGTAACAGAACTGTGTAATGCAGCACGGGTAAAATGGGCTCAGGGATCGCTTGCATAATCCTAACTAAAATCGACTGGGGTCCAGCATTCCCTCTGAGCCGAGTTAGAGTGAGCTGGCTCACAGTTTTTTAGCCTCCGGCTCACAGCACAGTTAAAATGGCCTCAGGGACTGCTTGCATAACCCTAACTAAAATCGACCGGGGGGCAGTGTTCCCTCTGAGCCGAGTTAGTGTGAGCTGGCTCACAGTTTTTTAGCCTCCGGCTCACAGCACAGTTAAAATGGCCTCAGGGACTGCTTGCATAACCCTAACTAAAATCGACCGGGGGCCAGTGTTCCCTCTGAGCCGAGTTAGTGTGAGCTGGCTCACAGTTTTTTAGCCTCCGGCTCACAGCACAGTTAAAATGGCCTCAGGGACTGCTTGCATAACCCTAACTAAAATCGACTGGGGGCCAGTGTTCCCTCTGAGCCGAGTTAGTGTGAGCTGGCTCACAGTTTTTTAGCCTCCGGCTCACAGCACAGCTAAAATGGCCTCAGGGACTGCTTGCATAACCCTAACTAAAATCGACTGGGGGCCAGTGTTCCCTCTGAGCCGAGTTAGTGTGAGCTGGCTCACAGTTTTTTAGCCTCCGGCTCACAGCACAGTTAAAATGGCCTCGGGGACTGCTTGCATAACCCTAACTAAAATCGACTGGGGGCCAGTGTTCCCTCTGAGCCGAGTTAGTGTGAGCTGGCTCACAGTTTTTTAGCCTCCGGCTCACAGCACAGTTAAAATGGCCTCAGGGACTGCTTGCATAACCCTAACTAAAATCGACTGGGGCCAGTGTTCCCTCTAAGCCAAGTTAGTGTGAGCTGGCTCACAGTTTTTTAGCTTCCAGCTCACAGCACAGTTAAAATAACCCTAACTAAAATCGACCGTGGGCCAGGGTTCCCTCTGAGCTGAGTTAGTGTGACCTGGCTCACAGTTTTTTAGCCTCCGGCTCACAGATTTTCGTCTTCGCTCAGGAAAGAGGGCTCCAGAGCAAACTCATTTATGCAGCGGCCAAATTGCTCACTCACAATTTTAATGCCAGTATCTTGGAAGTGTTAAGTGTACCTGCTAAGTGTAACCTGGTTAGTCAGTGGCAGCGTACAAAATGCTTTAACAGTGTTTCATAATCTGTGCGTACAACACTAGCTCACAAAGGAGAATTTTTGCTCACAAGGCGCCACAGCTTAGAGGGAGCATTGCTGGGGGGCGAGGTCACCTCTCCAGGAAGGTGTGAGGGGGTGGGGTGGGGAGCTGAGAAAGCAGCTGGCCATCACACCTGTTATCGATGGAGCAGTACTCTGTTCCGCAAGGTGCTGACTTTTACAGAATTAAAGAAGGAATGGTCATCGCATGTGCTACTGTAAAGGAAAAACCCAGTTTTCATTTATTTTGCTAGTGGGGCTTCTGGCCACCCTCGCTGGACCACCTCCGCTTCCAGAAGTTGTGTACAAAAGGGACATTGCAGAGCTGGGGAAAGCACAGAGGAGGGGCAACCAAGATTTTGAGGGGGTTGATGCACCATCCCCATGAGGAAAGGCTGAAGGGTCTGGGACTTTTCAGTTTAGGAAAGAGACGATTAAGGGGGGACATGATGGGGGTTTCTAAAATTATGCATGGGGTGGAGAGGGTTGACAGAGATAATTTTTACTCCCTCTCCCCAAATACTAGAACTCGAGGGCATCCAATGAAGCTGATGGGCAGTAGGTTCAGAACGGACAAAAGGAAATACTACTTTACACCGAGAGTGATTAAAAGGTGGAATTCTCCACCAGTGGATGTAGTGATGGCCACAGGAATAGACAGCTCGAAAAGGGGGTTAGGGAGATTCGTGGAGGATAGGTCTATCAGTGACTTCTAGGTATGGTGGCTGAGGGGAACCTCCACATTCAGAGGCACTAATCCTCTGAGTCCCAGGACAGCCAGGAGGCAACATCAGGGGAAGGCCTCACACCACACATCGCATCACAGATCAGGAACATGGTAAGTTTGAGTTTTGTGTAACCTTTAGACCAAGCCTGAAACTGATGCTTCTGCCACCATAGAATGTTTATTAAGGTCCACACTGCAATAGTTGCTTTGTAAGAAGGTGAACTGGTGTTTGTCAGTGAAGAGAATGTGAAAGATGGACAGATGCATCATCATGTCTAACACAATGTGTCTGCAATGAGGATAGAAATGAGGTGGATAGAAATGGGGAGGAAATGGAGAAAAACTTGCCCTGCCACTATCTAGGTTCTACTTCTCCCTCTCCCAAAATACAGAACTTGAGGGCATCCAATGACATGATAGAGGTTTATAAAATTATGCATGGGATGGAGAGAGTTCACAAAGAGAACCTTTTTCTCCCTCTCCCAAAATACTAGACCTTGACAGCATCCAATGAAGCTGATGTGCAGTAGGTTCAGGATGGACAAAAGGAAATACTACTTTACACAGAGAGTGATTAAAAGGTGGAATTCACTGCAAGAGGATGTAGTTATGGCCACAGGAATAAACAGCTTAAAAGGGGTATTAGAGTCATGAAGGATAAGTCTAGCAGTGGCTACTAGCCATGGTGGCTGAGGGGAACCTCCACAATCAGAGGCACTAATCCTCTGAATCCCAGAGCCAGGAAGCAAAATCAAGGGAAAATCTCAGCCTCTATGCTCTGTTGCTGCACCTCTAGAGGAACTGGCTGGCCACTGTGTGAGACAGGAGGCTGGACTAGATGGACCCTCACTGGTCTGATCCAGCAGGGCTCTTCTGATGTTCTTATCAGGGGAAGGCCCCGGCCTCTCTGACCTGTTATTGGCCCTCCAGAGGAAGTGGCTGGCCCCTGTGTGAGACAGGAGGCTGGACTAGATGGACCCTCACTGGTCTGATCCAGCAGGGCTCTTCTGATGTTCTTATCAGGGGAAGGCCCCGGCCTCTCTGACCTGTTATTGGCCCTCCAGAGGAAGTGGCTGGCCCCTGTGTGAGACAGGAGGCTGGACTAGATGGGCCCTCCCTGGTCTGACCCAGCAGGGCTCTTCTGATGTTCTTCTTAGGGGAAGGCCTTGGCCTCAATGCCCTGTTGTTGGCCCTCCAGAAGAACTGGTTGGCTCCTGTGTGAGACAGGATGCTGGACTGGATGGACCCTCCCTGGTCTGACCCAGCAGGGCTCTTCTGATGTTCTTATCAGAGGAAGGCCTCGACCTCTCTGCCCTGTTGTTGGCCCTCCAGAGGAACTGGCTTGGCCACTGTATGAGATGGGATGCTGGATTAGATGGACCTTCACTGGTCTGATCCAACAGGGCTCTTCCTATGGTCTTACAGCCTGATATGCCAGCAGGTGGTCGTGGGTAGAGAATCCTGCAATATGCAGCTTTTTTTGCAAAGCCGCATGAAAGCTCTTCAGCGCTCACCGAGACAAAATTGTAAGCAGGACTCTGGAAAGGTGGCCTACAAATCTCGTAAATGCACACACACACGTATATATCGTCCTCATTTCTTCCAAGCATCATTGAGTCCCAACAAGGAACTGCCTCCTCGCTGAGGATGCCACCAAATTTGCCATTCACATTGCTTTGATTTGAAAATCCCCATTTTTGGTGTCATTTCTCCCCTCTACCGAGTCTTCACATCTATGTCAGGATTTCTTCCCATGACATGTATGCAAATGCCAGCATTCTTTTGTGCCAGTCGTGTCTGAAATTGCATTTGTGACTGTTGAACCAGGTACACACAAAAATTGCGACCACAAGGAAAATGGGTGCAGTAGACCTCTATAGATGGTATTACCTGTGTCAACATTAATGTGCCGAGGTGGGGAGGGGTGCACATCCCTACCTCAAATGTGCTGGGTCCCCATTGTCTGAAGCAGTATCAAAGAGGATGGATGGCATTTGTTGGGATGAAGTTTGTGTCCAGTCAGGCACCTCTAAGACCAATAAAGGTTAATCCTGGGTGCATGCACACTTCTTCAGACACAGTAAAAAAGAGTTGCAGAGTTCTGAAAATCTCATTGGTGGGAGAAGTAAAACTCGATGGTTTTCTCTAGGGGTGAAGGTTTATTGTGAGAAGTTGCTGTGCAGAGAGATTACAGTACGCCCGGTGTATTGGCACATGAAAATATGCTAGAAAAGCAAGTTGATAAGTTCAGTCTTGGGTGGGGGATGAGGGCTATGGAGGGCCTTAAAGTAATCGTCTATAAAAGTTTACCAAAAGAAAGTCTCTGAACCTACATGTTGGGCCATATGATTTTTGAATGCGTGTGCAGGTCGAGAACCAACCATCAGGGAGTCTTAGCTCATTCTGGTTGGTCCAGATATTTCCACAAGGGGAGTGTCTGAGAACGGAGGTTTTTATTGTGTTTCAGGTCAGCGCCTGGTGAACTTTAGTTTGGCTCCATGGATCCTCAGGCTTCCAGTGCAAACAGTCAGTATGCGCTTGTAGATAACAGGAGTACCCAAGGGCTGTACCCTTAGATCGCAGATTAGCTGATTGTACAAAGGAGTGTGTGTGTGATGAAGAAAAATATTTCATGCAGATGCTAATAAATGCATTTTTTAAAACTATGTAAACTTTGGAACAATTCATCGAAATAGCTAGTTCTCGGACTGCGAGGAGGAAATGATTCGGAAGATCCCAAGTCCGGTACTAAAAGTGCAGAGAATGTTGCCAAAAAGTTTGGTGCTCAGTGTTAAGATCTATAACTTGAGATCTCTGAGAAAGGACGGCTCTTCCCTCCCTCCTCCTCCCCCCTTGTCTGCGCTGCTGTTCACCCCTCGTTCATTCCCTGGGAGCTTTTTGATTTATTCCTGTGTTCAAAGCTATTAAATTTTAACTTCGACATAACCAGCAAAAGCAACAGTTTATACTTAGAATGCTATTGGAGATAGCAATTGAGAGATTCCTTGTAGATCAGAGGTGGTTGGTCTTCCATGTGGCTAGTGCAGAAGATTAGTATGATATGGTCGTCCATGCTGATATCAAGGATAACTTGCCCTTGTTCCCAAGGTCAGTCAGGTGGATTAGGATCTCCTTTCCCTCACTTAACTGTTCCTTGAAAAAAATGGCAACCCTTTAACTTTCACTGCCGCCACCTTGACTGAGGGCCAGTTAGCCAGGTTCTTGTGGGTCCAGATAGACCCCTGCCTGTTGTTACTGATGGGCCAACCGACCAACCTGAACTGTTCCTCAACATGCGTTCCTCAACATGCGTACAACAGCCTGAACTGTTCCTCAGCATGCATACAGGGAGGCAGTTTCAATTTGCTGTGATTTCGGCAGGGAAGGATGCTGTGGGAGGGAAATTCTCAGCATGGGCTCAAAGTTCTGCTCCGAGCGAATACCTGGCACCTGGTATATCTTGGCCGCTGTGTGACAGAGTGTTGGACTAGATGGGCCATTGGCCTGATTCAACATTGGCTTCTCTTATGTTCTTATGTTCTTATGTTCTTAAAGTTTCACCCAGTGCTTATCAGTTGGGCGGTGAACTTCTTTGCTTAAGAAGTGTTTTGTTTTGTTTTTTGTAAACGTTTGAGTGACAGGATGGCTGTCATTCAAGGAGCTCAGCTCTGCCTGCCAGGGTTTTTGAATCCTCATAATACAAAAAAGAGAGAGAGGGGGAAAAATTACATTATGAAGCAAAACAAGATACGACCCCCCTAAAGAGGAGCTGTTCATATGGACAAAAATTCTCACGCAGGACCAAAACATGTTAGAAGCCTTTAAAGGCTCTGCCAATGCTGAAAGCAGGACAGGGGAGGGAATTGTTAGTTGCAATAAGAACAAAGTTTGTCAGTGGCACCTTTAAGACCGACAAAGTTGAATTCTGCACGCACACGAAAGCTGATACCCAAAATTAAACTTTGCTGGTCTTAAAGGTGCCACTGGACTCAAACCTTGTTCTTTTGCTTCAGACCAACATGGGGATCCACCCGAATCTAGTTTCAATAAGGTTACGTCTGAAAATGGACTTCTGGTCTAAAAAAGTTGTTACCTGTGAGAGAAAATGGTGTTCATTTTAAGCTTGGTCTCAGGATGTGATAAAAACAAAAACTGACATAAAGGTGCACAAGAAAAAAAAATGTAGGGAAAAATGTATACGAGTGTTTCTAAAATACATTAAAATAAATTTGAAATGTGGTATCCACAGGTAGAAAAAAACCATCAAGCAAGGTCAGGAGGAAGCTAAAGAAAGCATTGTATAAATATACATTTTTTTTAAAAAAAAAAAGAATAAGCCTTACAACCCACCCAACAAAGCGCTGGTCAAGTTTCTTCATAAAAAGGCCACCCACAAAAAGCACAGACGCGGAAGCATCGTGATAAGGACAGGATCTTCCAGTTCGGCATTCAGAGCGGTCCAAAGCCAAGCTGCATAAAGTCATGAGGGAAAAAATAAAAACGGATGTGGTGAAAAGGGAAGTTTCTAAAATAGACTGTGGAAAAATTGAAATGATGATGTCGTGCAGATAGTAAAGAGAGAGAGAATCATAGGGGACTTTTGTACCATAGACTGAGGGTAGCCGTCTATATCTGGAAAGCAGAATTATTAAAAAAAAAGTGGGAACATGCCGACGGGGTGGTCAAGTAGATGTATACACGCATTATTTGGTGTGGTAGAGTAGGGGGGAAAATGTTTTTAAAAACCTTTTTATTACCACCACCCCAAAAGGCATGTTCAAAGGGAAAATGCTAACTAGATTTGTATCAGTCAAGCAGAAGGAAGAAAGAAGACTGTGGGGAGCATCGATCGGGCACAGTCAGGTGGGGGTCGCCATGTTGGTCTGAAGCAGCCAATCAGAGTGTGAGCCCAGCGTGGCACCTGGAAGACCACAGAGTTTGGATGTCCCTGGAGCATCCAATATCCCATTACACATTCAAAACCCCAGAGCCCTTCACCATGGCAAGCCCATAATTCATTTTGGCATATCACGTGCATAAGTATTGCTTAGGTAAACATTCAGTGAGAGAATTAATGGCTGAGTTCAGACTGGCCGTTTGAAGCGGGAGCCAGTCATGGCAAAAAAGCCCCGGAAAAACTGTTCCAGGTTTTCCCAGTCACACTGCGCGGACTGATGCAGGAACATACCAGGAGGAGGCACACGGGAGTGTTCAGACTGCTGGCCTGGAGGCGCAGCTGTAAACAGCTTTTCCCTGGTAATTCGGCTATGTAAGCATGAGCGCATAATTGCATCTGGCCGATTTGGGGAAGATCCCGTTGCGCCGGCACTGCATTGGGCGGTAGAGCGGAGCACAGCCAATCCTATTGCTGCTGCCTTATGCACAACGCGGGTTGCTCCCAGCTTTTTGGGTAGGCATTCACACTTCTGGGAAGCAGAATGAAGCAGGATAAAGGCATTCTCTGGGATTTGCTACCGCTTTCACCAGGTATCTTTTAAATGCGGGAGCAGTACGGGTTGACTACGGGTGGGGAAAATGCCAGGCAGACGTGCCTGTGTGAACGCCCCCTTTAATCCACTTGTAAAACGTGGCTATAGCAGGACAAACTGCCAGTCTGAACTCAGCCAATGATTGTTCAATAACACAGAGTTACCATGGGAAGGCATTCCTTCCATACCGTGTCCAATTTTTCCCCAAAATCCCTTTGCTAATGACCATCCTCTTTATAACATTTCCTAAAGAATATTCACACAGATAACAGTGCACTTTATTTTGTACGTGGGAGAGCAAATTTAAACATTCCATCAGGATGTGAACCATATTGTGTTCCAATACTTGGGAGCAAGTTTTTGTAGTAACATACATACATACCCTGAGGAGTAATCTCCCAGCTGCTCAGTTTTTTTAAAAAAATCTATTTAATATATAATAAAAGACATACCAAAAAAAAAGCTAGTTTCAAATTAAAACAAAATTCTTCACAGGCCCTTCATAGTTCTGACAAGAGCTGTCCTTGAAATAGCAGTTGTCTCGGAGCTCTCTCAGCCCCGCCTGCCTCACAAGGTGTCTATTGTGGGAAGGGGAAGGGAAAGGAGATTAAGAACATAAGAGAAGCCAATGTTGAATCAGGCCAGTGGCCCATCCAGTCCAACACTCTGTGTCACACAGTGGCCAAAAATACCAGGTGCCCTCAGGAGGTCCAGCAGTGGGGCTAGGACACTAGAGGCCCTCCCACTGCTGCCCCCTCCAGCACCAAAAATGTAAGCCACTCCAGCACCAAGAGATTGTAAGCCGCTCTGAGACTCCAGCCGAATCTGTATTTGCATTTTTAAATCAGTTTCGTGCTGCATTTGCATTTTTGAATCAGTTTCATGCTGCTGTGATGCTGTCTTTTCCTGTGCTTGACATCACAGAAGCACAAAAATGATTTAAAAATGCAAATGCAGATTCGACCTCCCAGTGAAGGGTGGGGCATAAATCCAATCTCTTTATAGGCAACTCCTACTAGCAAAATGGATAGTCCCCAGTGGAGCAATGAAAGACAGCTATTCACAGGCAAGACGGATGCTTTAGCACACTGTGAGAGTTCCCCCAGTATACAGAAAGAGATTCATTTGCAAATTTTAAAAAGAAAAAGAGCCCAGTGAGGTCTAAACATACTCAAATCCTTCAATATCTAATGGCTCCAGGAGGGTAATTGAGCGCCTATTAAAGGGGGGGAATAATTTTCTCACAATACAAGAACTTGTGGGTACTCAATGAAATTGCTGAGCAGTCAGGTTAGAATGGATCAAAGGAAGTCCTTCTTCACCCAAAGAGCGATGAACTCGTGGAATTCCCTGCCACAGGGGGTGGTGGCAGCTACAAGCATGGACAGCTTCAAGAGGGACTTGGATAAGCATATGGAGCAGAGGTCCATCGGTGGCTATTAGCCACAAGGTTTAGATAGGGATTCTCAGGCTGGGGCAAGTGATGCTCTGTCATCTTGGTTCTTGGTGGGGGGGTCAACAGTGGGAGGGCCTCTAGTGTCTTGGCCCCACTGCTGGATCTCCTGAGGGCACCTGGTATTTCTGGCCACTGTGTGACCAGGAGTGTTGGACTGGAGGAGCCATTGGCCTGATCCAACACTGGCTTCTCTTATGTTCTCATATTGCCTTCTTGAGATACTAACAGTTTAGGGTTGGGGAATATATACCATAAGGCATGCATGCTGCTTCCTACCACTTCACTAAGTAAAGACTGAAGACTTCCTCCAACCTAAATTGCTTTTCCTTCAACAGAAGAGCTGCTTGATCTGGAAGCTCCTCCAGCCTATAGTAGGATACTGCCCAGTATGTGGAAGGAGGTGTAAAGATGTGCCCCACTGTGTTAATCCTCAATCTCGTTCCAAATCTCAGCAGGCAGGATAATTATGCTACTTGCCTGGACTACTGTGGTTCAGAGCTACGTGAACAGGTTTCTAGTCTTAAGAGTTTATGGACCTTGTGATGCTGTGTTGGACTACTAATTGTTTATTTCTCTTGTTGTTCCTTGCAAGCCCATGGTTTATATGTTTTTAGGTATCTGCCCACAAGGGTCATTACATAAGCTAGTCTGTGGAACCAAAACGTTAACATTAATGAAATTCAGAATTTCATTTATTGGGGTGACAAGCAGCATCTTTTGTATGAAAACCGGTCCTTAATGTGCGTTTGCGTGCATGTGTTCCAGGAGAAAGGGCTGCTGCTTCCAAGACAGCAGAGGGAGATGTTTTTGCCTTTACCTTCTTGGAGGTGGAAAGTACAGCGTGGTGCCAGTTATAGGGGACTGGTCTGGCATAGTTTTGAAGTCTGGAATTCTTATGGATCTGAAGAATTACTCCTTGGCTCTTTATGTTTCTCAGAATTGCTAGCTCAAAACAGGAATACGTAGCTGGTAATATCTCCTTAGCTGTTTGGGTTGTGAAAGGTGACAGCCTGGTGCTCAAAATAGTTTAAATTTGAGTTTTTGTGTCTGAGGTTTCTTTTGTGGTATAATTAAAACAGGCAATGATTTCAACTTGACCTCTTGAACTCCAGTGATCAGGTCCCTTAGATTTGGTTTTATTCACGCAATACAAGGACCTTGTGCCTTCTCTTCCCCTACTGTATCCTTCCTGCCCCCTCAGTCTTCCCATTCGTACCTTAGTGCTTGCCCAAATGTCTGGCAGGCCGCCCAGAGGCCCAGTTTACTTTTTAAAAGGAAGTGCTCTTGAATTAGTAGGCAGACCAATTGAAGTCCGTTTGCATCACTTGCTACAACTGAGTTGCAGAAATCAGAAATCCCCCAGATGTCATTTTGAGCCGATTGCATAAAGGGCCTTAGAGGGACTTTGTGCGTGGCAGTGCAGGGAGGCAAGAAAACGGTGATGTGGATGGGGAAGAAGGCTCATGAGTTCTCATCTGAGCTGTTCCAGAGGAGGCTCCTTAGCAACCGGATTGGGGTGGGGAGGCTGCTGTGGACACACTGGCCTTATTAAGTGGGAGAGCTTGACTGTGGATGACGTCCAGTGTCTACTGTTAAGGCAGAAAGTTAGCTTCAAAATTAACCTCCTAGGGTTGCCAGCCTCCAGGTGGGGCCTGGGGGGATCTCCTGCTTTTACGACTGACCTCCAGCTGACAGAGATCAGCTCCCCTGGAGAAAATGGCTGCTTCGGAGGGTGGACTCTCTGGCCTTGGACCATGCTGAGGCCCCTCCCCTCCCCAAACCCCACCCTCTCCTAGCTCCACCCCCAAAGTCTCCAGGTATTTTCCAACCCCTACCTGGCAACCTTAGAACCCCCCGAGTTGTCATGAGAACCATTTCAAAGTTTCCCCTTCATCTCATGATGTGCCTTCTGATTTGGAGGAGACAGAGGATAGGTGGATAAGGAGCTCCTTAGATGAGCGTCTGAACAGAGTCTGTGGAGTTTTCTATATATTTTTTAAAAATATATATAATTTTTATTATTTTCAATCCAATGCAAAAATAAACATTTGCATAAAATGGAACAGGTGTTCGGTAATAAATCGGACAAGAATCAGGACAAATTGAAACGTCATAAAGAGACCTAACAGAGGCTTCAAAAATGCCAAAGGTCTTGATAATAGCGATGATTGGGGAGAAAATCCCCATTAGACAAGTATGTGACCACTGGAAGCCAAATGGCTTGAAATGTGCGTAGGTCATGGCCACCCGTGGAGAACACAGCGCTCTGTGAGACAGTTTTTTCCTAGGAGAAAATGTTCCCTGGAGTTTTCTATGTGAGTTTTTGGTTTTGACCTACACACAAAAGAGCTTGGGACTGGCTCTTTATTTCGATGTCCCATTGGATTAGTGAGAATGCCCTCCTAATAAACCGAGATGTTCAGTGTTGGGACATCAAGCACACTGTTAATGGATATTAAACTGAGACATGCTGTAAAGAGAATTCTGATAGGAAACCAGGTGTGGTTATCTATGTTGTATGCAGGCCCCGAAAGAAACCCCAGTACCCTAAACCAGAGTTTAATCGAGGTTAAGAAACCTGATTTATGGGGGAAGGGACTGAACTCTGGTTAACCTGCACACCTGCATTAGTAAGTGGGGTTAGCTTCCAAGCAGGGTTCTCCATGCGAGAAGGGAAGGGGAAAGGAGAAAGGAGTGAGATGTGCATATTCCTCCGGCACCCAGCCAAGCTCATGCATGTACCTGGTTAATGTTGATGCCTTTTCAGAGGTTTGCTCAGTGACTGTTGCACCAACTGCACCAATCTGGTTGGATAGATTTCATTTCAGCTTGCCATTTTCTGTTGGTTCTACCCTCTTGGAAGCCTTTTTCACTTAGAAGCCTAAATTAAACATAGGAGTGAGGGTTTTGCATGATATTTTCATATTAAGTGTAAATAGCCATTTGGGTAGTTTGTTTTCGAATGGGAGGAACGGGTGGTTAGATGTCACACGAACAAAGTTTATGGAAAATAAAGGTTGGTTTGGGAAGTAACTCTAGAAGCAAACTTTTTCCAGCCCTCCAACACACAAGCCCTCCCTTATTTTGTGTGAGGCCTCCTCAGACGGAAGACTGCTCCAGACGTATATTGTGAAACGGCAGTAAGGCAATTCCCACATTTCTGTTGTTCCTTAATTGGAAACATTCTTCTTCCTTCCTCTTTGTAGAAGTTACTAGCCACAATGGTAGTTTTGTGTTTCAGAACCCCGTTCTGTTTTGATTCAGTCCTGAGGCAGCTTTGTCGCTGTTACGTAGGCGGGTCACCGTGTTGGCCTACAGCAGCAGAGCAAAGCCTGAGTCCAGCGGCACCATTGAGACCAACAGGGTGTAATTCTGGGTATCAGCTTCCGTGTGCATGCACACCTCTCCAGATTTATACCAACTCTGGGTTGGGACTTTCCTAGAGATTTGGAGGTGGGGCTTGGGGAGAGGAGGCGCCTCAGCGGGGTTATTATTACGAACTGAGATCGAGGCAGCTCTTAAACAAGTGATTTCGTTCATTCAGCTCATAACGTAACACGGAACCAAAAATGCATAGAACAATGCTAACTTTTATACGTTTAGAACTGGTAAAACCACACCTCCAAGACAGATAACAACCAATGAACAAACAGCGCTTGGGACCAATGGGAATTGTTCCCGCCGAAGTCGGGGTTCGTTTGGATTGGTCAGCTTCCCGAGACCAACCAATCCTGTTGCCCCTTTCAGGATACCAAGAGCTAGTGGAGTTAGTGTCTGAAGCTCAGTCTTGTTTACCTTAAACAATGTCCCATTTAGGTTACATAAGCACTGCACATAAGTAACTACAGGTTTCATAGAATCACACATAATCAATAGGCAGTGTCAATAAATGAATACATAACACCTATAATGCCGTAGACCAGGGGTGTCAAACATGCGGCCCGGGGGGCGGATCAGGCCCCTGGAGGCCTTCCATCCGGGGAACTGGCCGTCTCCTGCTTCCAGTTCTGCTGCTGCTGCTGCGTCATCGCTTGCTTCGCCAGGCTCTCTCAATCACTCGGCCATTTCACGTTTCCCCCCTGGAAAACTCAGAACTCTTAAGCATGAGATTCCTGCGGTGAATGTCAGTAGATCAAAAGTAGGTTTGCAGCTTACAGAGCTAATGTTTTAAGCATGTTTTTATTTTAAGTAAAAAAAAATATATCTTTGTGTTTGTGTCCTTTATAAAGTTTATATCTCCGCTACCTGGCATGACATTTTATGGCACACACGGCCCAGCCCAACCAGGTCTCATTGATGTCAGATCCAGCCCTCATAATAAGTGAGTTCGACACCCGTGCCACAGAGTCCGCCCTCCAAAGCAGCCATTTTCTCCCAGAGGGCCGCTCTCTGTTGTCTGGAGATCAATCATAACTCTGGGAGGTCTCCAGGCCCCAACTGGAGGTTGGCAACCGTAGCTGTGGCCCTGTTGAAGGGGTCGTGTGATTTATTGCCAGAGTTATTTTATTTATTTTCTGCCAGCTTGCAGATGGGAAACTGAGTCTGTTAATGAAATAGAAGATACAAGGCGGCTAATCTAGTTCAGCATCCTGCTTCAACAGTGGCCAAACAGTCACCCTGGTGGCAGTGTCAAAGAAAGCCTCTTTTCCCACTACTTGACCAATAAATCAAGACCCATCTTATCATTTTTATCTTGCCCTTCTCCCAAAGAGCTCAGGGCAGGATGTATAGCTCTTTCCTCCTTCATTTCATCTTCAACACAAGAGATAAAAGATTGGCCAACGGTCACCCAGTGAGCTTCCAGGCTCAGAGGGAATTTGTACAGTACGCACTTGACTTTTCTTGAGATGTGCATGGAGCAGTTCTCTTCTTACCAGTTTGGGGTAGTGGTTAAGTGCGTGGACTCTAATCTGGGAGAACCAGGTTTGATTCCCCACTCCTCCACTTGCAGCTGCTGGATGACCTTGGGCAAGCCCTAGTTCTGTCAGAGCTGTCCTCTCAAGAGCAGTTTCTGTCAGAGCTCTCTCAGCCCCACCTACCTCACAGGGTGTCTGTTGTGTGGAGGGGAAGGGAGAGGAGTTTATAAGCTGCTCTGAGACACCTTTGGGTAGTGAAGGGCGGGGTATAAATCTCTTCTCTTCCTCTTACGTTCAGTGCCTGTACGGCTGAATGTCTGATTTGAATAGCGCATTTATCCAGGTACTAATCCTCAGTGTTATTTGTAAACTGAATGCTGGCTCTTTCTTACAAACAAGTGTGCAGGTGTACAAGCGGAATGTATGTGCATTCTCATGGCAACAGGTAAAAAGGACCAGTTTGACACTTCAGCTGTCTCATCACACTTATTCGTGTTGCATGCGTTTAGAGCTTGGCAAATGATAGTCCTTCATCCTTTTAGAGAAACATGAGCTAGGGGCCCATGAGGAATCACAGAGACAATCAAGCATTTGGAATTTCTCTGTGACCCAGAGTTTCTGCCTAAAAATCACTAAAAAAATTATCTCGCCCTTCCTTCAAGAAACTCTAAGCTGCATAGATGGTTCTCTAACCTCACCCCCAAATTGTTGCCTCAAATTCTTGGGATGATTTAAAACGTCTGGTGGTAACTGACACAGCAGGGTCCCTTGGTTAAGGGCGGGTTTCAGTCTGGTCTCCTTAGCCATAGTCAGGCACTGTACTTGTGGTTGCCAACCTCCATATAGGGCCTGGCTGCCTGGTGATCTCCCAGGACTTACAATTGTCCTTGAGGCTACAGAGATCAGTTCTCCTGGAAGAAATAGCTGCTTTGGAGAGAAGAAGAGATTGGATTTATACACCGCCCTTCACTACCCAAAGGTGTCTCAGAGCGGCTTACAAACTCCTTTCCCTTCCCCTCCCTACAACAGACACCCGGTGAGGTTGGTGGGGCTGAGAGAGCTCTTGACAGAAACTGTTCTTTTTCAAGAACAGCTCTGACAGAACTGTGGCTTGCCCAAGGTCATCCAGCAGCAGCTGCAAGTGGAGGCGTGGGGAATCAAACCCGATTCTCCCAGATTAGAGTCCACACACTTCACCACTACACCAAACTGGAGGGTAGACTTCATGGCATTGTACCCCTCTGAGGACACTGCCCTCTTCAACCCCTCACTCCCTATATCCCCCTCCCAATCTCCAGGAATTTCCCAACCACCAGTTGGCAACCGTAACTGTATAGGTTACTATGTGCAACTAGGGAAATGGGCGTGTGTAGGCCTGTGAGCTGTGATCCAAACATCTTGGTCCCTCACTCAAACTGTGATGGTACTGAGGGGCCTTGCTTAGGCTGTGGTCACACTCACCGAATAATCACTTTGAATGCACTTTTCCAACTGGATTTCGCCAGTTCACACAGTAAAAATCCAGTTTAAAAGTGGATTGAAAGTGGATTATTTAGCGTGTGTGACCACAGCCTTAGTGAGAACTCATCCTCTGTGTGTGTGTGTGTATTTTCTTTAATCCAGTGGTCAGAAAGCACTTTAGAACATCTGAAGTGGAGTCTCTTCCTATTCCCCATCTTTTCTCACAAGGGGACAAGAGCTTACGCTTCTTCTCCCTATAGAAGGGAGAAAAAAGAGCAAATGCAGGAAGACAGCCTCACTCGCTAGCCTGAAACCATCCCTAACTCAGCATCTCTACAGTGGTTCCTTGCTGAGGGAAGGGATGGTTTGGGTCCTAATTTTTTGTTATGGAATTCTCCACTTTTATGACAGAGGACCAGCAATTGGCCTTGTAGTTAGTAGTAAAGGGAGGGGGGGAAAGGATAAGATGCCACACGTACTATGCTGCACCTGGCATTAATGGGATACAAGGAGCAGAAAGAATGGTGTAAATAAACATAAGAACATAAGAGAAGCCACTGCTGGATCAGGCCAACGGCCCATCCAGTCCAACACTCGGTGTCACACAGTGGCCAGAAATACCAGGTGCCATCAGGGCGTCCAGCAGTGGGGCCAGGACACTAGAAGTCCCCTCCCACTGTTGACCCCCCACAAGCATCAAGAATACAGAGCATCCCTTGCCCCAGACCGAGAGTTCCCATCTATCCCTTGTGGCTAATAGCCACTGATGGACCTCAGCTCCATAGGCTTATCCAATTCCCTTTTGAAGCCATCCATGCTTGTACCCGCCACCACTTCCTGTGGCAGTGAATTCTATGTGTTAATCACTCTTTGGGTGAAGAAGTCCTTCCTTTTATCCGTTCTAACCCGACCGCTCAGCAATTTCATGGAGTGCCCACGAGTTCTTGTATTGTGAGAAAGGGAGAAAAGTACTTATTTCTCAACCTGCTCGATCCCATGTGTAATCTTATAAACCTCGATCTGTCACCCCTCAGCTGTCGTTTCTCCAAGCTAAAGAGCCCCAAGCGTTTTAACCTTTCTTCATAGGGAAAGTGTTCCAACCCTTTTATCATTCTAGTAGCCCTTCTCTGCACTTTTTCCAGTCCTTTTTGAGGTGTGGTGACCAGAACTGTACACAGTACTCCAAATGAGGTCGCACCATTGATTTATACAGGGGCATTATAATACTGGCTGTTAACTGTGGTCCTGCATTGGGCAGGGGGTTGGACTAGATGGTCTGTATGGCCCCTTCCAACTCTATGATTCTGTGATTCTATGCCTTGAGTTATTTAGAGCATCTTGGTGACTTTCATAAAAGCATGAGGGACCTTTTAGCATTTGCTTCTCCCACACAAGGGCCTTTTCTGCACCTGTATTTTGCCTCGGTTTCTGAGTGCATCCTATCCTGCATTCCCTCCCGCTTCCGCTTCCACTTTGTGTCGGGGCTTTCTCTTGCTTCTGCATTCGTTTTACAGGAAATCTGCATTCAGACTGCTTCCAGCACACTGTTGCCTAGCAGCTACCAAAACTCCTTTTGCGGTGATTCGTTGTTCTCATCTGCTTTCGAATCACTAATTCTTTCTAAAGTAGAATCGTTTCTGTGGGTATTTAAGCACTGCCCACTGCCCCTCCCCTGTTTCCGCCTTTCTCTAAGTTGACACTTCCTCCCTTTTCTGCTTCCTTTCCCTCCTTCTCCATAGACAAAAGAGGATGTGTCTTCCTGCTCAGGCAAACTTTTAAAAAGCCAGAGAGACCATAAGAAGGAATCAAGTAAATATATAAAGGCTAGGGGATTCCCTGCCCCCCAGTGTGCCAGTCTTGCATGTGTGGGCCTGGATTTCCCCTCCCCTCCCTTTCTTTCTGCAGAATCATGGAGGAAGGGAGGGGTTGACAGCCAGTTAGCTCAAAAAAATGCAGGTTTTGCCTGTAGATGCAGAATGCATACAGAATTCACAGATAAATAAACCAGAGGGGAGGAAACCAGTGAAGAGGGAATGCCTGCGACTGTGAAGTCAACCCTTAGGGCTTGACTCCTCGGATTCTTTGGAGCAAACTGTCAGTGCAGAAAGGGCCTAGGTCCCAACTCGTGCCGCAAGCACCGCCTGTCACCATGTTGCACAACTAATTATGTCTAATTGGTTTGTTTGAACCTGCAGTGAGAGGCAGTCGTCAGATGCACGGTTCTTGCAACTAGGGAAGGTACAATCCGGTGGGAAGAATGACACTTGGGTTTTTCCGCTAAAGCAGGGAGGTAACTTGAAAGTTCTGGGGGTTTATTTCATAGGACAGCTTCAGGGGCTAGTTCTATAAGCAAAGGAGGCAGAGGTGTTGGGGTTCCTATAGGGACACCAAACCCCACTTCTTAGCACACAGGCTCATTTGCAAAGCCATTGGAGAGCCCACCGCATCCAGCTTTTGATAGAAATACGCTTTTCCGCAGTTGACTTAGAATTCTTTTTTTTTTTCCGGTGAGCCAGGGCTTGTGCCAGCACAGAGCAGTGAGCCGAGTGTGGTGTTTAGACATGAAAGGCCAGTGTCGGATCCGAACTCAGCCAGGGAAATTCACTGGGTGGCCTTAGGCACATCGTTACCTTTGAATTATTGCTCTACAGAGGATACAGGATAAACTGGCTTGAGCCCAGTGCAAAAGGAATCTCCGTAAATTATACTTCTTTGCGTAAGTGGCTCTTCAATACTTTGCGAAACGGCACCTCCGGCCAGGGCAGTTACTCTACAATCCAAGCCCGTCACTTTGCCAAACAGGAGGTGATGGTTATCAGCTCTAGAGCTGGGCCAAAACAGGGGCTCCTTCCCCCAGTGTTTTCACGGTCCCTAAACACCACTCCCCACTTCCAGTAATCTATCAGGAAGGGGCATCAGAAGAGTATGAAACATTCATGTTCTTGGTGCAGTGACAGCTGGGATAACGATAGCTCAAGATGGGCGGCCGTGTTAGTCAGTCTGTAGCAGGAGACGAGAGCCAGAGAGTCCAGGAGCACCTGAAAGACTAACAACATTTGTGGCCGGGGAGGAGTTCTCATGAGCCACTGCAGTCACTTCTTCAGGTACAGCGAGAACGTGAGTCCAGGTGGCCTTATACCCTGGGTATGAAATCGCTCCACTCTGCCAGATGGGCCAGATGGACTCACATTCTAGCTGTCTCTGACCCAGTTCTAGCTTCCCCTGAGCCAGATTTGGTTAGTCTTTCAGGTGCTCCCGGACTCTTGCTCTTTACTGCTCCTACAAACAGACTAACACATCTACCTATCTTGATAAGAACATAAGAGAAGCCAGTGTTGGATCCGGCCAATGGCCCATCCAGTCCAATACAGTGGCCAAAAATACCTGGTGCCATCAGGAGGTCCAGCAGTGGGGCCAGGACACTAGAAGCCCCTCCCACTGTTGCCCCCCACCCCCCAAGCACCAAGAATACAGAGCATCCCTTGCCCCAGACTGAGAGTTCCTATCTATACCTTGTGGCTAATAGCCATGGATGGACCTCTGCTTCGTATGTTTATCTGATTCCCCCTTGAAGCCGTCCGTGCTTGTAGCTGCCACCATCTCCTGTGGCAGTGACTCATGAAAGCTCCTCCCCTGCCCCAAATTTGGGTAGTCCTGAAGGTGCTACTGGACTCTTGCTCTTTTCTGCAGTTGGGATAATGGTCCTTATTATGATGCATTTGCCTACAGTTTTTTCCTTGGGCACCTTATCATTCTGCAGCAGCCTGAGGAATGCAACCCCCCCCACATTAGTTAGGCAAGTTGGGCCAGTTTTTCTGTTGGATTTTAAAAATGCGGCATCGACTCTCCTGAATACCAAGACAGGGACCACTGTGCTGGTGGTCATGTGGGTGTGTTAATGTGCCACCAAGTTGCTTCTGACTTAAAGGACCTCTAAAACTATCGCCAGCAGCCTTTGCTGGGGTCTTGCAAACCAGTTGGGTTAGCAATTCAGGAATCCCTCTCCTTTGAAGTAAAGGTAACATACAGTCTGCTGGCCTTAGTGATCTCAGGGCCCCATTGTGATTGGCCACAGGACACTGTGATATCACACTCACCCTGTGATATTTCAATGGATAGGATTACTTAAGAACATAAGGGAAGCCATGTTGGATCAGGCCAATGGCCCATCTGGTCCAACACTCTGTGTCACACAGTGGCCAAAACCAAGGTGCCATCAGGAGGTCCACCAGTGGGGCCAGAGCTCCAGAAGACTGTTGCCTCCTCTATTGCCTCCTCCCAGGCACCAGGACGACCCATCACTGACCCAGACAGGCTGTTCCTACCTACACCTTGTGGCTAATAGCCACTGATGGACCTCTGTGCCATAGGTTTATCCAGTCTCGTCTTGAAGCTGTCTGACAGTCTGTGCTTGTAGCTGCCACCACTTCCTGCACCAGTGAATTCTGTGTGTTAATCACTCTTTGGGTGAAGAACTTCCTTTTTTCTGTTATAACCCTACTGCTTAGGCTGTTAGCAAAAGCCAAGCTCACCTTCTCCTTTGAACACTCCCCCCCCCCCGCCAGATTCTTGCTGGTTAAGGTATGTGTGAGAGCAGTCAAGAGGGGTGCTGATAGGGAGTGTGTGCCTCTTCCATATGCAGGGAGCCATGCCATAACAAGAGTGCCAGTAAAAGAGGAGCTACTCATGGTGCCAACAGCTGCCCAGAAGGGAGATGTAAGAGGGGTCTTTCAAATCTGTGGTGGGGGGGATTCACAACAGGTGCCTCTGAACTCCTCCCTCCAGGAAAATATTTAGTATTTACACTGCAGAAACACTGCTGAACAGGTGTGCAGTGGTAAAGAGCATAGCCTAACTACTTCAGATTATTGCAGTAATCCATTTTATCCCCCCCTGCTGTTTAACATTCATGTGAAACCACAGGGAGAGATCATGTGGGGACTTGTGAACCGAGCCGTCAACCCGTCCAAGTTTGATTCTTGACTTTTAGCAGTCCATTTACAAATTTGTATTGATTAGTTAATACAAAGCTGTTGATAAACTGTGGTTGTTTCTTAACCTTATATAACCTTCACTGGTCTGTGGAATTGTCGGTCAGCCAAGGTCTTTGTACTAAACCATTTTAGCCAAAATGACGAGCTGTCCATGAATGACATCCCGGCATTGCAAGTGTCAGTCCTACTTGGGAGCAGTGTTCTCTCTAATCTGAGTTAGTGTGAGCTAGCTCACAGTTGTTTGGCCTCTGGCTCACTCATTTTTGTCTTGGATCAGGAAGGAGGGCTCCAGAGCAGACTAATTTATGCAGTAGCCAAATCACTTGCTCACAACTTTAATGCCCATAGCTCACAAGGTAGAATTTTTGCTCACAAGACTCCACAGCTTAGAGGGAGCATTTCTTGGAAGTCATTAAACCATTAAGACTAAAGAACAAGTTAAATGCCTGGCTCCTCCATTTCCACTGGGGCCCCTGCCAACCAACACTTCCTGCTGGGTCATCATTTTGACAAACATCTTGTTTGAACAAAAGCTATCGCTCTTCCATGACTTGTTGGTGAATTTTGGTTTGGATGCTCTTACTCAGCAAATACGTCAAAAAAGTGCAGAATGTGACTCAAGAAACCGCCAGAACCAAAGAGCTTAGCCTAAATCTACTCCCAAGTCTCTTCTGCTGACTCTCAATAACCTTCCTGGCGCATCCAGACTCATGCAATGACACAGATGTCGAATCCTCCTGCCAAAGCTTGGCATAGAAACCAATTCAGCCATGATAGTTCCAGGGCACGGGGAAGACGCAAAGCCTTTCCACCAGAATACATTGAAAATATTGGATAGAGTTGTCCTGAGCTAGTTCCCGAGTATTGTAACGGCAGCAAAAGATGCTGAAGCTCTTCCCACCACACGGTACCTTTCTTACCTCTCAATTTCCGATCGTGTAGAGCCACTGCTTTCCCTCTCAGGCTATGAAGTCTCTGTTAAGGGAACTCCCATTGTTATCAGTTCAATCTCCCAGATCAACAGATAAACCTACTGTGAAGTGTTTGGCTTTCACTTGGGGCAACTGGCCCACCCCGCAGAGGATGAAGGGTGAGAACGGCAGCATGTCGAGTCGTTGACAGTTCTTGGGACTTCATAACTCCAGCTGATACCAGTTTATCCTTGTCTTGATTCTTGTCTCCGATCGTGTAGTACAGCTCAACATGGAAGGTGCTTCCATCAGCACAACACAACTTCAGTTTGGTGTAGTGGTTCAGTGCGTGGACCCTAATCTGGGAGAACCGGGTTTGATTCCTCACTCCTCCACTTGCAGCTGCTGGATGACCTTGGGCAAGCCATAGTTGCTGTGTGCTTTGTCCAAAGCCACACAAAACCCTGAGATTCCACAGGAAGGCCCCAATTCAAATAGGGCTTGAGGAAAAAGAAACCCATCTCATACACATTTACACTTGTGCAGTCTTATGGTGGCAATCAGCATAGGTTAAACAAGGGAGTCTTGTTCGAGACCAAAAACATGGGTAATCAACACATGCAGAACACTCCCCAGGAATATTGCAAGAAGCCAGGCTGAATGGCAGTATAGGGGAATGGATGCTGTTTCCTTGAAGGGTACGACTCTGCGGAACATTCAAAACGTATCGCCTACTGCTTCCGTAAGAACATAAGAGAAGCCAATGTTGAATCAGGCCAATGGCCCATCTAGTCCAACACCCTGTCACACAGCGGCCAAAATATACCACGTGCTATTAGGAGGTCCAGCAGTGGGGCCAGGACACTAGTCTTCGGTATACTCCCACCAGCCAATAGTCCAAGGGTCAGCAAGTGGAGAGAAAGTCACCATGAGCTAGACACGGCTCTGATCTCCCTCTTGCTCCCCCTGGTTCTAGACAGTACTGTGGGTGGGGGGGACGGAAGCTCTTAGCTGACGTTCAAGTTGGGAGTATCTCAATGAAGCGGACTCAATCTTCACGCTTTTTATGTTTTCATACAAAAAAATTTAATAAATATTTTTTCAAGATTTATTGCCAGGAATAACACATCAGAGATGTATTTTCATGTTCATGTAACACTAATATTACCATACAAGATAATCTTTTATGATCTCAGTGGATGACCCATTGAGATAATTAAGTCTTAAGCCTTTTTTTTAAAAAAAAATCATTTTTGATCTTCCAACTTCGTTAATAGCACTTTGATTTCCTCTTGTTTTTTCCTTCCTTTCTTTTTTTAAGGCGGGGTGTGGACTCTGGCAAACCGACTCAGTGATCTTACTGAACATTCTACTGTTCCAAGTATTCCGCAACTAGCTTATTAGAATACTTCCTAAATACAGTAGATTACAAAAGAAAAGAAATCAAACCTACAAGTGGTTCAGTATTACCTATTCATGGTGGGGGAGGGGGGGAGAATCAAAAAGAGTTTACAAAATAAGATTTCGGTGTTTCCAACTTCACACACTAACTTGATATTTTTTTAATTACATACATCCACTCACATTTCTCATGTTTCATCTACAGAAGGTTATAGCTCCTTTTTGTGTTCCCTTAAACTGCCGTGTAGCAGATTTCCTTTCCCCCACCCCATGTCCAAAGCAGCCAGGAAAACTTTAAAAAATAAAAACAGAACAAAAACTAGTCTAGTTCTAAACTGCCTCAGCCACCAGTACTTACAAAATAGTTTAAAGTGATATTATGGAAGGTGGTTTCTCTTTTTAAAAAAAAACAAAAAAACAACAAAAAACAACTTGGACATTGTACAAAAAAAGCCAGCATCAAGGCGTGGAAAGCCCATCCTATTTGTTAAAAATAAAAACTCGATTTTTCAGAACACCTTAAATTTTGGCATGTAGGCAACAGGTAACAAGGTGGGGAAAAGTCAAAAGAAGAAGCCGTCCGCTTAGAACGCTATGAAAAACCTTCAACTCTAAACACGTATGTATAAATAAAAAAAAAAGGAATGATATTTAAGGCTCTTGATTATTAAGTTAATAAATCAAATATACACAGTGATTAATAAAAAAAGAATTATTTACATAACTATACAAACTTCTACTTTTGACACATTTTCCTCTCAATTCTTCATTTTTTTTTACCAGCCACTGCTGACAAGAAGTCCCCCCCCACAGTCCCCTCCCTCAGCCCTCCCCCCAACAAAAACAATACAATAAAAAAATAAATAATAAACCTTTTTTTTGATAGTTGCTGTGGTTCCGAGCTGCAAAGGCACTTTCAAAGACAGAACTAGTTGTACGTCATCATAAAACCAATATACAAAAGAACTCTAATTCAATAAATAAATAAAACGTATTTGTTTAAGACGGTAATATAAATCATGACATCTCGAGAGAAGGAAAGGGGGGGGACAAAACGTGTGTTTTTGCTACAGGAAAAAGCTAAATAAAACTATACGATAACCTTACGAAACCTTTCCGGGGGGGGCGGCATCAGCTGCAGCTGAATTGACACACTGGGGCATTTCTGACTAGTTCTGCAAAGATGTGAAATGCAGCACTTGGTAAACCAGCCAACCACAGCAACTATCACTGCCAGTGTAAGCCAGCTTGTCAAAACTTAAATTAACACAGGGATTCTAAGCAAATAATAGCCTTAGACTCGAAAATATTACACAACCGTTTTAAGAACTACAAGCTCCGAGTTGCCTTGAATTGATCGGTTAAAGGCCCTGCACAGCAGCACCTGCGGTCTGCTATACAATGTACTCCATTCGGTTTAAACTTTGTGCGCTTTCCAAGTCCCGGTTGTCCTGTTTGTTTGTCCAGTTCGGGTGTTTGGTGGGCGTGCCGTTGGGGGGCTTTTCGTCTCTGTCTACCAGCGTGTATGCCGCTTGTTTTGCAAAGCGGGTTTTCTGTTGGTGTTTGTCCATGTCGTCTTCCTCCACCTCAGAGTTGTGTGTCCTTATTTTGGCAATTTTTGTGTTCTTGTTTTCGTAGTCTTTGATGGGGACGGCGTTGGCGCCGTGCTTCTCGATGGGGTTCTTGATCTGATTCAGCTGCTCCCTCACGTTGTTGGTGGTGTTGTCGTCTGACGCCGTGTGGGCGTGGGCGCTCTGCTTCCGGCGCTTCCGGAGGCACCAGTAGAAGGCGGTGACCAGGCAGCAGACCCAAGCCACCGTTAACACGGAGCTCAGCAGCGGCACCAAGAAATCTGGAACGCAAATTGGACTCTCGTTAAATACTTCCAAAGTTATTCAAGCGGCAGCATTTTAGGGAAACAGATGCCCTGGCCCATCACCGCCTGACGCCTTTTAGCCCTTTATCTTTTCGGAAGCACCTTAAACAAGGTTAAACAGAAATACGACAGTTTTGAAATAAAAAGGGAACCACCCTCCGTGACTCTGAAAGCTTCCCGATATCTGCACGATAGATTTGTGACCGGCCATGTGGAATCATAGACCTGAAGCGTGGCAGGGTCTCTCTCGTCCCAAGACTAACTGCCTCCACCACCCAGATCTCTGATTTCAGTCTTCCTGCTTAAGGACTACCCTAACAGGCATCCTACAAAGGCAAGAGCCCTTTTCAAATGCCCGTTAGGAAGCAGAGACGGAACGGCAAGTCTCCTCCCAACTAGGCCTGGAAAGCTCATTTTCACAAACCAAGGCCTTTTTGAAAACCTAATCCATTCTAACTCTCCGGAGTTGTGAGGAAAGGGAGTGTATTTCTTCTTGTGGCAATATATCTCATGCTTCGACGAGAACCAAGACATTTTCATTAAGTCAAACCAATGGAAGATTTAATGCTTACATGAACTTGGGGAACAGTCAGGGACCAAGAGTACCTACGGGACCGCCTCTCCTGGTATTTCCCCCAGGCAGCATTACACTCAGGAGATCAACACCTACTGGAAGTCCCTGGCCCAAAGAGCACCCAGCGGTCCTTGGCCAGAGCGAAGGCCCCCTTGGTCCTGGCTCCGAGTTGATGGAACTCTCTGCCTACCAACTTCAGGGCCCTGAGGGATTTGTTACAATTCCGCAGGGGCCTGCAAGGCTGAGATGTTCCACCAAGCATACGGTTGAGGACAGCAACGGTTTTAACATCGATCTGGCCCATTAGCTGCTTCTTATCTTCCCCCATGCTAATATAAACCAGGGGCTTGAAATTTTATATTATTGGCACCCTGTAGATAGATACCAGGATTTGGCTCTTGATTTAGTATTTTTAGACTGCTTTCAATCTATTTCCTATGAATTTGTTGTACGAATTTGTATGAATCTGTTGTACATCGCCCTGAGCCCGCTTTGCTGGGAGGGCGGCATCGAAGCCTAATGAGATGAATAAATAATGAAATAATCAATTAAAGCCATTCGTTAC
This sequence comes from Gekko gecko, assembly GCA_029375565.1. Classification (NCBI taxonomy): domain Eukaryota; kingdom Metazoa; phylum Chordata; class Lepidosauria; order Squamata; family Gekkonidae; genus Gekko; species Gekko gecko. The sequence continues at coordinate 144,836,570 of JAPDNY010000001.1, read as the reverse complement.
AGCTTGAATGGGCAGCTTTTCCTACATCAGGAACTTAATTAGTTTGGATCCAAAGATGTCTTTGCACAAGTCGAAAGCACTTCCGCTCGTGCCAGGGGGCAAAGCCTGAAATTTCTAAAGACCTTTCCACTCAAGCTGCAACACACATACCCCCCTCCATCCCATGTTGATACTGATAGCCCCCAACTCTCAGCAGTAGCTGGGGTGAGGGTGACATGGCAGCACTGCAGAATGTAAGAACCCAGCTGGATCAGGCCAGTGGTTCATCTAGCCCAGCATACTATTTCACACAATGGCCAACCAGTTGACCTGGAGGGCCAAAAACCAGGACATGTGGAGGCCAAGGCCTTGTCACTGGTGTTGCTTCCAGGGTTCCCTTTAAGCTGAGTTAGTGTGAGCTAGCTCACAGTTTTTTAGCCTCTGGCTCACACATTTTTGTCTCGGCTCAGGAAGGAGGGCTCCAGAGCAAACTGGTTGATGCAGCAGCCAATTTGCTCGCTCACAACTTTAATGCCAGTAGCTCACAAAATAGAATTTTTGCTCACAAGACTCCACAGCTTAGAGGGAGCATTGGTTGCCTCCCTAGCACTCGTATTCAGAGGTTTACTTGGTCTGAATGTCGATGTTCCTCTTTATTCACTATGGCTAGTAGTAGTCACTGATGGACCTGTCCTCCAGGAAGCTCTCTAATCCCCTTCTAGGACCATATCTAAAGAGTTACAAAAATCCATTCTGTGTGTGGACAGCCTGCCCATGGGTCTCTCAGTATCTAGCAGTGAACAAGACTGTTTTAGGGCAGAACTTTCTCTTCTTTTAACACAGAAAAAGTGGATACAGACATTCAGTTCTCTTTTAAGACTCACCTGTTTTGCTTTTTACTGGCCGCTTTTGTACCCGGACTTCTGCAACTGCTGCAAAGAGTGTGCTGTTCCCATCGCGCTTGCTAACAAGGTCAATGATTTTATCAGTTATTTCTTTTATTGGGTTCTCTTCCTCCTGGATATCTTCGGCAGACTGGGGAGGGGGGAAGAGTATGGTTGAATATTGAGGTGAGCTGGTTCTTGAGACACCTCTTAAGTCAGTCATCATGTGCAACAGGAGTACATGATTCCTCAGGAGGATGCAAAACACATCCTACTATTTGGCCAGAATATGGTAACCCACTCACTTCTACCAATGCGGTAGAAAAGAGGAGGAGAAGATCGGATTTATACCCCACCCTTCACTCAGAGTCTCTGAGTGGCTTCCTTTCCCTTCCCCTCCCCACAACAGACACCCTGTGAGGTAGGTGGGGGCTGAGAGACCCCTTTCCAGAACAGCTCTGACAGAACTGTGGCTTGTCCAAGGTCATCCAGCAGCTGCAAGTGGAGGAGTGGGGGAATCAAACCTGGTTCTCCCAGATTAGAGTCCGCGCACTTAACCACTACACCAAACTGGCTCTCTTAACCACTACACCAAACTGGGTTAGACTTTAAGGTGGCACGGGACCCTTGCCGTTTTCTACTGCTACAGATTCAGGTGGTCTGTAGTTGGTCAGCAGCAACAGAACAAAGTTTGAGTTCAGTGGCCCCTTTAAGAGCAACAAGTTTAATTCTGGGTATAAGCTTCCATGGGCGTGCAGAACTAAACTTTGTGGTTCTTAAAGGTGCCACTGGACTCAAAATGTGTTCTACTGGTACAGACAGACTAACATGGCTACCCATCTTGATCCACTACCAGTGGACACAACTACCAGTCTAACAGCTGTTACTGCTCAGCACCATGCTACCTAAGAAATCCCTCCACTTAAAAAAAAAAAAAACTGGACAAAGAAGCTAGGATTCAAATCAGTATTGCTGCCAGTTACACTCTATTAAAATGTGTAAACATGCCCCCTTTTTTCTGTTAGTGCACTGGAGGTGGCGAACAAGAAACGTCATAGAAGGAATTATATTAAACCAATGCAAATTACAACACTGAGGGCTGGAACTGCTCTCTGCGTCCGGAAGTTGACATCGCTGAGTGGAGGAAAGTCTTGGTCTTCTGCAGTTCCGACTGTGTCAAACTGAGCAATTTAATTAGCCAGTCGATACACTAGAAGACTTACAATCGCAACGTGAATTTCGTTGTTCGCCAAGTGTGACGGTTCACAGGTGATGTAGATGGAGTACTCGACAGAGACATTCTTCAGGATGCTCAGGTTCCTCAGCTCGCTACAGATATGCTCTGTACTAAGGCCCTAGAGAGAAAAGACAAAAAGAATAATCTAAGAGAACTGGGGAGGGTTGTTTGTTCTTTTTATCATCTGATCTGTTCTCACTACCAAACGGACCTGGCTAGAGCTTGGCAGAACATCGACTCCATTAGGAACGTAAGAGAAGCCATGTTGGATCAGGCCAATGGCCCATCTGGTCCAACACTCTGGGTCATAGGTTCCCTAAACTTATTTGGTCTACTGCCAAAAGGCTGCTTTAGATAGGTTCTGGACTCTTCTTTCTTTATATGCTTCCACCACCCCCTTATTTATATTCAACACCCCCTAACTGCACCCAAGGCTTCGACCGCTCACCTGGATCATTCCAGCACCCTCAGGGAGTGGTACTGCCCACTTTGGGAACCGGTGCTCTGTATCATAGAGTGACTAAAACCCAGGGGTCATCAGGCGGTCCACCAGCGGGTCCAGAACTCCAGAGGCCCTCCCACTGCTGCCCCCCCAGCACCAAGAATACAGAACCTCACTGCTCCAGACAGAGTCTTCCATCTGTCTCTTGTGGCTAATTGCCAGTGATGGACCTCTGCACTGCATGAAAGCTCCTCCCCAGCCACAGATTGTGTTAGTCTTTCACAGGGCTATTTTTGGGCAGGAACGCAAAGGAACGGAGTTCCGGCTGGCTCCCAAGTTGGCCACGCCCAGCAGGAACTCATTAGCATAACAGGCCACACCCAACAGCAGAAACTCATTAGGATTGGCTACATTAGGGATGTGTGGCCTAACATGCAAAGGAGTTCCTGCTACAAAAAAAAGCCCTGGGTTTTGACAACAAACCAGGTAAACAGAATAGGAAGCAAAAGGTGGGTATGGCTGATGACCACACTTCTAGTAACATGTGGGTGTGGCCTAATATGCCAATGAATTTCTGCTGTTGGGTGTGGCCTATTATGCTAATGAGTTCCTGCTGGGCTTTTTCTACAAAAAAAGCCCTGGTCTTTCAGATGCTCCTGGACTCTGGCTCTTCCCTACTGCTACAGACAGACTAACACAGCTACCCATCTTGATACAAATCAGGTTGTACTTATCGTACAAACTGATTCCACCAACTACTCCAGTTAGTCATTTTGAACTGGTCAGCTGCTATCTTTTTAAATTACAGGCAAGAGGAGACCTACTTACCGGAGTCATCATCTCTTTGTTAAAGGTGAACGTGATGTTAGCACAATTGTCCTGATAGTACGAATCAGAACTGCACGTTTTCTTTCCCGGCTGTTGGCTGGAAAGCCAGCATTCACCCACATTATGGCAAGGGTGCACAAAGCAGTTGTCCTCCTTAATAGGGACGCAGGTGTGTCCTGCAGGACATTCACTGTGGCCTTTGGCACTGATCAGACAAGGCTTCGGACCGCACCAGACCTAGGCAGAAGGGTCAAACAATCAATTGGCAACCGGGCTCTTGCACAGAAAAGGAGAAAGACGGCGGCTAGAACACTGAAAACAGTACCTTAGAACAGGTGACCTTTCCATTTGAACACTGGCAGCTATTGCATTCATCATCCCATTTAGACCCATCTGGAACAGTACGGCCATTAGCAGTGCACGGCCTTCCTGAAACTAAGGGGGGGTGGAAGGAAAGGATATATTGAAGGGACTTATTCAGAAAGACACCTGAATCTCACAGAGGAGAAGAATGGGGGCACACCTCACGTCTCTCAAATACTGGGAAAGCAGAAGGGAACCTAAAAATACCCTTCCGTGAGTCTTTCCTTCAGGGATTGGCTTTTCCACAGATTCGGACCAATGCTACCTCCCCCCACCCTGATGATATTTTCTGGGGAAAGACTACAGTCTGGAGGGCACAAATAAGGGGTGAATTTCCACCCCCCCCATTGCCCATCATACATTGCCCACAGTTACTACATCTCTATATAAATTTATTATGTATGGACTACCTTCTTGACATCTTGGACCGCTGCGACCAGGTGGGCAGATGCAACGGTATCCATTGATTTCATCGACACAGGTGGCTCCAAAAGCGCAGGGCGAAGACTGGCATTCGTTAATATCTGCAGGGGGGAGGGAAAACCGTATGATTCACTGTGATCGGCTGCAGAGGCAGCTGTGGAACTCGCTCAGGATTTCTGAAGTACTGAGAGACCGGGGCGAATGACTCGTGCAGAATCCCCAACTGCAAGGTCACATACTGTGGTTATGAACCGACGGAGCTGCCTTCATGTGCCAGCATGGCCCAGCAGTCCCTGTCTCGCAAAGGTCTTTCCCTTCCCAGTTCTGTTACCCCAAACTCTGTTATGTGGAGGTTCCGGTATTGAACCTGGGACCTTTCGCCTGGCCAGCAGGTGTTCCGTCCCTGAACTATGGGGGCCTCCCCGCTCTGCCCAAGACAGCATTTACGACAATATTATGGTTAAGTGTGAACGAATGCTTTTCTTTGCAGACTTCTGTTCTACAAGCACTCTCCTATCTTTAAGTGGTTCATAAACTGCCCGGAAGCAGATATGTCACACCAAAGTGGAAATACATTTTTTTCAATAATTAGAAAACCTTTTGGGGGGGCTTGCCTTCAAAATGGAAAAGCAGAAAGGCAGAAGGTTTCTGAAGGCTTCTGACCATGCCTTCTCCTGGGGAAGCAGCAGTAAATGCTTGCAGTCACGGGTCCTTCCTAAGGAACTCAACGGCACCCAAGTCAGCCCTGATTTCCAGGCGGCTTAGGGCCAGCTACCTTTCTCTTGGCTTGTGACGAATCTTCAAGAGAGTTCCCTGATTTTAAGCAGACCCCATTGCCGCCTCTAGCCAAATGGCACGGAGAGGCCGACTGCTAGACAACATTTAGCAAAATGTCAGAACGTCTGCACGTTCTGTACAACTGTATCACGAGGCTGAAGAATACGTACTTATCCTGCAGTCCGGGCCCGCAAAACCTGGAGCGCACTCACATCTGTACCAATTGTCACCGTCCACACAGGTTCCACTATTATAGCTTAGGAGGAAAGAGAGGGGAGAGAAAGGGGGGGGGGAATATATATTTACTCCACTGAGCCTATTAAAAGGAGTTGTTTTTAAAGCTCTTCCGCAAATCATACAAACTCAAAATTAGCCGATATTGCCATTTTAAACTAGATGCGGCACGCCAGCTATTATATTTAATTTTAATAACTACTTAGATGCATTCTTGATGGAAACCGGCTTAGCCGATCAACCCGTCTATTCACGGGGAGGGAGGGAGAGGTGGAAAAGAGCTCAATAAGGGGGAAGCTAAAAGGCAGACTTGGGAACTGTCAAACCGATTCTTCAGAGGAAGAACATTAAAGTGATTCATTTATTTTGTTTCTGTATTTTTCCCTCCCCACCCAAGCCTCCCCATTCTCCCTCTGTAAACAATAACCGTCTCAAGCATTTATTGTTGGCAAAGACACCGTTTCTAACACGCAAGATGCTCAGCAGGCATGCAACAAGAGTTCACAGTCGTCTCCCAGGTCGTGTTGCTTACCAAGGGTGCGGGCTGCAGTCGTTGGTATCTGCAGGGACAGGAAGAACAAAGAGATGCCCAATGTTAAATCACAGCACCGCAGCCAACTTTGAAATCCCAGATAAGCCACCAGATTGCCACCATGTTCCACAGCTCCCTTTCCAAACAGATTTCAGCTATTAAAGCAGAAACCGGTCAGCCACCGGAAGAGAATTCTTGTGAAGAATTCTCACCAGGAAGAAAAAGACTGGGCAGCTGCTGTGATAAACAGGAGAGAGAGCGAGAGCACTGGCCCGGCTGGGGAACAGGTAGCCGCCCCAGCAGGGCAACATCTGTCTCCACTTAAGTCTCCTTTGCAACTTTCTCATGCCCAGGTCAAAGTTCCAGCCCTGCAATGTCATGAAAGCCAAACAAGACAGGTGATGCTCCAGCCCTGCCGTCAAACAACTTCCCCCTTCTGGCTTCGATCTCCGATTCCCAAGGGCCCCCAGATGAGCCAGTCCTCTCATCCAACGCCATCTGACAAGAGTTTGGGAGGAGACACAGAGAGAGAGAGAGAGGGAGAGAGAGGGGAAGGACTTACTCTGAGTGCAAGTGGGCCCTTCCCAGCCCTCCTTACAGACGCACGTAAAGGAATCTCCGCTGACGACACACGTCCCACCATTGTGACAGGGGCTTGGCAGGCAGCTGCTGTTTCTTGCTGCAAGAGGAGGAGGAGGAGTCCGTGAGCAACAAAGTGCCTGCTGCCACGCTGCAGAGCTAGCATTATTTTTTTTTAAAGAGAGAGGAGGAGGAAGAACGGGGGGTCGCCCGCTCATTTACCAATGTTGCAGGTGGCTCCTTCCCACCCGGCGGGACACATGCATTTGAAGGCATCCCCTTCGTCGTAACACGTCCCTCCATTGTTGCACGTGGCTTCGTCACACTGGCTATCGCCTGCAAGAGGTCAAACCCAGGGAAGTTAACATTTGTCGGGATTCGGAGAACCCCTTGCCTGGTTCCGTCGGAGTTCTCTCCCGGCTCATCGTGTGGATCCCTGCTTTTCTCTCCACTGGAGGCCCCCAAAGGGCTTGCCTCACTCTCATGAAGCTGCTTGCTTGATACTGAACCCCACCATCTGCCCGTCACGCTCAGTGCGCTCCACTCTGACTGGCAGCGGCTCTCCAGGGTCCCAGGCTGGAAAAGGTCTTCCGCATCACCTGCCGCTTGTTCTCCTCCGACTGGAGATGCTGCCGGGGACTGAGCCTGGGACCTTCAACGTGCCAAGCGGATGCTCTACCACTGAGCCACTGCCCCTACTTCTCCTCCGTTTTGACCTCTTAACAACCCTGGGGAGGTAGGCTAGGCTGAGAGTGGGTGGCTGGCCCCAGGTCAGCTAGGCATGTGGATGAACTACACCGTCTTGTGGGAACTGTAGTTTTTGCTCAGGATCGCATGAAGGAGAGAAGCTGTAACGCAAGCAGGTGCCGCGGCCTCCGTGGTATGGACAACCCCCGACACACACACTTTATTTGTTTAACCTGTCAAATTACATGTCTATTTTAAAAGTCCATGTAGTTCCACAAGAGTAAGGGATTAATATTAGTTCTGAACATGTGGCTACAAGCCAGCTGGCTTTTCATAAGAACATAAGAGAAGCCAAATGTTGGATCAGGCCAAAGGCCCATCCAGTCCAACACTCTTGTGTCACACAGCGGCCAAAAACACTAGGTACCACCAGGAGGTCCGGCAGTGGGGCCAGGACACCAGAAGCCCTCCCACTGTTGTCCCCTTCCCCCCAGCACCAAGAAGACAGAGCATCCCTTGCCCCAGACCGAGAGTTTCCATCTATACCTTGTGGCTAAGAGCCACTGATGGACCTCTGCTCCTTCCATCAGGATCGCCTATCTCGCATGCACGGAAGCCTCTCTTACCATTCTGCACTGGAAGGTTCTTACAGTTGGCTCTCAAAAGCAATCTGACAAATTCATGAATGACTGTTTCCACACCAATGGCTATTAGGAATGGTGACTAAATGAAACTTCCAAGTAATCCTCGGAATACCTGTGTTTGCGAGGGGGGGAGATAACGGGGGGGGGGCTCTGACTTTCAAGCTAATTGCCTTGTGGGGCATCTGGATGGTCAAGTGTGTGAAACAAGGTTCTGGATGAGACGGACCCCTGGTCTGATCCGGCACATCCGTCTGAGGTTTTCTTAACGGCACTGGGGCAAGGGATGCTCTACTCAGAGCCCAGCCGATAAGAAAGCTGGCCAAATCTGTGTATTGAACGAAGCAAACTGCCAAGTTTGGGGTACGACCCTGAAGGCAGGCCACGCTCTGAAAGGTCAGACTTTTTTTTTTTTAAAAGCACTCACGCGAATGGCAGGTTTTCCCTTTCCAGCCATTTTTGCATTCGCAGAAGAAGTCGTTGACCAAGTCTTGACACGTCCCTCCGTTGTGGCAAGGATTTTTACTGCAGTCATTAATATCTGGAAGAAACAGGAAAGACACGGAGCTTAGAGAAAGAAAAACATTCTCTGCAAGAGCTACCAACACTAGCAAGCCTGCCTTATCATCCCCACGGCCGCTCCATCTCTCTCCTCGGCCTCTGGAGTTCCAGGCGCGGATTAAGTGTCTGACGGCCTTAATGCCATCACTGACGCTCTCGCGTACCCCACTGCTGAATTTCAGCCACTCTTGCCAGCAAATACCACTCCCATTTCCCTGGAAACAAACATACCCACAAAGCAGAAAGCTAAAGAGGCCCTTGTTACATAATTGTGCTGCTTTGAGGCTAAAGGCTACTAGTTCAAACCCCCTCCTCTGCTTCCTTGAAGCACTGAACGGGAAGGGGGGAAAAGCATCTAAGGCAGATGAATTTAGAGAGGAAACAAAGTCTCCATTCAGAGGGGGGTTCCCTTGGTGCTTTCGTTGCCATCAAGTCACGCAGCGGACTTATGGTGACCCTTCATGGGGCTTTCCAGGCAAGAGACGTTCAGAGGCTGGTTGGCCATTGCCTGCCTCCATGTCACAACCCTGGTATTCCTTGGAGGTCTCCCATCCAAATAGTGACCAGGGCCCACCCTGCTTAGCTTCTGAGATCTGATGAGATCAGACTAGCCTGGGCCAGATCTAGGTCAGGGCCAGATTAGGTTAATTTACTCATAATTTACCACACGTTTGGGACACCTGTGATCTAGAGATTTCTCCCAATATAACCTCCAGAATCTTTGCAATGGACAGGTTCCATTTCTGTAGAGGAATGTAACATCTGAACAAGTAACACACAGGTCTGAGAGCCCCCAACTCTCTACCACCCTCAGTCAAGGCAGCTACTCCAGTTCTTAGATCACCTACTCTTTTAGTAGTTCTGATCTCAAATCACTGGAAACCAAAGTTTGCCTCCTTGTACAACAAGACACACTCTTGTTTTGAGCAATCGCCTTCTTTTAATAGGGCAAACACTTAAATGGCTAAATGAGCACTGTTCTCCCTTTGACTCTGGTGAATCAAAGGCCAGTCGCACTGCAACAGTGGTGAGAGAGTAAGGGATTATCCTGAAAAAAGCAGTGGCCTGTGGAACAGGGTCGCCTTCCTTACACGTACAAGCCCAGGTCAACAGCCCATAAAGCGGGCAGGCGGGGGGGGGCTAGACAGTGGCCTTTGACATGCATGCAAAAAGTAAAATTAAGCCCAGATCTGTTCTCCTGCTTCTTCGACCTCCTGCAGCACCAAACAGAACCTAACAGAGAGCGCTGGTGAACTCTTGTGCAACACAGCCAATTGCTCCCGCCCAGCCAGGAATCCTACCCTGGAAATGGGTAAAGACTGGCAAATGCCCATCCACGTGACTTCTCAGGGGTGGTGCTGTCTGAGGAGGTCGGGAAGGGCCTATCATTCTGTAGACGGTGCAGAACAGAAATGTTCCGGACGGCATTCTTAAAAACACCTAGATTCCAGCCTTGTAGCATCTTAGACACCAACAAGATTTTTGAGGTGTTTTCAAAAACTTTCTGGTCTCGAAAGGAGGAGTGGCGAATCAAACCTGGTTCTCCCAGATCAGAGTCCACGCACTTAACCACTACACCAAACTGGCTCTCAAACTGAATATGGGAGCCGGTATAGAAAGCAGATACTTAGGAAATTAATTCATCTACCATTGAATGGTGTAAAATGAAACTTACACACAAACTACAGCTTGCCCAAGGTCATCCAGCAGGTGCAAGTTTTCAAGAGGAGACTGGACAACCATCTTTTGGGTTTGTTGTAGGTTTGTAGGGGTTTCGGCTGTGTTCTTGCAGAGTGCAGGGGGTTGGACTAGATGGCCTGCAAGGTCCCTTCCAACTCTATGCATTCTATGATTCTATGAGTGGGGAATCAAACCCGGTTCTCCCAGATTAGAGTCTGCACTCCTGTGTCTGAATTCCAGAGGTGCCAGCGAGCCCAAAAACGTTGGAGACCCCCCAGACTAAGCAGCCCCGGGTTTTACAGTATCGCCACAAGAAAACATCGCCTCTTTCTTAAGGGGACCTATCTCTTCTTCCAAGGACTCTGCTGAGAGCGAGTCATTGAAGAAGTGATGGAATTTAGACCCTTCAGTGGAAAAGAAGCCCTCTCCCCTCTTCCTGGGCAGGCTCACAACTGCCCCGTCTGCTGGTCTGAGAGGACTCGCTTACTGGCTTCACAGAAGGTGCCTTCCCAGCCGTCGCTACAAATGCACTTGTAGGAGTTGATGCCATCAATACAGGTGCCGCCGTTCCGACACGGGTTGCTCTCACAGTCATTGATGTCTGGAACAAAACACATGGCACTGGGTGTAAATGAGAGGAGAAGAGAAAAGAAAGCTTGACTGCCACTACGTGAATCCCCAGGTAACAATTAATTATCGCATGGCACTGTGTGTAGACTAGCCAGGAGATCTGAAGATTGTCTGGCAGCCGCAAGTTCCAGCTCTTAGTGTTATGCTAGTGACGAGCTAGACTTGTTTTTAGGGGCTGAGAGAGCTCTAAAAGAACTGTGACTGGCCTAAGGTCACCCAGCTGGCTTCAAGTGGAGGAGTGGGGAATCGAACCCGGTTCTTCAAATTAGAGTCGGCCGCTCTTAACCACTACACCAGACTGGCTTCACAGGCACACAAACACATGACGCCACCGTCACACTGACTTGGACTTCTGCTCCACCATGACCAATACTGTCTACTTAAACTATCAGCAGCTCCAAGCGAGGTCTCTCCTAGCCCAGGTATCAGTGGAGATGCCATGGACAGAGCCTGGGAATGCCTGTATGCAAAATAAATAAATGTGTCCCCTCTTCTTTGAGCTGTCCCCCAAAGGATGTATAAAATAAGAGACTAATAAATGCAAAAACTTACACCTGGTATGCTTTAAACATAACTCAAAAAAGAGATCAAAAACTCTCCCCCCCGCCCCAATGCAAATTTGCTGTAGACTAATAAAAAGGCCGTTAGTACATAAACTGTTAAAAAGTTACAACTTATTTTAAAAAGGGTTGTGAATGCTCAAGGGCAAGAGCCTCTTTAAAAAAAGACCCTCCAAGGCCAAGAGGACGCCCGCCTCAATTCACTCAAAGAGAACGGATAATGCTCGGGGCAGAGGCCCCCCGGCTGTTTTCGCCTGTGATCTCCAGCCCGCTCCTTGTTCCCAAGGCCAAAACAGGTGGTGGCTGCCAAAGTATTTTAAAACACAAGCAGCCAGTTGTTTTTTTTAAAAAAATCAAGGTAAAAGATTGTCCAAATCTTACTTTCGTGGCAGTAGGTGCCGGTGAAACCCTTGTCACATTCGCACGTGAACTTGCCCCCTGCCTGGCTTCTGCACTTGCCGTGCGGCCCGCAGACATTGGACGAGATGTAACGGACCCCTTCCGGCGTGCTGTTGGAAGCCACCGCAACCGTGCAGCTGTCAATGACTGCAGAAAGGAAACACGTGAACAGGGTCAACCCTGGTTGCCCGACTCCACATAACACTCTCAGCTTTATGTCAGTTAAATGCATTCATCCTGGTAAGCCGGTTTTGAAAACAAGCCTTTTCTTGTGATCCAGTCCGGGTGACTGGCCAACTCCACAGCTTCCAGCACCAAGGAGACACAAAAGTACCATGGCCCATTCCTGCCAGAGAAGCTGTAGTTTGCTAGCTATGGGTTGAACCCTGCACATCTCTTCTGTAAACGGTGCCAAGGAGGCAAAAGAAGGTTCCTTGCACTGGAGAAAGGTCCTACCATGTGCAGAATCTGCAGGACCCAACCTGTATAAATCCAGCTGTTCCAGAACTCTAGATGCCTCTGCATTTTGCTCTTCTTGTTCGAAATCCAGGAAGCCGCTCATGACGGTACATGATGTATTCCTGCCACCCGTCCCCACCGCCTCCACTCGAGCCTTAGTTGGATAAGTCCCCCAAGTCAACTGAATGGGAGCCTTGTACGCACCACAGCTTGGCAACAACCCATTCTCCTCCTGACAGGTCCCGTGACCTTCCCTCCAACTACTGGCACGTGTCCCACCATCCCGTATATATGGAACACAGCATCTCCCCACATTCCGGCAGCCTCTTCCAACACCGACTCAGTTCACAAGACTCTCTAAAGACGAGCCACCAAAAAGGCCCCGAGGTCCTGGCCTGAAACACAGCGTTCCCTCTAAGCCAAGTCCGTGTGAGCTAGCTCACAGTTTTTTAGCCTCTGGCTCATGCATTTTTGTCTCAGCTCAGGAAGGAGGGCTCCAGAGCAAACTAGTTTATGCAGCAGCCAAATTGCTCGCTTACAACTTGAATGCCGGTAGCTCACAGAGTAGAATTTTTGCTCACAAGACTCCGCAGCTTAGAGGGAGCATTGCTGAAACACCTCTCCCTCCTCCCTCTTCCGGCCTGAGGGGGATGTTTGGAGAACGCAAAAGGTTGGCATGCTGCTGTTTTATCACTTCAGTTGGCCTTAACAAAAGGTATTATTACATGGCTTGGATCTCCCTCAAGAACTTTTCTACACCACAGTTTGGGTTTCGTTTGTTACGAGGTGTCACCCGTGCCGGGCATCGTCTCGCTCAGCTTCTGGCAGTCACATTCCCTCGCCCCCTCTTTCCACACTCGTGTTGCTTATAGAAATACAGCTGCCCGCCGAGGCTACCACGCCACAGGCCTGGCAACGGGGCTCTCGAGAGCTAAGGGCACGGCATCCCAAACCTCTTTGGCCTCGGATCCGGGGCCTGGCTGCCGCTTCCACTCTGTCCTGCCTGCTGCAGAGGTGGGTCTCTCTGCTGTGGGGAACGTGCTTTTGACGCAAGGCCTGACTGACATGAACACACACGAAGCTGGCTCATACTGAATCAGACCAGTCCATCCATCAGGGTCGGTATTGTCTACTCAGACTGGCAGCCGCTCTCCAAGGTCTTGGGCTGAGGTCGTTCCCATCACCTCCTGCCTGATCCTTAACTGGAGATGCCGGGGATTGAACTTGGGACCTTCTGTGTGCCAAGCAGATGCCCTGCCGTGTTGCCATACTGAAAACATTAATCCTGTGTAAGTGCCCAGCACCAGAGAACTATGCTATACAGAAGAGAACCTCATCTGCAGGGGGAAACGGCACAGTACGAATGGAAACAAACCTTAAGATCCAAGCCACGATAGATTATCCTATCTCTTTGTTAACTTTATCGTGGAAGGCTGTTATAAACTTCTGAGAAGTCCAGCGACACCTGAAAGACTGACAACGTTTATTGCAACACGAGGCTTTGTGAATCACAGCTCACAAGATGAAGCGAAAGGAAATGAGGTGAGCCAAGACTCATGAAACCTCATCTTGAAATAAGCGTTATTAGTCTTTCAGGTATCACAGGCATTTTGGCTTCGTTTTGCTACAACAGACGGACACGGCTACTTGTTTGCAACTGGAAAATTCTCAGGCCTTCAGTGCTCTGGCTAAGTAAGCAGCTGTGAATTCAAGGGCAGGACAGGTGCCATGCTGAGACACACCTTTGGGGCGTGAGCGCTTTGCCTACAAAGGCCGCATGGGACTCACTGCCACAGGAGGTGGCGGCTGCAAGCATGGACAGCTTCAAGAGAGAATTAGATAAACATCTGGAACAGAGGTCCATCAGTGGCTATGAGCCACAGGGTATAGATGGGAACTCTCTGTCTGGGGCAAGGGATGGTCTGTCTTCTTGGTGCTTGGAGTGGGGGGGGGGCTACAGTGGGAGGGCTTCTGGTGTCCTGGCCCCGCTGCCGGACCTCCTGATGGCACCTGGTATTTCTGGCCACTGTGTGGCACAGAGTGTTGGACTGGATGGGCCATTGGCCTGATCCAACACTGGCTTCTCTTATGTTCTTATATCCTCATGCCATGTGCACAGAAAGCCACTCATGATCTGCCCAGCTTCAAGCAACACCTTCATCCTGCTTTCTGCATCATCCCTTCCCAGATCACAAGAGCCAAGGTTGGCATACGGCCGCTTCACTCTATCAAGCGAACAGCCTGTGCCGCGTAACAAAGCAGGTTCACAGGTGCCGACTCTAAAAGCGTACCTTCGCAAGGAGTAGAGCGGCAGTGATCTTTCAGGTGCGAACAGTTCTTTCCTTCGTAATCTTCAGGACAATTGCTGCAGAAGTAATCGTTCTCATAGTTGAAGCACTGGGCCCCGTTCTGGCACGGATTGGGTTCACAATAATCGATGTCCAGCTGTCAGTGGTGATTTGGGAAGGAAAGTGGAAGACAGGAGAGAGAGAGAGAGAGCGTCCGCATAAGACAAAGGGGCTTCTTATTACTCTCTTCTCACTGCCACAAGCAAGATGCTTGACGGATCGGACCTTTTTATCTGCTGCCTCAACTTTTTCAGTACAAGGCACACAATGTCGTCGTCACCAACGGCACGTTTTAGCAACAAGGGTTATCAGGCAGGGGTCAGAGCTGTAACGTGTGGAGTTGTTTGCACCTTGTTTAAAGGTACACACTCCTGAGAAAGCAGAGCCCCGCTCCCCCGGCCCATGCCAAAAAGCCAATCTGTAGCACCGCTTGCTGAATACAGGCTATTCACTACACAGATCCCAAGGAAGTGCTGCTCGGTGCTCTTATCTGGAGTTTGCCTTTCACCAGCTCTCACCTGACAGACATTTCCTGAGAATCCAGCAAGGCAGAGACATTGGAATCCATTGATCTCGTCTTGGCAGTGGCCCCCATTCAAACAAGGGTTACTGGCGCATTCATCGATGTCCTTCTCACAGTTGTCCCCTGCGTAGCCAGCTGGGCAGACACACCGATAACCATTAACCAAGTCCTAAACACAGAGAAGGATAAAGAGGAATTAGTTCACGCTGACCCCACTAAAAGCGTTCAATAGCCACAATCACCTTTTTATGGGGCAGTGTTGATTTAGGGCAGCAGGGAGAGGGAGGGAAAGAAACCTGGATTTTAATTCAGTTCCAGCTACACAGCTCGCTGTGCGAGGGCTCCGTCACTCTCTCGGAGCCTAAATTATCTCATGGGATTCTCGGGAGAATGAAAGTAAAGACGGGCGTTTGAGAATAGCTTTACGTGCTTCAGGGGTGACGGGTGAGATAAAAGAAGAGCAAATGACGATAAGAGAATGTATATTCCTTCCAGAAAGCAACACACAGTGCATTCAAACTCAGAGATTTTATGTCCCCACATGGTATAGATTTATATAAATAAACTTTTATCAAATTGCTTTCGAAATCCTCCAGAAATGGTAAGAAAAGGACCATTAAGTGCCTTTTGCTACTTCAGCAGAGAGGCTGGAGACAGCAATTTGACCCAAGACACACTGAATATTGATGTTGCAATAAAGCTATGTGGAAGGGGGGGCGGGAGAAGACAGACTAATTGCTTGTTTTATCAATGGACAGGCAGCAGTAGCTCAGGGAACACGGGGGGGGGGGATGGGGACAAAACAAAACAATAACTGTGGGACCAATACAGTAAGAGAACTGCATGAAATCTGGTCCTTCAGAGGTTGCAATGCAGAAGGACCCAAAAAGATATCTACTGAAGATGTTTTGCGGCCAACATATTTTGTTTTTGAACAAGGAAGCTGAATTGGGCACGATCGATTGTGCACGCTACAGTGTCATGAATCTCCGCAGTGTGCCTGAGCAGCGTGGCTTTCTGCTGTCCGTGTGTGCGTGCCTATACTTATTTATTTACAGAAAACTCAGCCACATCCCACTTCACTACGTGGGGACTTACCCTACAAGTCCCTCCATTCTGACATTTTCCAAGACAGTCATCAATATCTGCAATTTAAAGAAAGAAAACACACGCACGGTTAGCAATGCCGTACAGAAGCCAACATGCTTCCGAAGCCAAGAGAAAGAACCGGAGTGGCTCCGTAACCGAGTGTAGATAAAAACTTTTTGTCAAGTTTCCTGTATACTTCCCTCCAGATAAGGTTTATTAGAATGGGTGGGAACCTTTGGCCATTCTTCCAACAGAGTTCAGTTGCTGCTTCACATCATTGTTTCAAGGCATCTTATCTGAATATGGCCACGTTGCGGACTAATGGGTTTGATAAAAGCTGCCCTCTTATTCATGCCAGGCTGACTACTCCCTTTCTAAAAACACCAAATGCTCATTCTCTCTTTTCCTCCTCTGTTGCCTAATGCGAAAGGCTAAGCCGCAAATTCAGTGAGTGCCCAGACATCAGAACAGCCCTGCGGGATCGGATCAACAGTCTGACTAGCCCAGCCTCCTGTCTCTCACTCAGAGGCCAGCCAGTTCCTCTGGAGGGCCAACGACAGGGCACAGAGGCCGAGGCCCTCCAACGATGTTGCCTCCTGGCTCTGGGACTCAGAGGTTCAGTGCCCTTGCACGTGGAGGTTCCCCTCGGTCACCGGGGCAAGTCGCCACTGACAGAGTTATCCTCCACGAATCTCTCTGATCCCCTTTTCAAGCTGTTTTTGGCCACCACGACATCCTCTGGCAGTGGATTCCACACTTTGATCACTCTCTGTGATTAAAGGAGTATTCCCTTTTATAAGGTTAACAGGCATGCCAGCCGACTTCGGATGCCAACGTGAAAACATGGTTTCAATGTCACAACGATGGTCAGTTTTTGAAACCAGGATTCAGATTGCAAAATGATCATGCCGATCTTGGCGTCATCAGTCACGGGGGCTGGTAGTGTGCGCTGGCACGAGGTGAGAGAGACGTTCCAAATGGGAACTCAGGATCTCTGGGGTTGTACAAGGCCCCCGGTACCTATGGTCAACACCATGGATCCAGTAATGCATGTTTTCTCTGTGACAACCGGACTGAAACATTTTGCCTCGTGAGCCCCCAAAGCCGGAAGAAGGGCACGCGGAGACCCATGCTTACTCATCTCGCAGTTCTGGCCAGTCCAGCCAACGATGCAGTCGCAATAGTAGCTGCCAATCAAGTTCCTGCAGGAGTTGGCATTGAGACACGGCTTCCCCTCGCATTCATTGGCATCTGGAGAGAGAAGATGGATTTGGCACCACGTTAAGTGGCAGTTACCGAAGAGGGAAAAATGTGCGTGCACACAAAATAACACTTCGCACAGCAAGAACTACAAGTTCATTAAAGGCTAATGGATTGTTTAAAATGTACAGAGTGGATTAAAACAAGGACTTTAAAAGAATAAGCGGGAATGCTGTTAAGCAGAGAACCTTCTGATATTACCCTCTAATTACGGAGCGCTGGCAGCCCTGAGTTACGAGCCACTAATTAAGGGGGAAACAAGGAAGGAAAGAGAGACGGGGGGGGGGAGAGAAAGACAGAACAGAAGCAAGAGACTTGGAGATTTCAAAGTAGCATCCCCGGCCCCGAGGATGAATACCCTGCCCCGAGATGACAGGCTGCTTGTTCTTCAAGAGATCATTTTGCACTCACGGGTAACTCCCCAGACTGAAGGGGTGGGTTACCAGGGCTGGGGAAATGGAGCACTGCTTTCCCACAAAGTTGAAAAGGAGGAAAAAGGGGAGGTGGGTGGGAGAGGCCACCCACAGACAGACAATGGCTTAAGAAGTGTTGCCATTAGGATTAGAAGTTCTCACCACAATGGAAGAGGAAACCGCTTCAAATCCGAGGGGGCCATTTCCCATTACACCGTTGGATGGGGAAGCAAAGGCACCCGCCCCAGAGGTTACTCCGACGTGCAGAAACAGAGACCCTGGCACAGCGGTGCCGGTGCCAGACGAGGCTCTCGGAAACCCCGGTTCCGATCCCCACTCTGCTATGAAGCATGTTGGGTGACCTAGGCACAGCAGCCCTTGCTCAGCCTGACACACCCCGCAGGGCTGTTGTGAATGGGCAAGGAGAGACCCCTTCAAGAACTTGCTTCCCTGGGTGTCCCAAGAGAAGCAGGGGGCTTCTTCAGCCTGTCCTCAAAGCCCAGGGGGCCATTTCTCTGCACAGCACAGCCCTTTCTGGGGGGGGGACCTGGCGTGGTACTGGCTCCTTCCCCAGGTGCAGCCACTGCTGCCAGGAAGCCTCTTCTCTAATTGCAGCCACTGAAGAAAAAACAGACCGCCCCAGTCCCGGGAAAGAGTTCCAGAAGACCACGGCTGCAGGCTGCTTCCCCAGTGACGGTCAACACCCCACCCCCAAGGGATGTTTGCATACACGGATCCCCGAAATACATCCATATGACAAGCATTTACATGACTTAAAAACATACTAAAAATTACACCCCCCCACCCAACGCTCAAAGCTTCATTCTTATTTCAGACAGTCCATTTCTGCAGGTAGCAACCAATACTCCCTCTAAGCTGTGGAGTCTTGTGAGCAAAAATTCTACTTTGTGAGCTACTGGCATTAAAGTTATGAGCAAGCAATTTGGCTACTGCATAAATTTGTTTGCTCTGGGGCCATTCTTCCTGAGCTAAGACAAAAATGTGTGAGCCAGAGGCTGAAAAGCTGTGAGCTAGCTCACACCAACTCAGAGGGAACACTGGTAGCAACGATCTCTCACAAATCAGTCCTATACCGGCTTAGAACCACCCTCTAGCACGCAGCAGGGGAGATCTCACCCCTATTCTAGCACTCCACTGAGAGAAGTCTGAAGCCTTCCTTCAATGTAAGAAGATTTCTCTTAAGTGGCTCTTCTGTTGGAGCAGGAGCCACTTAAATTGGAGGAAGAGTCCTTGGGAAGTGGTTGGATCCACCCCATTGAGTACAGGAGCATGGGAGAAGTTACCACGGTTAACACCCACTGACGGCCATGTTCTCGAGATAGATCAGCTTGCCAATGGACCTTATGGCGTAACAGCTGTGGCAGTTGCCTATACGAATTGGTTGCAGCATCTACAGATAATTGCCATGGTCGCCAATGTGGTGCCTTTCAACGTCTTTCCCGGGCACCCACTCACTTCTCAAAGCAAAGAGGCAACCCTGGACTTCTTCCACCTTGCTGGAGTAGGAAGTACTTCAGAAGAGTCCGGGAGACAGTGCCAAAATAGGACGCTGCTTGGCTGGGAACCCGGCATTTTATGATTTGTTCCAAACCTCATAGCAGCCACACTGGGTCTGGCCCCACGACTGCCACCTCGTTATGGTACCCATTGCCCATTCTCAAAATCCCAGTCCCATGAAGGGTGGTTCCTTTAGGATTAATCCAGGTCTGCCTACAGCTTCGTTAGGGACCCCGTGGTTTAGGCTTCAAAACTTCTGTTCGGGGCAAGATCATCAAGGGTTGAAGACCATCCGATGCCTATGAACCTGACTTACAAGACTGGCTGTAGCTGCCCATTCAGTAGAGGAGGAGAAGAAGAGGAGGAGGAGGAGGAAGAAGAAGACAAAGAAGACGAAGACGACAATGAAGAAGAAGAGGAGATTGGATTTATACCCCGCCCTTCACTACCCAAAGGAGTCTCAGAGCGGCCTACAAACTCGTTTCCCTCCCCCTCCCCACAACAGACACCCTCTGAGGTAGGTGGGGCTGAGAGAGCTCTGACAGAAACTGCTCTTTTTCAAGAACAGCTCTTGTCAGAACTATGGCTTGCCCAAGGTCAGCCAGCGGCTGCGAGTGGAGGAGTGGGGAATCAAACCCGGTTCTCCCAGATTAGAGTCCGCGCACTTAACCCCAACACCAGACTACAGACCAGAATGGAGTAAACACAGGCCATTACAGGATTTGTCCAGAGTCAGACCCTCTCAGCAAATTCAACCGCAGCCTGTTTTCTGTTCCGTCCATCTACAGTCTACCACTTACCTATCTGACACGTTTTGCCCGTCCACTGAGGGGGGCATATGCACTTAAAGCCATCGACCAGATCCTGGCAAGTCCCTCCGTGGCCACAGGGGTTGGGAGAACAATCGTCGATATCTACCGAGAGAGATTTTGCTTTAGCACCCATGCCCAGCATCTAGTAGCAAGATTAGCAACCACGGGATAACTTCTGGCAAGAGCCCCCCGGTTATGTAAGAAGAAATCCAGCTTTTATAAAGAATTGGTGCCCCTTCTTCATTTGGTTTCCTGCGGTCCCTGCTGGTGGCTCCCACCTAGTGCATTATGTAAACTTGGAAACGCATGCATGCGCTGTGATCATTTCCAAGTACTGCCAAGCACTCCCAGTGTTCACATGGGTAGGATTTTCACTCAAGTGAGCTGCCTTAGCAGAAAATCACACACACCCAGCGCCCATTCCACGTGGCTGCCACAGAGCAAAGAATGGCCCTTTATTTATTAAATTCAGTTTCTATGCCGCCCTCTCCCTGTGCGACGGGGCTCAGGGAGGCATGCAGCGATAACAGAATTCATACATTATTTCATAGTTAAAAGCAATAAACACATTAATTAAAAGCAATAAACACATTCGTAAACTAAATCAGATGTCCTACTGAGGGTGCCCACTGAACAGTCATAGAACAGAGCCAGAGAGTCCAGTTAGCACCTGAGAGACTAACACCACTTGTGGCCGGAGAAGAGCTTCCGGGAGTCCCTGCAGTCACTTCTTCAGAGACGGCGAGAACGCGAGTCCATCTGTCCTTATACCTTGGAGAGTGAAGTGATTTCATACCCAAGATCTAAGGACAAATGGACTCACATTCTAACTGCAGCTGAAAAAGTGAGCCGTGACTCACCAAAGCTCCTCCCTGCCACAGATTTGGTTAGTCTTTCAGGTGCTGCGGGACTCTGGCTCTTTTCTGCTGCTACGGACAGACTTACATGGTGACCCATCTTGGATCTATTTGAAGAAGTGAGCCGTGACTCACGGAAGCGCCTCCCCTGCCACAAATTGTGTTAGTCTTTCAGGTGCTCCCGGACTCTGGCTCCTTTCTCCTGCTACAGACAGACTAACGCGGACACCCATCCTGCCCTATCTGAAGAAGTGAGCCGTGACTCACGGAAGCTCCTCCCCTGCCACGAATCTGGTCAGCCTTTCAGGCGCTCCTGGACTCTGGCTCTTCTCTACTGCTGCAGACAGACTAACCCAACTTGATCTAATAACAGTCATGTTTGACTTCCTGCAACATCAGCTTTCATGACGGACCAGCTCCCCTAAGCTCCAATAACGAGGCCAACGGTTGCCATAAAGCCCTTCCCACCATCTCTGTTTCTGGACCAGCTCTTGCAAGGAGGGCCCTAAAGGAGATGCCCCCCCGCCCGTCCCCCCGGGGAATCTGGCCCAAACTCAACCACAAGAGTACTGATTCAAAACGGGTGACAGTAACAGAATAGAACTGATAACATCAAAATAACTGTCAAACACAAAGCGCTTACACAATTTGTATATGTTATTATAACTTCAAAACATTAACAACACAAAATATACAATATTGTGTAGTTTCAGACGATCGTCCAGAATTTAACAGGACCAACAAGGAGATGATGAACTCCGGAATGCTTTTCCTGTTTCGACTACAAAAGTCTTCTTCTGACCAAAATGAATCTTGTAGACTAACTTTGGACTTCAATAATATGGCCACATTGTCACAGCAGTGCACAAACTTGATCACATTTTCAGACTGGATTTCATGTTCTAGAGCAAATTCTTTACAAACTTAACAGGCAACTTACAACGTTGCCATATTATTGAAGTCCAAAGTTAGTCTACAAGATTCATCTTGGTCAGAAGAAGACTTTTGTGGTCGAAACGGGAAAAGCATTCCGGAGTTCACCGTCTCCTTGTTGGTCCTGTTAAATTCTGGACGATCATCTGAAACTACACAATATTGTATATTTTGTGTTGTTAATGTTTTGAAGTTATAAAAACATATACAAATTGTGTGAGCGCTTTGTGTTTGACAGTTATTTTGATGCTATCAGTTCCAAACTCAACCACATTCAGAACACGCCTCGGGATGGGGAGGTGAAACCAATCAAGGCTCCATTTCCAGTCAAGACTCCGGGAGCATCAAACAGTGGACAAGACACGGACTTCCACGAGCACCTAGCCTACACGTCAGCCGGATGGTCCTTGAAGGACACTGCCTCAGTGGCCACGTTTCCATGCCAACGAGAGATTTCTGCCAACACTGGGTTCTGGCGTACATATTCAAGCTTGGCTGTGAACCTGTTATCTCACTGAGCAAGGTGTTAATCCCAGCTTTAGTTTCTAATCTGTTCAGCATCTATACAGATATAGGCACTAGCAATCTAACCTGAGCGAACGACAAGAATAACTAAGAGACTGGAGCCTTCCCCCTCTTGTTTTAAGGGCCATGCACTTCATAATTACTGACTACAGGGGAGAGACGCTGGCGTACCTTAATATGAATATTCTGAAGTGCAATCCAGAAGGAATACAGAAAACTAAGGCATTCTTAGCTGCACCAGGACACCCCAAGTGCAATTAAAGGGGAAAGATGTGTTCGGACAGCAGCACGCATCCTGGAGCCGCTCAGATTCGTACGGCACTCGAAGAGGTTCTCCCGAGTGAGATTCAAAGCTTTCGTAAGCTGGACATTCCAGCGGACTTACTAAGGGTGCATGTTGGTGCTGCCCAGCCTGGAGCACAGAGACACTCAAATCCCGTAGAAGTTTCAAAGCAGCTCCCTCCATTGTGGCAAGGATCCGAGAGGCAGGCATGTTCCGCTGCGGCAAGAACAGAACCCACTTCAGCTTAGTCGAGGCCAGCAGTACGAGCAACCACCTCATCACCTGGCTGAGACCCATGCTCCCTCTCAGCTGCCGAGTCTCGTGAGCAAAAACTCTACTTTGTGAGCTCCTGGCATTAAAGTCGTGAGCGAGCGATTTGGCTGCTGCATAACTGGATCTGGAGCCATCCTTCCTTACCCAAGACAAAAATGTGTGAGCCGGAGGCTAAAAAACTGTGAGCTAGCTCACACTCACTAAGCTTAGAGGGAACACTGGTTGAGACTCCCTGCCTCCCTCAGTCTAGCTCCCGGCTTGGATGCTGCGCTAGAGTTCCGCCGTGTCTAATACAGCAGCAGCCCTAAATGGTCTTGGACTGTCAAACCTACATAGGACCACCTCTCCTGCTACAACCCCTTACACATTCCCTTCGGTCATTATCTAGGGGGACTCTTGCAGGTGCCTGGCCCCAGGATGGCTAACTTAGCTGCCACCAGGGGAAGGGCCTTCTCGGTTGTGGCCCCCTACCCTGTGGAATGCACCCTCAGATGACGCCCGTGCCCTGCCAGACTTGCTTAGATTCTGCAGGGTATGCAAAGCTGAATGGTTGAGGTTGGCCCTCGGAGGCTAAACAACCACATGTATGGACTGTTCTCATGATGGTATGGTGGTAGCCACGTATTTCAATATTTTAATGTTCGTATTTTATATTAGTTATTTGTTTTTTATGTTTCCATCTTTTAAGTTGCCACGAGACCCCTTCAGGTGAGCGGTGACTAAAAAAATCTAATCAATCAATCAATCATTCAATCAATCAGCAGTGGCTGGCCTTAACTGCTGGAAGACCACGACAGAGGGCAATGCCACTGGATCACCTCATAAGCTGTAACCACTTCCAGCTCTGTTAAGTCGGAGCTGCCCTGACTGTATTATCCGCCCCACCCCGGGCACCGACTTCAAGAGGTAAAAGAGTCCCCTGGAGATCATTGTGTAAGACAAGGGCTTCTATAACCAACTAGTTTCACTGTAAATACGAACTTCATCCCCCTGCCCCCGACAAGCCGGCCAATAAAGAACCTTCTGAGGCTCTCTCTCTCCCTGTCCCAACTGCAGTGTTCCAATGTAGTGGAAGCCCCCAAGTGGGAGGCTTACCTCCACCTTCCTTTCTCTAAGAAAGACGTCACGGCCACCTTCTGCCCATCTTCTCACGTTATGTCCAGCATGTTCCAGGGCATGCAGACAGCAAGAAGTGCGCCACTGAGTACACCCTTACCGATTTCGCAGTTCTGTCCCGAGTAGCCCTCTGGGCAGGAACACTGGTATTTGTCGGGGCCGGTGTTGCTGCAGGTACCGCCGTTCAAACACGGTGGGTGAGTCCCACAATAGTTCAGATCTGGAAGGAGGCAAGAGCACACGGTCAGGGATAAGCAAAATAGAAAGAAAAGCCACGTATGCGAGAGGCCCCGCATGCCCCCGTGCACAGAGCAATGAACCAGCTGCGGACTTGCCACCGAGTCAGGGACGCGAACCCCACTGCACAAAGAGCAGGCCTGCTTCAGCCGCCTCCCCACTGCCGCCCCGACCTCCATCGTGTTTACCATCCCCCAGAGCCTGACACTTGGCTCCCTGCTGGCTCCGGCATACCTTTATTGCAGAACTGGCCACCCCAGTTGGTCTCACAGAGGCATTGCCACGGTTCGTTGCAAGTGCCATGGACACAGCCCGGGTGAGGAATGCACTTATCGCAGTACTGCCCTTGCCATCCGTACTGACACCTGCAAAGAAGGAGAGCTTGGAATTATTTCCTCCAGAAAGAATGTTGTTGTTGTTGTTTTTTTTAAAGGGCATTGGTAACTTTTGAGATTCCCAGTTCTTGTTCTTTCTTCTAAAAATAAGTCCTTCAAGGACTATTTGGTGGTTTCTTGCAAACAAACAGTGTTGGCGGCTCCGCCATGGCCTCCAAAAGAGGCAGCTGTTGTACAAAAGAATAACTGCTCTGGGAGGCCCAGTGTGATGCCATTGAAGACAATAATAAGCTATTCTGAAGCTCATGGAAATGGGAAAGAGGGAGGGAGGGGGGGTGGGGGCGCACCATAGATAAATCTGGGGGCTTTGACAAATGGATTATATGGGGCGGGAGAACAGGGCAGGAGTCAGGAGGAACAATGATTCTCATGAATACAAGACCTCAGGACTCTTCAGAAGAAACACAAACAAACCAAGAGGCATTGGCATCTAGCTAAGCGGCATTTCCCTTGCACGTTAGTAAAATACTGTCCGTTTCTGAGCACGAGGGGGGGTCACGTGTGGGAGTTAAAAGGATGCGAGATATTAATCTGCCGCAGCAGTCACAGGATAGCTGAACCATGCTGACGTTTCCATTTTGATAAAATTCGGAAAGAGTGCATGCGCCGCGTGAGTCGCTATTTGCTCAGAACGAATTTCGAGGCAACGCTGTCTTCTCCAGACGCGCTCCGGCCACAACGAAGGCAAGATCCGCGGTGATTTTAATCTTGGAACGCTGGCTCAAACGCTCCTCTCCGTTTTAAAGATTCATTCAGCCACGGAGAGCCGTTGGATGGCGTAAGACAAAGAGAGCGGAGGCCAATCCAGGGCCCAAGGAGGCAATGCACACAAACAGCACTGAGAGAAAGCTGGAGATCAAATGCATTCCAGAGGCTGCCGTTTTATTTTTTTAAAATGCAATATTTGGAAAGGGGAGGAAAAAGGAAACAGGTTGATAGCATGAAATCAGGGGTTAACCAAAAGCCCATTTCATTACTGAGACCTGGGAACAAGAGATCAGCAACAATTATCCCCTAATCCTAGCCTGAGTTGCCATAATAAACATTTCCCACCCGAACTCAGTTAGGCCTTTGATTTTTTCTTTTTAAAAGACAGCTCCTTTCTGACCAGCAAATCCTTGTCATGGGAAAAGTGATAGTGATCTGTCCAAGGGCTAACCGCCCACAGCAAGTAGAAAGTCTTAACTCTCCATCTAAGAAACCTCGGATGACTAACCACTCCCCTAATTAATGATGATGATCATTATTATTTTTTAAAGAACACTGCTTGGAATCTTTGCGGTTCAGAGCCTTGGGGTGTTCTGATGCACCCGACAATCATGGAGCAGAGCACTCAAGAGAACGGCTCCTTCTTGATACGAGCCACAAAAGACTCGAAGATCAGACTCCACTGGTCTTGCAAGCCTTCCACTGTAACGCTGCAGGCATTAAGTGACTCCCAAACAAAAGCTTACGGAATAGGCAGAGGGTGGACTGGTGGCCCTTGAGACGCTGATGCTGCACAGAGAACAGGGGGGCAAAGAAATTTCACCACCACACCCCCCTGCCTGATTTCAGTAAAGTGCCAACCACCTCACTTTCCTTTTTAAAGGATCGGTGAGTCCTAACACATTCAAAAGGAACACAAGGACCAATTTCAGCAGAAGAACTTGTCTGTCTTTCCGCATTCACAACACAAGACAGCCATATTTTCCTTGTGCAACAAACAGATTCTCCTGTCTAGCTGCATTACCTGAATGCTCTGCATTGCTTTCAGCTTCGAAGAGGGATCTGTACAAACTTACAAAAGGGGGAGCAGAGGGAGACATCCACGCATCAGCTGGTGTTTACTTTTTAAAAATCTGCTGCATCTGCAACTTAACAGGCAATGTCTCCTCCTGACTCAAACGGGGGGGGGGATTATATGACCCTATTTCTTTGTTTGAATCCAAGGAGATCGCCGAGGTTGGGGGTATCAGGAAGGGCCGTTTCACTGGCTGGTGGAGTTCTCTGCAGAGGAAGTGTGGGAAAGTTGCACCTTAAGTAAATAAGGGCCCCGAGTGCATGTCTGGGCAGCGAGTGGGAGGTGAGAGAGGAGCGAGGCTTCGGCTCTGGAAACAAAGCCTGTTGTTCTGGCTAGGAAAGAATGCGGGCAAACCCTGGAAGGCACTTTGAGCCGAATGACAGAAACACAAATCTTCAGCGGGCTTTCGCTCACACACCTCTTGGGATCCGGCCCAGCTGAAAATGGCTTGATTCAGTCGAGGCTCTGCACAGACAAGATCTAGCCACGATCCTCTTTCCCTTCTCCTCTGTTTGGAAGAGCCAGGGTGGTTTTGTTTGTTTTTTTCTCCAGGGGCTGCTTCACAGGTTATATCACACGCTGGGAAGAACCAAACCCAGGACAAATATAGAGTTTCTGTTTTTGGTTCTGGTTTATTTTGGCCACCAAGTTGCAGCTGACTTGCGGTGACTCTGTAGTGTTTCCAAGGTAAGAGGTGCCCAGAGGTGGTTTGCCCATTGCCTGCCTCTGTGTGGCCATACTGGATTTCCTTGGTGGTCTCCCGTCCAAGGATGAACCAGGGCCGACCCTGCTTAGCTTCCAAGATCTAATGAGAAGGACTTTTCTCCCTTTCTCACAATACAAGGACTTGTGGGCACTCAATGGAATTCCTGAACAGTCGGGTTAGAACAGATAAAAGGAAGTCCTTCTTCACCCAGAGAGTGATTAACTCGTGGAATTCACTGCCACAGGAGGGGGTGGCCGGTTTCAAGAGGGAATTGGATAAACATCTGGAGCAGAGGTCCATCAGTGGCTATTAGCCACAAGGTACAGATAGGAACTCTCAGGCTGGGGCAAGGGATGCTCTGTATTCTTTTTTTTTAAGTTTTGTTACTTTCAGAAATAAAGATTACAAACAAAGACAAAGAAAACACATAAAAAGACACAATACACAACAATAAACACATATTGGAGCTTATACTCTAGTCTCTGGTTTAGTTTCACGAATCTTGCACATATGGCACCAAAGTTTGTTGAAATATTAGCATAAATGAGTATATTATACCAATGTTCCAAGGTACTTTTCTATCCATGTACATATTCTCAACCAGTTATTCTCAAAAAGTTTCTTCTTTTTGATCTTGTAGCTGTAAGGTCAAATTGTCCATTTCTGCTGCTTCTCAAAGTTGTGATGCTCTGTGTTCTTGGTGCTGGGGGCGGGGGGAGAACAACAGTGGGAGGGCTTCTGGTGTCCTGGCCCCACTGGTGGACCTCCTGATGGCCCCTGGTATTTTTGGCCCACTGTGTGACACAGAGTGTTGGACTGGATGGGCCACTGGCCTGATCCAACACTGGCTTCTCTTATGCTCTTATGATCAAGCCAGCCTGAGCTATCCTGTCTGTGTGCTCAAAGACAATTGCATCTTGCACTTTTATGCACAAGATCCATTCACTTCATTTATGCCCCACTTTTCTCCCAAACAGGGACCTGCGGCAGCTTATATTGTCCTCTCCTCCACTTTATCCTCACAAACAACCTTCTGAGGTAGATCAGGGTGAGAGGGTGTGACTGGCCCGAGGTCACCCAGCAAGCTTCCCTGGCATGAGTGGGGGATTTGAACCCAGATCCTAGCCAGACACTCTAACCTTGCTCTCAGTTTCAGATGCATTACGACTTTAGGGAAACAGTCGGAAAGCCACTAAATCCATTCTCTCTATAATCCCAGAAAATGCTGAGATACAATTTTTTATTGGTTGAGTCAACAGCTTGGTTTTTACTGATCCCCTGCCCGGTCAAGGACCGGGCAACATTTTCTTGTTCCTCTGTTCCCTCAATTCTTCCTGTCTGCATGGATAACAGGAGAACCCCATGCTTAAGTCAAAAGTGGTACAGGATATTCATAAACTCTTTGGGTTCTACAGAATTCACAATCAGAGAAAGAGGATAACCAGCGTCGTAACTGTCAAGCTTAGCTGGGACTGGGCAGGAACCAAGAGATTCTCTTCTGCTGATATTTGGCAGACGGCAGGGGAAGTTAACCACTGGAAAGGAAGCGCACTGACATTCATGTACCCATTCCTGTCTGGCCCCCATGACGCGTCAGCAGGTTGGCTTCAGCTCCTTTCAGCCCCCAAGACTGGGGGTGGGGGGGCGCACCGCTTTGTTGGAGAAGACCCCAGAAAACACATTATTGGAGTCACCCAAAGACAGCCCATAATAAAACCATCACCTTGAGCCCAAGGCATATGCACCCCAACATCCAGTAGCTTCCCTCCACACCAAACAAGACCGAAAAACCTGCTCTTTTAATATTAGAAATAATGTGCAATACTCTTCGGCTTTCCAAAGCAAAAACCCTCCAACTGTTTGGCTGCAGGTACTCTTTGCCCCCCCCCACGCCACCCCCACATCTACTGCTGGCCAGAACTGAAGAGACTTCAAAGGACGCTCTCGGCCTTCATCACTATCTGCAGACCAGATTCCAGGCCAACTATTAAGCTCTCATCACTCTAAGGTCTGGCTCCCAGCGGCAGAGGAATCGAGCGGCTGCATTAATCCCATGCTAAAAAATGGCTCAACTGTTGCTTATTGATGGGCGGGTGGGGGAACATTGAAGGAAGAGAAAAGGGTGGGGGGAAGCATCATTGAAATCAAAGATACTGGAGGAAAATGCAATGAGGAGTCAAAAGAACTCAAATCGTTTTAAAACAGTTGCTGCTTTTTGGATCTCCACATCCCCCTCTCCTCCCGACTTTATTAGAGCTGGCACTTGAAAGCAAGAAAGATCTACCACTCCAATCATTAAGTCTTGTCTTCACCAGGGCTGCTACGAAGTCCGTGTTGCATTTAACAGCAAGAATGCAGGATGAGTGCCTGACTCTCCCCCAACCCCTTTAATTTGAACAGTTTCAACTCGCTTTGCAAAAAGAGAAGGCTCATTCGATTTACCTGCACTCTCCAGGAACTTTGCAAGACCCGTGTTTGGGGCTACAACCCTGACGACAGATGGCTGCAAAAAGGGGAGGGGGAGGGGAAGGAAAAAAGAGAAGGGAATTAAAAGAAGGGGTTTTCATCAGCAAAAACAGACCCTTCCCTAGACCCTCGCCCTCGTGGGAACGTTTTAATCTCTGGCTAGCACTGTAATCCTGCTAAATCCAAGGTTCAAACAGATCCCGGGTCTCAAGTCTACTGGAAAAGAAACTGAGGTAGGTTAATGCCCGATGACAGCCAACCCAGCATGCCAAAAAGGAGGGCTCAGGCCACGACCACCCCCTCTAAGGCCTCCTATCGACAAGGCAGGAGTCACTGGACCAATTTCATTTGAAACAAAAGCCATTTCGTGGTCTGCAGCAATCTCTTCCCGCTTTTAAATAAGAAAGCCTTCCTCTGCTCCATGGAGATGGATCAAGACGGGTAGCTGAGTTTGTCTCTCTGTAGCAGCAGAAAAGAGCCAGAGTCCGGGAGCACCTGAAAGACCAACAAAATTTGTGGCCGGGGAGGGGCTTTCGTGGGTCCCTGCAGCCACTCCTTCAGATATGCTAGAATGTGAGCACATGTGTCCTTTTCATCTTGGATCTGAAATTGCTCCAGTCTCCAAGATATAAGGACAAATAAGGAGCCAGTTTGGTGTAGTGGTGAAGTGGACGGACTCGAATCTGGGAGAGCCGGGTTTGATCCCCCACTCCTCCACTTGCACCTGCTGGATGACCTTGGGCAAGCCATAGTTCTGGCACAGCTGTTCTTGAAAAAGAGCAGTTTCTGTCGGAGCTCTCTCAGCCCCGCCTACCTCACAGGGTGTTTGTTGTGGGGAGGGGAAGGGAAAGGAGATTGTGAGCTGCTCTGAGACTCCCTTGGGTAGTGAAGGGTGGGGTATAAGTCCAATCTCCTCCTCCTCCTCCTTCTTCTTCTTCAAATGGACTCACATTCTAGCTGTCTCTGAAGAAGTGAGCCGTGAATCAGGAAAGCTCCTCCCCTGCCACAAGTTTGGTTGGTCTTTTAGGTGCTTACTAGACTCTTACTCTCTTCCTCTTCTCCAGGAAAGAGGAGACGTTTCCATGCCCTTCTAAGAAGCTACCTGCATCACGCCAATGAGCACCCGACCTACATACGTTGCAATCACAAACCTTCTAGCACGTAAGCAAAAACACACCTGATCAACCTTGACAGCTCCAAGCTTTACTGTTATTTATGACGCACTGATTTCCAATGCAGAGCTGTGATAGGGACAGAAGCAAAACCATCCAGCGTCTTCCACGTGTCATTTCCACAACAGAAAAGGGGATCAGGCTTGTTCGTGCCCTGAAATACCCTGCAGTTGATCGGTCCCATTTGCCGTACTGCGGCCATATGACGCTGCCGTAGACCACTGGCCCATATGGTCCGGAAAGTCTATTTGACCGATGGGATGATTCTCCAAAGGCCTTCCGCAGAGGTTTTCCTCCAGAGCGTGTAACCAGAGACGCTGAGCACTGAATCTGGGACTTCCACATGCAACGCCCCTGAACTGCAGACTCTCGTGGCACTCGTCAAACCCAGGGCCCTCCTGGCTACAACTTGGAATGTCTCCGTCTCCAACTCCTTTGGTCACAGAAACCTAGTTCATTGGAGCTAGTAGAGGGAACATGTACCCATCTATGCCTAGACACAAAGCCCTCCCAATTCCACTCCATGAGCAAGGATCAGGGATGAGTGAAACACAACCCTCTTCCTAGGTGGCCAGTAATATCCAACAAGCTTGCATAGCCATGATGACCATGAAACCGCAATCTCTAGAATTCAAGTGGCCCCAGAGAGCCACACAGCAAACCGCCGGGGAAGTGGAGCTCCCGCCAACCAGGCTGGAAATACAAATTACAAACCTTTGTTGCATTCGAGACCCATCCAGCCTTCCAGGCAAGTTTTGTTGCCGTTCTGGTCGCAGGTGTAGTGTCCAAAGAAGTCGTCCCGCGGCCGGCAAAACTTGTTGCAGCCGAAACCGTAATAATGCTCGTCGCACGTGACTCGAATCTGGTACTCGAAGTGAGCAACGCCCGCGTTCTGCTTCAGGGTCTGCCACTGCCGGCTGGGGTTGATCATGCCAGAGTGAGAAGCCTTTTCGATAATATTATCTCCATCTTTTTTTGCGGGTGGGGGGAGTTGGGAAGGGAGAAAAAAAAGAGTTAAGTCACTTGGTGCTCTCCACTGCAAAAGCAGGCATCTGTGAATGGTCTGAAAAGGAAATTGGCTTTATGTATGCAGGAGACACAAGAATGCTACCGGGTGTGTGTGTGTGAACCAGAAAGTGTGGGGATACCTAGCATAAGAACATAAGAGAAGCCAATGTTGAATCAGGCCAATGGCCCATCTAGTCCAACACTCTGTCACACAATGGCCAAAATATACCAGGTGCCATTCAGGAGGTCCAGCAGTGGGGCCAGGACACTGGAAGCCCTCCCACTGCTGCCCCCTCCAGCACCAAGAATACAGAGCATCACCTGCCCCAGACTGAGAGTTCCCATCTATACCCTGTGCCTAATAGCCACTGATAGCAGACAGCACTGTCAGAAGACTTCAGAACTCAAGACTGGCTGCTTCACACATGCTAAATAATGCCGTTTCAATTCACCACAGCGACCGTTTGCAAGTGGATTGAAAGTGTGTTATTTAGTGTGTGTGAAAGAGCCTCTCACACACAAGTATTCACTTCTGGACAGGGATGCCACATACGGATGGACGTGCCCATACAGGAAATACTTCTTCACCCAAAGAGTGATTAACATATGGAATTCACTGCCACAGGAGGTGGTGGCAGCTACAGGCATGGACGGCTTCAAGAGGGAATTAGATAAACATCTGGAGCAGAAGTCCACCAGTGGCTATTAGCCACAGGGCATAGATGGGAACTCTCAGTCTGGGGCAGGTGATGCACTCTATTCTTGGTGCTGGAGGGGGCAGCAGTGGGAGGGCTGCTAGTGTCCTGGCCCCACTGCTGGACCTCCTGATGGCACCTGGTATTTTTGGCCGCTGTGTGACAGAGTGTTGGACTAGATGGGCCATTGGCCTGATTCAGCATTGGCTTCTTTTATGTTCTTATATCTGTCCCATCGTGGATGCGCTATGTGCAGTGCAGCCAGCCACTGGCCTCATGCGTGCTGGTGAACGTTGATGCAGCTCTTATGCAAGAGAGGCAACGGTTAAGTGTTGTTTCATCTACTCAAACAGTTGAATCATCAGGAGAGCTATTTATACAGGATTACTCTGACTGTGGGAAAAGCAGATAATTGGGTGCTTGGGACAGCAATAAATATACTTCTTTTTATACACTTCCTTGTAAATTTAGGCACTGTACAAATTTTTTATATATATATATATATATATACACACACATATACATATACATATATATACACACACACACATATATATATATATATATACATACATACATACACATATATACATACATACATATATATATACACACACACACCCATATATATATGTATATGGGTGTGTGTGTGTGTATGTATGTGTGTATATATATATATATGGCCCTGCCTGCAGGCTTCCAATATAACGATGGAGGATATACTGCATTAGCTGTTTAATTGAGCACTTTTAAAATGCTTTCTGTGCATTTTACTAGCTGTGATGACTACCCTGCTGAACTGTGCACTGAAGGGAAAAGGGAGTCTGGTCAGAACACTAAAGGGAAAAAAACTTTCACCTTAAACTCTCAGGGCTAGAAGAAACTCCAAACCAAAGCAAGACACACAACCAGCAATTAGAGGGTGGCAAAAGAGTAAGTCAATCGGGAGCGCTCCAGCGGTTCTGCCTGCACTCGATTAATACGATGTCCTTTCTGTACAGTGTTTATAAAGCCCTCGGGCCGTATTCGGTAGCTGGCTCGCAACAGCCTATTTGCTGTCCCCAGGCCTGTGCCAGAGGAGTTCCAGACGGGCAGGTTTAAGTGCGAGGTGGCCTCCCTTTTCAGCACAACGGTGACACTCGGCGTTCCCTTCCCAGAAGTGACCTAGTTTTCGTTTTATCTCCCAGCACAAAATACACACACCATTCCATTTTTAAAAAGACAGTTTAGGAGTTCTGAAGTCAGTTGAAGAGATCTATGTTAACAGAACGTCTGACATTTCTACACTCCAGAGGGCTTGGCTCCTAAGCACGTCCCCCCGCCTCTAGCTCTGAAAGGAAGCCCCCCGGCAATCCTAATATTTCACATTTGCTTGGAACATTGTATATATCTGTGGTATTTCACTTTGCCGTTCAGTCTCGCGACTGCAACCATCTGACACGGCCTTACGAGGTGCGTGCCAGCAGCACTTGGCGACGGAACGAAAATCTACCCAAAGGGCACCTGAAGATACAACAGTGCAGAAAGTGAGAAAGCCATCTTTGCTAAGTTGGCAATAGGGCAGTGATAATTAAAAGCTGACCAAGAACAGCATTATCCAAGGAATACTTAATTGCACTTAATAATAATCACAGTAATGCAAAAGAAGTTTGTTAGTCTTTACGGTGCACCTGGACTCTAAATCTTTTCTACTGCTGCAGATGGACTAACACACCTACCCATCTTGAATCTGACTGAAGAAGCGAGCCAGTGACTCACGAAAGCTCTTCCCCTGCCAGAAATTGTTAGTCTTTCACGTGCTCCGGTCCCCCTTGCTCTTTTCTACCACTGCAGACAGACCAACATAGTGACTCATCTTGAATAATTCAAAAGTCAAAATAAAATATTGGTTCAAATTAACCTTCTGAAGAGACGTAAGGCCAAGCTACTTCCAGGGGCTGATATACACACACTTCGACTACCCGTCTCACAAGTATACTTGCCCTTTTCAGACACGTATCCTGGGAGGCTACCAACCACACATATCAGGAGCATGTGCCACCCATGATCATCTCGAGGAGCACGGCCATGTTGCTTGAACCGAGGCCACCGTCATGTAGCCTCCGCATATGTGAATACCAGCCCTGAAAAATCTAGTGGACAATTTGGGCATACCGGAGGCATGTGGTCCATGGTAAACGCAGATGACTCAAGCATCATGAGTGCGTGCATCCCGAGGATCCACACCAAGATGGCAGGTTCCTGTTACATGCAACTGTCACATCTGAAAAAGGACTGATGTCCCAAATCACATCTCTAGGCAAAACACATGAACCAAGAAGATGCACAGATTGCAGATGACTTGAGTCTCCTTCCTATATTTTTACGATGCCACAAGAACACGGAGGAAGCAATCTCACACATAGTCAGATCTTCAGTTCATTTAGCCCCATAGCCTACCCTAAGTGGTAACAGCTCCCTGAGACATTTGGCAAAGATCTTTACTCGACTCGCTTCCCAAAATCTTCTTAGCTAGAGATGCTGGGGGTTGAACCAAAGACCTCCTGCTTGTAGAAGCTGTGACCTCTACCACAGAGCTACAATCCTTTTCTACAGTGAAGATGCATTAAACAAAATACACAAAGGGTATCCTCTCCCACAGAAATCCTGTAAACGTGTGATCTGTGTGATCGTTATGAATGGGTTTGTTCTAAGAGAAGTAGAACCAGAGACTATGGCAAAAGAATGTTGAAGATGGATCCACTGCTGGACCTCCTGGTGGCACCTGGTATTTTTGGCCACTGGGTGACAGAGTGTTGGACTGGATGGGCCATTGGCCTGATCCAGCATTGGCTTCCCTTATGTTCTTATTAAGAACGCTGATGATTTTTGTTTCTTCTTTAGGGACCCCCAAATGTTAGGAAACAGTCCCTAAAAGTCTCTGTTCAAGCACATATCACAGTGTGGGACAGGTGACCCTCTGAAGCTAAAGAGAAAGACATAGCACAGCTTGAGTTCAGGAACAGACAAAAGAAGCACACACTCGATTGAGTTGGCTCAAGTACCTTGGAGTGCTGACCTCTCCATCTAACGTGGTACGTTTCTTGGTTACAACATCTCCTTCCTTAACTGTGTCAGTGTATCTCCAGGGCCAATTCACAGATGCCAACAAACTGGATCTCTTCTCTCCCTCTGCCCCATGATTCTGGGTACAGAATCATGGTCATGGAAACCCAACACGAAGTGGACGGTGTGTGCAGAGGTAGCCCACGACAGCATGATTTCTAGCCTCTGTGTTCATCTGTGTTTGTCAGGTAGCCGTGTTGGTAGGAAGCAGAAGAACAAAGTCTGGGTGTAGTGGCACCTTTTTAGACCAACAAAGTTTAATTCTGGGTATAAGCTTTTGCGTGCATGCACACAAAACCTTATACCTGGAATTAAACTTTGTTGGTCTTAAAGGGGCCACTGGACTCAGACGGGACTCAAACTTGTTCTGTGTCCATGGTCGTTATTGAAAGCCATATTCAGATACACAACCCTGTTTTGCAGTTGAGTTTCTTGACATAATCCTCTGCTTGGGGGCAGCTGAAAGGAATCACAAGAAGAAGGAAAAAAACAGAGGAGGAGAGAATCTTCAGCCTGACTCGCCGACTATTCGCTACCACAGGGGGAAAAAGCAGACACTCTCGTATCCAATGCGGTACGATTTTCCACATATTCTTCCTTTTTCTTCCTCTGGCTCACATCTTGGCAGCACAGGCCAACCAAAGGAAATTAGTTCAGAGTTCTGCAAACCTGCCATTAGAAGGCCGCAAAGACGAAAGGTCAACCACTCGCAATCCCGTGGCGGCAGACGCCGTAGAGCCTACCAAGCCAAGCAGCCTAGAAAGAAAAGTGATCTTTATACTTCCCGTCCGTCAAGGAGGAATCACATGCTTTGAATTTAAATTTCTTAAAAAAGAAAACAGAAGGAAGAGAAGCTGAATGAAAACAGGGAGCGGTGGAGAATATTTCAGACTAAGCTCTCCACGCAAGTTCATCCGTACTGCTTCAGGAAGTCGAGACTTCGCCAAAAACCCCTAATGCGGTTTTGCTTCTGTGATGCACTTTAATTCTATTACTCTTAATTCCTCTGCACTCGCACAGCAGAGAGACGAGCAGTGCAATCCTGAAAAGAGCTATACTTTCCTGAATCCATGGATGTCGATGGGCTTAGGAGGGCGTAACTGTCCTTAGGACTGCACTAAAAACTTGGCTACAGCCTGACTCAGCACCGGCTGCAGACTCAAGCTTCAGAGAAGAGGAGCCGGTGGTGAAGAGACTGAAACGATGGAGAAGATGCAACGGGAGGCAATTAGCGCCACCAAAATTGTCCTGACGCACATATGTGCTTGGCCGTTCCGTTTGTCAGCAGCTGTCCAGAAATACTGGTTTCTAGCTGGAGGTGCCAGGGACTGAAACTTGAACCTTCTACACACACAGCGCTGGCCTGGAAGCCTTTCCCCATTCATGTGATAGGAATGAGGAGTTGGTGGTAGTCCCTCCGTTACGGGATCGGCTCTTCAATCATCATGGACACAGCGCCATTATTTTACATACGTGAACACAAGAAGCTGTCGTCTACTGAATCAGACCATTTGTCCATCAATATTCAGTATCGCCTACTCAGGTTGGCAATGGCTCTCCAGGGTCTCAGGATGAGGTCTTTCCCATCACCCTCCACCTGGTCCTTTTAACTGGAGATTCATGGGATTGAATCTGTGCCCGCCTACGTGGCCAAGCAGAGGATCTTCCACTGAGCCACGGACCCTCCCTCCAACTTTATGTACACATCACAGAGTTGGAAGGGACCTCCAGAGTCATCTAGTTCAACCCTCTGCACAATGCAGGAAACTCACAAATACCTCCCGCCCCCAATGCCCAGAAGATGGCAAAAAACCTCTAGGATCCCCGGCCAAACTGACCCGGAGAAAAATCGCTTCCTGACCCCAAAGCGGCGGATCAGCATTTCCCTGGGTGTGTAAGGAGAACAAGAACTGAGCCCTGATGCAACCCTTCCTGCCCTCCCTCTCATGATCCGCCTAAGTTCACAGAATCAGCATTGCTTCTCATCCAACTTCTCCCCCATCGTGGAACTCAAGAGGGTATGAAAGATGGTCTTCTGTACAAGCACTGATTAGATCCCTTGATACAGCATGTATCAGAAATTACTGAAGCATGTAATTTCTCACCACTATACTACACTTCCCAGAGTTGAAGCTCAGCACTGGCGGGAATACCTGACCTGGATCGCCCATCTCGCCAGATCTTGGAAGCTAAGTAGGGACAGCCCTGGTCAGTACTTGGATGGGAGACCACCCAGGAAGTCCGGAGTTTCCACACAGAGGCAGGCTGTGGCCAACCACCTCTGAACGTCTCTTGCTCTGGAAGCCCTAGGGGGTTACCATAAGTGGATTGTGACTTGACAGTGCTTCCCCCCCCACCACCACTGGGGGGGGAACAGATCAGTTTCCATACTCAAAGACCTAGTGAGCCCCCAACACAGAAGCTGGCAACTTAAATCAAAATGAAGACTCACCTTCCACGGTAAACTGCATGGGAATTTTCAGTGTGGATTCACATTTACCACAACAGAGATCAATTTGTCATTAGCCAAATAAAAAAGACAGCCAAATGAACCGGAGACACACTAAGACAGGGTATGATGCCCAGGAATTGCTCCTGAATGTAGAACATCCATGTTCCTCAGAAAAGCTGTCTCTGGGGTGATTATGGACATCAGTTGGTTCCATTTCCAGATCTTCCAAAAACCACCCTGGCCTCCCCCTGCCTCCAAGCACACAACAAAGCTTTCTAATTCCAGACTCATTCCATTGCTGAAGGGAAAATGGCACTCCTGCAATACCAAAGCCATCAACAAAACCGGGATTCCACTGGTTTCAAGCAAGCTGAAGGAATGAAACAACAGTGCCAAAGTCCGCCTGGACTCAGGGAGAAAGACACATAGACTACCCCAGCTGGAGCAGAAACAGGGCACCAAAAAGGACGTACTTCTAGCAGTCAACAGGTCAAAAACACGTGGGCGACTCTAGTATCCTGATAACTACTCTTCCAGGAGGAGATTGCACCCAGTCCACTTCTCTACCTTCTTCTATCCTCTATCGTAGTGACAACACACACGCACAAAACGAAGCTTGGAGTACGTTCCTTGGACACGCTCCAGTCCTGCTTTCAGATCCAAACTGTCAGATGCAGGATTTGCTAATCAAACACCAGTCCTGGATAACCCAGGCTAGTCCAATCTTGCCAGACCTCAGAGGCTAAGTAGGGTCAGCCATCATTAATGCTTGGAAGGTCGACCACCGAGG
This sequence comes from Gekko gecko, assembly GCA_029375565.1. Classification (NCBI taxonomy): domain Eukaryota; kingdom Metazoa; phylum Chordata; class Lepidosauria; order Squamata; family Gekkonidae; genus Gekko; species Gekko gecko. The sequence goes on along the minus strand of JAPDNY010000001.1, from coordinate 144,797,916 downwards.
GAGGCAAGGGCAAGACCACCTCTCAGCAGTTCTTGCCTTGAAAACCCAACGGGGTGAGCGTAAATTGGCTACCACCTGATGGACGCTTTTTCCACCGCCATCAAGCACTGGATGAAGTTGCTTTGAAGTCCTGCCCATCCCCGCCGTCTCCGCCATTCACGGCTGCTACCTCTTCCTTTCCTTGGAAGAAGTGAATGAAGCCCATCGCCACTGACAACGCCTAAATATTTTTCCTCTGCCAGACATGAAGGAGGTGGGGAGCGAGGAACAGCAAGAGCAGCTTCAAGCCCTCAGCCTTCTCCACCCTTCTCAGAAGACACTTCAAATTCTGATCTGCTCACATGCTCGCTTTCCATGGGCTGCTGCATTCAGATGACTGAACGGACTGCAGCTCGCTTGGCCCAGGAACAAAATTAGGAAACCAAGAAGTCTGCATCCCGTTCCCCTGTTATGCACAATCTGCAGGGTTTTTGCTACTGGGGTGGGGGGTGGGGGCTATATTTATATTGAGCAAGCTGCAGCTTGCTCCTTGCTTACAAACTAGACTTAAACTAGGGGCTTCCTGGAAGGAAGTGGTTGGCCAATGCTGTTAAAAACAAAACAAAACACAAAAACAAAAGCAGATTAGATGTCCTCTTGGTCTGACCCTTGATTCCTTTTCTTAAGGATCCAATTTCGGGGCAAGTCATACATCCATTACATTTTTAAACTTCTTAACTGACAATCTTAAATGGGGTATGAAGTTTTTAAAACCTCCCTTTGCTGAAATTTGGAGGACGGGGAAAATATACACCCCTCCGGATCTTTCTATCAAGAATTCCTACGGGCTTTAAAACAGGTTGAACTTGAAGGACCTTACTTCTTAACAGAATTTTGAAAAAACTGTTAGAAAGGAGAAATGTACAAGTCACTGCTCTGTATCAAGATGGGTGGCCGTGTTAGTCTGTCTGTAGCAGTAGAGAAGAGCCAGAGTCCGGGAGCACCTGAAAGACCAACACAATTTGTGGCCGGGAAGGAGCGTTCGTGAGTCATGGCTCACTTCTTCAAGTAGATAAAGATGGGGGCCGTGTTAGTCTGTCTGTAGCAGTAGAGAAGAGCCAGAGTCCGGGAGCACCTGAAAGACCAACACAATTTGTTGCAGGGGAGGAGCTTCCGTGAGTCACGGCTCGCTTCTTCAGAGAGTGAGCCATGAGTCACAAAAGCTCATAGCCTGCCATAAATTTTATTCGTCTTTAAGGTGACACACTACAAGTTTCCTATCAGTGAGCAAAGCTACATGTTAGGATACGTTCACTGCAGGGTCACTTGGGTGACCCAATCAAAACAACAAAAACGTTGCGCCCCGCTGCAAGTTTCATCATGAACATGTGCGAGTCCACATTTAGACTTGGTCAGACATGTTGTTCAGAAAAATGCGTCTTTGACATTTTTGTTGGAAGACAACTTTGTCTCCAGAATGTGAAGAGAAATAAAGGATTCATTGTGAAGCCTTGGAAATTTTCTGTTTCATGAAATAAAGATGAGATCTATTCAAAAGCAGAGATAGCACAGGCTCCCAAATGAAAAGAACTTCGGATCCTCCCGCAAACAAGAGCTTCCTTTCAAAGGCCGGCATTTCTCAACAGAGTCCACACAGCAGCACCTGTAAGAGCCTTGCGCCTTCTTTCGTCTGCCGCTTGCGAGAGGGCCCGCATAAATATACATATCAAATGATGGCCATGCGTCTAGTGCCAACATTGTGCATTATACTGTGCAATCCTGAATAGAGAACCGCCTAATAACCCCGTGGGTGCTCTAGAACCAGAAGTGTTCTTGCACACCGCAATACTGTAAGCAGGACTGAAAGAGACCAACACATTTAATTGGAATGGGATCTCTTTGGACAGGTCAGAGTGACAAAGCCATAGGTATCCTGCAAAATGATTTGGGAAGACAGTGAATCCAAAGGCAGAGATGAAAAGTGCAAGAGCGTAATGAAGAGTAAGTCTCTCCACCTCCAGTCTGACAGAGGTCTCTAACATTTTGTTTAAGTTGGTTTAACCCGCATCCATATATTTACTGAATAATAACTATCAGTCCCTCTTTGAATCCCATGCATAAGCACAGTGGCTGAGAGCACAAACTAGATTTTCCCAATCTACTCAACTAGGCCCCGAATATATCAGGTGGCTTTCGGGAAGCCGGTCTCTCCCTCTCAGCAATGCCTCCCAGCCCCCTAATTTCAAGGATAATGATGGGCTTACGGGATTCCTTTAACACGTGGAATCCACTGCCACAGGAAGTGGTGGCAGCTACAGACATAGACACTTCAAGAGGGGACTGGATCAACAAATGGAGCAGAGGTCCATCAGTGGCTATTAGCCACAAGGTCTAGATGGAACGTTCTGTCTGGGGCAGTGATGCTCTGTCTTCCTGGTGCTTGGGGGGGCAACAGTGGGAGGGCTTCTAGTATCCTGACCTTGCTGGTGGACCTCTTGGATGGCCCCTGGGTTTTGGCCACTGTGACACAGAGTGTTGGCCTGACCCAACATGGCTTCTCTTATGTTCTTATGAGGAGATTGGATAAACAGATGGAGCACAGGTTTATCCATGGCTATTAGCCACAAAGTCCAAATGGAAGACTCTGTCTGGGGCAGTGATGCTTTGTATTCTTAGTGCTTGGGGGGCCACAATGGGAGGGCTTCTGGAGTTCCGGCCCTTGTGACAGACCTCCTGACAGCCCCTGGGTTTTGGCCGCTGTGTGACACAGAGTGTTGGACTGGATGGGACATTGGCCTGACCCAACATGGCTTCTCTTTTATTCTTATGTCTGGGGCAGTGATGCTCTGTCTTCTTGGTGCTTGGGGGGGCAAGAGTAGAAGGGCTTCTGGAGTTGTGGCCCCACTGGTGGACCTCCTGATGGCCCCTGGGTTTTGGCCACTGTGTGACACAGAGCGTTGGGCTGGAGGGTCCTTTAGCCTGATCCAACATGGCTTCTCTTATGTTCTTATGGGCAAGAAGAACTTCACATATAGCGAGAAAACTGTCTATACCTGATCCGAGTCCAGAAGCTGTTCGGCCATAGATCAACACTGTTACCCTTTGAAGCTGTATATACCTGAATACTTCTAACAACATATGCTGGCTAAACTACTGACATCCATCCTAGCAACCAGGCCTGTCAGGGCAGCTGGCCACAAGCGCTGATTGTGTTTAAGATGTCCTTGAGAACAGGCTCTTCTAAGGGGGAACTTCGGCCCTGCACAAAAAGTCACGCGAAGCAAACCCCACTTAACATTTATGGTAAAAATGTTCCAGCAACAGCAGCAAAGATTCTGAAAGCCATTTACTTTTGACTCTAAGCCAAGTTCCAACATTCACAGCAAGGTTCAAAGCACCGTGAAGTTTTAAACATCAGCGGTGAAGTTCTCCAGACTCTCTGCTCCCTGGGAAGGTTTTGCAAAGGCCGAGAATGGCGGGAGGTTGCAGACAAAACCTGACTCCTCTAGAGGAAGAGACATTAACGGATGCCCTTTTAAAAACAGGCAGCTTTGATTCCCAGTGTATGGGGCCTTTTCACAGCCCCACTGCCAGTTCTCTATCATCCTGGCTGCTGCTTGCAATGGTGGATTACAGACTGAACCCACTGATATTATTTGCATGACAGACAACTCCGTGGAAAAGTATCTGGGATGATTTGTGTGGAGGGGGGTTGGACAAAAGAAATGACACCTGAGACAATGGTATGAACCAACCAAGTCAAGACGGAAAATGGGGATTCTGTAGTAAGACAAGAAGGGTGTGCTGGGCATGTCCCAACACAATTTCTTCATAGGTCACCAGAAATTGCTTCTGTTAGCTATCATCCCTTCTGCAGCACTGCAAGGACTTCTGAGACTCCCTGAAAAATGGCATCCTTGGGTTACCTGTTGTGAAGACCATAATCCCCCTATGCAGGTGAGACCAAAGAAGGCATTGTTTGCCTGTTGCAGTGGACAGCCCGCTTTTGTTCACCAGACCCTATTCCAGAGGTCCACCACCAGAACGTGACTTGCTCTGAGGCCCACCTGTAGACTTTGGCTTCTGACCTCCACATTCGAGGCACTAATCCTCCGAATCCCAGGGCCAGGAGAGAACATCAGGGGAAAGCCTCTGTCTCTATGCCCTGTTGTTGGCCGTCCAGAGGAACTGCGCCTGGCCACTGTGTGAGACAGGATGCTGGACCGGACGGACCCTCACTGGTCTGACCCAGCAGGGCTCTTCTGATGTTCTTATGAAGGTCTCGGCCTCTATGCCCTGTTGTTGGCCCTCCAGAGTGTAAGACAGGAGGATGCTGGACTAGATGGACAACTGCTCTGACCCAGCAGGGCTCTTCTGATGTTCTTACCAAAGTAAAGCCTCAGAGTCTCTATACCCTGTTGTTGGCAGTCCAAAGGACCTGGCTGGCCACTGTGTGAGACAAGATGCTGGACTAAGTGGACCCTCACTGGTCTGATCCAGCAGGACTCTTCTGAGGTTCTCATGACTCAAGATGTGCTTGACCCACTTCTGATTAACATTTGGTGTCTGCAGCACGCCCACAGCTGCAAAACATGATCCATCAGTGGCCCCTGCCATACAGTGTGTAGGTAGGTAAAAATCCCTCTCCAGGTAGTTAATCCGGCCTGTCGAGAGCGATATGGAAAGAAAGCCTTCCCGTCACGCATAAATACAACCATCAAAGCTGCAGGAGGTACTGCCACAATTAGGCAGTTGTGGATCTTTCTGAAGGCCCTCAGGAAATGAAGGGCAGGAGGGTTTTCTCTGTAGGGCAGGCAAGCCAAGACAGATCTGCTCCACAAACACACGCCACTTGGACCAGGAAATCGCCTGGAAGTATCACCCCTTCCTTTGCTTACCAGCTTTTAAGAAACATGGCCGAGAAAACAGAACGAAAGAAGATCCATACTTACGAACACTGTCGTTACTGTAATCCCAGGCTTCCACCAGCAACGTGTAGGACCTCTGCAAAACAGAAACAGATCCCTTATTAGTGTTTACGAGACAGGCACTCGCTTGGTCAGAGGCATCGCCACAGTTTAAAAAGTGCCTAATGGGGGGGGGGGGAGAACAGTGACAAACACCAAGGGCCTCTTCTTTTAAGATTACTTTTGCACATAGATTACCGCCTAGCCAAATGGGATCCTTCTCACAGCGGCTTAAGCTACCTGATCCAGTCTGACTCAAGCGATTTGGAGGTGAAAGGTCTCCTTATCTTTGTCATCGCTAATGCATCTTACATACTTAACCAGGAAGTTCAGCGTTCTTAGCGGGGTTTTAAAGTTAAGCTACAGCAGTGGAGGGAAAAAACACGTTTCCCAGAAGGAAGACAACTTTGGCTGGAGGGGGAGGGGAGAGGAAAAGGGGGGGGTGGCGGCAGTCACTACATTTCGGCATTTCTCATTCAGGAAGGGGGGGAGAGCCAGCAAGCAGGGTTGCTAGGATTGCACCGTCAGCGCTCAGAATCTCCAGAGAGGCTGCTTTTCAGCACCCCCTTTGAACGCTTTTGTCTGCCCGAAGCCATCGCTGCTCCCACAAGTATCAGGTAACTAAGGAAAGGATGAATTGGGGAAGGGGAGGGGAGGGAGAGAAGGGGACAAAGCAGCCTCAAAAGAGAGATGGGGGAAAGAGGGAGAGTACCCCTCCCCAGACAGGGAAAGAGGAAAGAAATGAAAGAAACTGCAAGCTATTGTACCACTGGGGGCTGTTGCCTGCTTAGGAACTCATCAAAACGGCCAGTAAATTTTCTCCTAAATGCCAACCCCCCCCCCAAACTCCCCATACAAGGATGCCTGCTGTTCCTAGGTAAGCTACTTTTTAGCCCTAACCTTGACCGGGCAGGTGATGTGTAAAAAACCTGGTTGAGTAATCCTCCACTCCCGTTGTATCCTGATCCTGTACCTCTCCGAGGGCATGATGCTCCCATATGGGAACAGCGTGGAGTTCAAAAGGACCCCCCCTGCAAATAATTCTGTAAGGAAAAAAAAATACTCTGCCCCTCGCCAACTGGCCTTTAATGGCAGACTGCGAGAGCCAGTGTGGCTTCAGGGGGTACGTGTGGTTGAGGAGGACTCTAGCGTTCCAAGCCCCACTAAGCCACAAAATCCCCTGGGTGACCTCCGGCCTCTCCTGCTCTCTTCCCCCGCTCTCTCTCTCTCCTTCTCCTACCCCGCCGGATTCTTGCCAGGATGAAATGGACGAGAGAACCAGCCTCCCACCCCGACCGAGGAATGGTGGGATCAAAAGTGTACAGACAGATAAGACCACCGTGAATCCAAAAGCACATGTCACCAGGTTGGATCGAATCCAGAGTCCTGGGAGAGAGGGGACCTCCCCCCACCCCCCCCCGGGAACATGGAAACGCCATTCTGAATCCAAAACGTTACTCATCATTCAAGCACCGAGAGCCATTAAACGTCTCTTTACAAGACATGCGGAGCAGAACTGGAATGCTGTGCTCTCCTGGACCCTCGCAGCTCCTCAAAGACCCCAGGGTTGCAGATGGTATTTAAGTAGTTAAAAACAACCCCACTCGCTAAGAGGCCTGCAGTCGTCTGAAGCACCGGAAGCCATCTGAAGAAGAGCACAGGCACACAAGAGCCCTGTACCCCAGGATCAAACTTTGTGGGTCTTCAGGGTGCCCAACTGGACGACTCAAACTTTCCTCTGCCGCTTCAGACCAACACGATGACCTGTGTTCCCTCTAAGCTGAGTGAGTGTAAGCCAGCTCACAGTTTTTTAGCCTCCGGCTCACGCATTTTTGTCGTAGCTCAGAAAGGAGGGCTCCAGAGCAAACTAATTCATGCAGTAGCCCAATTGCTCGCTCACAACGCCAGTAGCTCACAAAGTAGAATTTTTGCTCACAAGACTCCACAGCTTAGAGGGAGCATTGTGACCCACCTGAATCTAAGAGCTCTCTAGTCATGGTTTCGGAATCAATTTTCGGTCGTTGTTTCCAGTGACCTTGAGGGACAGAATTTTAGGGACATGCATCTGGGGAGAAAGACCACAAGCCAGGCCTCACGGGATTCTTGCAAGGCCTCAAGAGAAAGTGCCAAGAATTCCAGTGACCAGGTGTAAGCATTAGGTCACTGTCAACCGTGTGGGAGGGAAGTAACCCTCCAGACGCTTAACTCAGGTGGCAAGAAAGAAAGTTGTGACTCAAGAGCCTGAGTGTGCCTTGCACCCCGTGCCACTGTTAGCGGGTCAGTATCTGTCCTTTCCTACCAGAGCAGCAGAGGGGAGTTAAACGTTGCCAGAAACAAGCAACTTTCGTGAAAGGAAAGCAAACAACTGCAAGGTGTAGGCATGAGGCCGCCTTTTTTTTTTTTTATTTAAAAAAAGAAAGTCAACAGCAAATTCATTTCTCACGACTTCGCTCAGCATGCAGCCTCTGAATGAAAGGGGGGAGCCAGTTTTTTGTTGTTTTTTTTAAATAGACACAGTGTTGGACGGCAGCCTAAATATGTTTCATATTGAAAGCAGACCAGGATTCCATTTCGTTCACTGATAACTGTGGGAAAATGCTTCGAAAAGTAAGCATATCTGGGCAAGCAGAGGCATATGCCCGTCTCCCGAAGAGTGGCTGAATCTCCCCCCCCCACCCTCTCCTTGGCATTCCAGTTTCGTTACCACCACCCAACTAACTAACTAACTGGCTTCCTCCCCTGGGTCACAACTCAAATGCACAACTTTTTAAAGCCACAAGGAGAAATCCTGTGGGACACCACGCCCCCCGCCCCCCGCCCCGCATCATAACCATGCAGGCTGGACGGCCAACGCACAAACAGCACACATCCCACACAACCTGAAGGCAGTTCTTCCTGTCAAGGCACTCTTCTTCCACCTTGGATTAACTGCCACAGGGCTCTGCCCATGTCAACGCGCCCAGCCGCTGCAACATGTTTGAGCAAGCTGGAAGCACACCATGAAAGAAAAAAAAGGAGAAGGGGGGGGACCCAAAACAAAGGCCCAATTATGACCACTCATCCTACCTCCACTTGAGAGGATGTTTTCATTGCAGCCTTGCATAATCGTTTTGAGAAGATATTCTGTTTGGAAGCACAGCAACAGCTCCTGGCCGGGCCTTGGCTTTGTTGCCTCCCCCACCCCACCCCACGGGGGGGGGGAGGAACGGCACAGCATCTGCTGGCGGAATCACTCTCACTACATACCTGCATTACCACTTGCCGACACGGCACAGGGATTTTGCTCTGGCAAGGTGTGTTTTGTTTAGAAAACCACAAGGAAAAAAAAGAACAACACTGTCAAGCTTAGAAAAGTAAGGCTTTTTTTTAAAAAAAAAAAGGTCAGGCCCTTATCTAACTTCTTGGTGGAATCCCCTGCCGCATGGCACCAGAAGGGGTGGGGCAAACCCTTTCCAATCGCAGCCCCCAGACTCAAGGGCTCTGTCTCAACTGCAACCGCTTGCACGCTGGTTGCGTCACACAACTTAATGAAAGATTTCCCGTGCTCTATCTTGACCAAGATTTCTCCTGACCCTATCTTTAAAGAGAGACACCTGATACAAACGCAGGCCACGGCAGTCCTCGGTAGGCACCCACGTACAGTCCTTTCACTCGGAAAACTGCGCGCACCGCCAAGATGCTAGAGGGTTAAGAGGTGTGCATCAATCCCCACTCCATAGATCAACAATTAAGATATCCAAGGAATGCAAGCGCACAGCAAAGAGGCTTAAATTTTCCCATGCCCATGTCTGACCCTTGGACATCTCTGAATAAATACGCCAGTCAGACACAAGAATTCCACATCCTGAACCTTGAGGCCATCAGACCGAAGTACGAGGCAACAATTGCAGGCTCACCCCCCAGTTAATTGCCACAACTCGGACCTTGGCCAGGAGGCAGGAGGCTAGACAGAGAGAGAGGCCAAAGCTGCTACCACACATTCGGATACCGCAATGCAGCCATGGTTTGCTAGCACACGTGCCTCATCCACGTAGAAAGCTCCAGCTGCAGACGACTGCGGTTGAGCGACAACATATCCAACAATGAGTGGGACGGTGGCGTCACTGGGCCCACAAAACCAAACCTGGGACATGGGGGCAGGATGTTTAAGGATGGGAAAAGAAGGGGGGAAAGCGCAGATGATGTAATCAGGACCTGAAATAGAAGCCACCTGCCAACAGAGGCCTCGCTCTTATTTATCATGTAGGCCAGAATCGCAACACCAGGTAAGTTTCCACCACGCAGTTAACTTGATGGCCTCACTGTCAGCAAGGAGACAAACCTGTGCCTGAGGTGTACTCTTCAGGTGGCAGGTGACTGAACAACTTGCACACAAAAAGTATCACATCAGGGCGAAGGTTAGGTCAAGTCCCTCTCTAAATGCCCAGTGTTCCGAGCGAAGGGGATTTTGTTGCATTGTGGAACAGCCTTTCAAATTCCCTCCCCTCCCCTGGCCACTTTGTCTGACGTGGTGTGGTCCAGGCACAGGTTTATTACCACCACAACAAGAACTAGGCCTGAAACGGCTACCACACCTGCATTCTGCTGGTAACGAAGAAGCAGCATTCAGTGCAATCCGTCCCGATGCCTGTAACGAGACTGACTCCCTCATCAGCATGCTTAAGATTGTAGCTCTTCTTACTCAGAGGGAAGGCCAGCCATCAAAAATGTGTCTGTCGAACTACGGGCCCCTTGACTCCACCAAAAATCCACCAGTCAAGGTCTAACCGGACAATACAACCAAGTTCTTCTGTATCAGTGGATCTCCAAATGGGGGCACCATTTGGATCAGGACCATGGCCTGCGGAGGACAGTTGAAGCCCCGAAACACACCCACCAGCACAGTCCTCCCAATCTATAATGGACCTGGGGGCCATTATATTCCCTGGTTGGAAAGTGTCCATGTAGCCAGCATGGAGTCATCGGCTCCTGCCCTGGAACTTCCCACATGACCCCTGGTCAGATAAGTGGCAGAACTTGTCCTTTCCTTCCTCTGGCTTCCACTGGGCCTCTCTCTCTTTCTGCAGCACTTTTACTGCCCTTTCCTTTATCAACATTCCTAGGCTGCCAGCGCAAGGTGGCACACTGTGCCCCCTCCCACAAAATATCACAGCAGCGGCGGGGGCCTATAACAGCTCGTGACTTGAGCAGAACCCCTTTTTGCAAGACTTGGGTTCTTTCTCAGGACCAGTGTTCCCTCTAAGCTGAGTCAGTGTGAGCCAGCTCACAGTTTTTTAGCCTCCGGCTCACACATTTTTGTCTTAGCTCAGGAAGGGATGGCTCCAGAGCAAACTGATTTATGCAGCAGCCAAATTGCTCGCTCAGAACTTTAATGCCAGGAGCTCACAAAGTAGGATTCTTGCTCACAAGACCCCGCAGCTTAGAGGGAACATTGCTCAAGACAACGGGGGAATGTCTTTGTTTTCCCTTAGGGGGTGCAAAGCCATTGCGTCCAACACCAAACAAAAAAGTGCAGGTGTTTCCAAGGTGGGTCAGGAATCGGTCCCAAGGATTCAAGAACTTTTAAGAGAGGCGCTGGCTCCCCCCCAAAAAACACTGTTTTTTAAGGCACCCCCCTTTTGAAAAAATATCAATAAGCAAAAGAGACGCAATGGGTTAGAACCGAAAGGTGCTCTCTCTCTCTCTCCCTCTTTTTCAAACCAGGCTCACAGAAGGAAAGTCCTACCACTCCCACCCCCTTCCGAAAACCTGAAACCAAAGCTCCCTTTCAAGTCATCTTACGGTAAGACGCTCTCCCCCCCGCCGCCCCCCCCACACATTGGCACATACCTCTGTGGCCCCGACTGCATTCCATAAGCCTGGGAAAAAAGCCCAGGTCATGAATCTGACTCTCACTGACTGCGGTTCCCATTCCCACGCACCTCACCCCTTGGCTTGTTTTCCCCAGCGAGAGCCATAATGACTTACGGTACTTTGTAGCTCAGATTTTATCTGAAGGTCCCAGGTTCAAGTCTACCCCTATAGCGGATGATTCGACATGTAGCAGAGCAGGATCTTCCTGCTCGCGACGCTCAGCTGAGAGTTTTACGGTAACCGAAGAACCAAAGAAGCTCAGCCGGATCAGGCCAAAGGGTCCCTTGAGCCAAGCATCCTGTTTCCCACGGGGGCCGGCCCCCTGCCCTGGGGGGCCCACAGCAAAGCTGCTGAAGGCCTCTTCCCCACTGCTTTAGTCTTCCCCTTCATATGGAGCACAGGTCCATCAGTGGCTTTTAGCCACAGGGTATAGATAGGGATTCTCCGTCTGGAGCAAGTGAGGCTCTGTATTCTTGGTGCTTGGGGGGGGGCAACAGTGTCGTGGCCCCGCTGGTGGACCTCCTGATGGCGCCCACCTGGTATCTTTGGCCACTGTGTGACACAAGAGTGTTGGACTGGATGGGCCATTGGCCTGATCCAACATGGGCTTCTCTTATGTTCTTATAAGAGGGAATTGGATAAACATATGGAGCAGAGGTCCATCCGTGGCTATTAGCCACAAGGTTGAGATAGGAACTCTTGGTCTGGGGCAAGGGATGCTCTGTATTCTTGGTGCTTGGGGGGGGGGAGGCAACAGTGGGAGGGCTTCTAGTGTCCTGGCCCTGCTGGCGGACCTCCTGATGGCACCTGGTATCTTTGGACACTGTGTGACACAAGAGTGTTGGACTGGATGGGCCATTGGCCTGATCCAACATTGGCTTCTCTTATGTTCTTATAGGAATTCTTGGTCTGGGGCAAGTGATGCTGTCTTCTTGGTGCTTGGGGGGCAACAGTGGGAGGGCTTCTGGTGTCCTGGCCCCAATGATGGACCTCCTGATGGCCCCTGGTATTTTCGGCCCCTGGGTGACAAAGAGAGTGTTGGACTGGATGGGCCACTGGCCTGATCCAACATTGGCTTCTCTCTTATATTCTTATAAGAACTCTCGGTCTGGGGCAAGGGATGGCTTCTCTCTTGTGTTCTTAACTGCCTCCCACTGAGCCTCCCCTCCATGAATCTGCCCAATTCCCCTTCTGCAGCAATCTAAATTAGAGGGCGTCACTACATTCCAGTGGCAGGGAATTCCACACTTTCCCACGGAAGCATGGATGTCCGTCCTGAGTCTGTAGCCCATCATCTTCCTTCACCTGAAAACACGGTCTTCTGGAAAGACTCACACTTACTGAGCAGCGTGGTTTTCTAGGATTGTTGGGGTTTTTTTGGAAGTCCTAGCTGTTACCATACTTTTCTTGCCATGTATACCAACACGGCTCTCGGTCCCTCACCGCCTGCCCTAGCAGCTACTGGGGTTAAATGATTCCTGTCAGTCCAGGCAGGACAGAACAATGTTGGAGGAAGAGGAGGAGGAGATTGGATTTATACTCCCTGCCCTTCACTCAGAGTCTCAGAGCGGCTTACAAACTCCTCTCCCTTCCCCTCCCCACAACAGACACCCTGTGAGCTCTGACAGAAACTGTTCTTTTTCAAGAACAGCTGTGCCAGAACTACAGCTTGCCCAAGGTCATCCAGCAGGTGCAAGTGGAGGAGTGGGGAATCAAGCCCGGTTCTCCCAAATTAGAGTCCGCGCACTTAAACCACTACACCAAACTGGCTCAAGTTACAGGATGCAGCTCAAAAAACCACACTGCTGGAGGACACAAGGGACTCCCGTCGCCCTTTTCACGTGGAACTTCACTGCCTGGACTGGACAGTACTCAGTTCTTATCTGAGAGCAGGGGTACCCAGACCTTTAAGGTCATATTTCTGTTTGGAGCAAATGCCTGTGATTTGTACACATGCGCTCATGTTCCACACACCAGGTGGTCTCCCAGTGTCTCATGGGTGGGGGCCGTGGGTAAAGTAGGCTTGACCTCTGTTTCCCCTTCCCTCCCACGGTGCTCAGGGTATGCACTTACACCCAGCATTTCTCTCCAAAGGGGACCCCACACACCTTACGACATTCTTCTCACTTCCTCCATTTCCCACTCATGACGCACACTTGTGTGTGAGGAAGGCCGGGCCAGTCCCTCTCCCTCACCTCAAAGTCACCCAGCGTGCTTCCACGGTAGAGCGGGGATCTGAACCCGCGTCTCCTAGATCCTGGTTGCACCCTCTTAAGCACTACACTGTGATGGATTTCAGGTACAGAGATGGGCATGATGTCTACATGTGTCCACACACCATGGACAACGAGGGGCTAAAATTCACCTGCAAGCTCCCCGAGGCTATTTTGGTGAAGCCGAGTTGCAGGGGCGTGGCCACCGACTGCATCGCTACTCCCACCTTTCTCCATGGGGGGCTACGTGGGTCTCCCACGTTCTGTCACCATGATACTGTGCTGGGAGCAAGCGACCAGCCCAAGAGCCATGTTGGAGTGGGGATTCCAGCTCCAGTCTCTCTCTCTCTCTCATGCCTCCTGGAGGGAAGGAGCAGAACACCTACCTGTCCAGGCCCTCAAACATTTGCCTAGCAAGGGCAATACCATGCACCCGTTTTGGTTTGCTGCAAATCCTTAGGAAACACACGCAAACAGTAAGCATTACTTGCCCCCACTATCCCTAGACTGTTCTTCAATAGTCACCCAAGACTGGCTAAAAGATATCCAGGGAAACAGCACCTTCTACATTGAAGGACACAAGAGCCTTTTTACCAAGGGGCGGGGAACTGAGACCTGTTGCAATAAGGTGCCATGTGGGCTTCCAGAGAGCACCTTTTGCTCTCCTCTTCTGGCACACGAGGGGCAGATGAAACCCAGCCTAGCGATCTGGGCGCAGGGCAACTTCAGCTGGTCCCAAAAAAATTCACAACCAACAGCCCCAAATCCAGGCGGCTCAGGCTTTAGCAGGTTTGCTATGTCGCCCGGAGCAGACCTTGCAGAAGAAGACCATGTTGGCTGAACACGGTGCACCAGACCGCACCTCTGAGATGCCTCAGTTCTTTAAAAAGCCCTGGGCACATGGTTCTGAACACCATGCCTTCATTTTTCCAGGTTATGTTCACACCCCATCACAAAGACATACGAGCGAGCCTGCACCAAAAACTCAGGTGGCGCAGCGGAAGGACCGTGCAGACCTCTGAGATCACAAAAGCCAAGTGGAAAGAGCACTCTGAAGAAAGACACCACCGCTGGCTTGGCACCACGTGGCCGGCTATTCCTTCAAGCCACGACAGAGCAGCAAGCTTTGCACTTCCCTGTGGCAGGAAAGCATCGGCGTCTTCCCCCCGCAAGAGGAAACCTTGCAAGTGAACACTGAGCTTCTTCCCCACAAGACAACTCACCCGCCACGACACGGACAGAGAGGGGAGGCCTCTTTACCCGCCTCCACCGCCGCTGGCAGTGCCATTGTGCAGCCTCGCTGAAGTGGCCATTGTCCGCAGCCGGGGCCCGGCTTGTCCGGGAGCCAAACTATGCTGAGTCTACGGCTGTTTCCTGTAGCTTGCCCTGCATGCGCATTATTCTTGGATAGGGCCTCATTATGTCGGGTAATCCTCCCTGCTGTCAGTATGGGCGCACTATTGTTATGGGGTAACACTCGCCACCACCGCCTCCGTCTGGGTGGCCGGACGGCAATTATCCTCAGTGACCAAACCGGTGTGCTTTAAGCAAACAAAAAACGGGGGAAGAGACGGCCTCTTAAAAAAGAAAAAAATACAAGAAATTGTGGCACCTCTTTCGCTGAAAGCACGTTTCCCTAAACTGAGCTTAGCTGCAGAAAGCTTAATTCCCACCCACGCACCCACCCACCCAAAATCAGGGCCATGCTCCCCCCTCCCATCCCTAAGAGAGCTTGGAAAGAGCAGGCCAGGATGTCAACGGTCAGTTTAAAGCCCTCTGCTCCAAGAAGATTACCCCACTATTCTCAGCATTTAGCTTCCCCTACCTGCTTAAAGCAGGGCTTTGATAATTAAATGCGCCAGTTACAACAGGGTGACGAGGTTAATAGATGGAATACCTGCCAGGCAGCCAAGCACAAAAGCGGGGTGGGGGTGGGTGGAGAACAAACCAGGGTTGCATCTAGCAAGCCCGAACAAGAGGGCTCTCCCATCCATATTCATTCACTTTCTGAGAGAAAACGGGCCAGACTGATAGGGGACACCCCGTCCAGAGATATGGCTTTTTTACGGGGAAATCTGAACAAAAAGACATTAAATAAGTGTTTAGATAAGGCCAGCAAAAATTTAAAATAGACTTAGCGGGAGAAGGTGACTGCACTGCGTACAAGCCTGGACCACAGACGAGCACTGAGGTTCACCGTTGAGGTTCACATCCCACATTTAGACATTCTAACAAGGCGCGTTTACAGTACAACAAGCCCTGGCTATAGTAGACTTACACTTACAAGGAGGTGGAACGTTTTCCATGGGAAAATATATTTTGGAAAGTTTCCCACCGCTCTCATCACTGACCCCATGTATAATGTATTGTATTCCACTTCAGGGCATTTCAGTCTAAGTAGCACCCCCTCCCCCCAACCTGGATAGCCTGTGAATGGGAGACCTCCAAGGAGTACCAGGGTTTGTGACGTGGGGGCAGCAGGCAATGGCAAGCCAGTCTCTGAAATGGGATCACCTGTGACTTTCTACCACCGACTGCCCAACATCACGTCGATCTAGCCTACCCCCAAATAAAATCATGTGCCCTAAACAATGCAGCAGGTCCTTTTAGCAAAACTGGCAATCTACACTTTTCAGCCACACAACGGCACTTTTTTGTTACTCCAGAGTAGGACCCTTAAACCCCCCAAGTCAGCTCAAGAACAAAGAGCCGGAGACGGATGGCCTTCCAAGTCGGACCCAACAAGGGCATTCACACGGAAGCCCGTCACGCTGGAATCTGTTCTGTGCAGGCATTGGACGGCAGCCTTCTTACCAGATATCGAGTAAGGGTTGGACACATTCCAACTTTCCAGTAGCCCGGCCCTACACAGAGTTAAGGGGGACTCGGCCCTTTGACTCCAAGGTGTTTCAGATGTCCTTAACTCCACCCAGGACCAATTTGTAGAAAAGGTGTGAGGGGGAGGAAGGCAAACCAGTGCCAACTGAAAGATCTGTGTGTATTCCAACAAGCTAATGGTAATGATTGTAAAAATGTGATCACAGCCAGATTTAAACATATGCTCTCTCCTCCAGATTATAAGCCTTTCCCAATGAACTGAAATCCAACACTGGGAGAGCTGGTTAACGTGTCAGCACTTAATATAAACAATTATCTGCTCCACTGTAGACTCTGCCTCATTAAAAACGCCATCCGTTTTTTCACATTCCACACAATTCTTTCCCACGGATTTACTCCTCTTTTTTAAACTGGACGCAGGATTTCACAAACCCCATTAATTCCGAACGGGCGACCACAAAATCTCACTTTCGAAAGTTGCTTAAGCTGAATGACCAGTCTTGCAAATTCTGAATGGGGAAGACACTGACAGGCTGAAGGATAATCTGATGGGGTTCTCCCCCCCCCCATAGGTCTGAGACCCTTTGACAGATCAGACAAAAGGCTTTTGGAAAGACCATCTCCAAAGAAAACACCCAGCATAACTCAGCAAGATTTGGGGTTTCCTCAACAGCAGACCTTCAGAGAAAAAAAGCCCTGAGCGGCGACCCTCTCCTGCAGGCCTTCCCGAAACAGAACAGGGTTAGCTAAAAGATGGGTATCCTTCTGATGCTTTCCCCTGCTAAGTCAATCCCGAATGTGCGTTTCCGCAGTTTGCAGAAGAACAGTGGAGGCGCTATGGCACCTCCTCAGATGCCCAGTAGGCAAACATCATTTGTAACTCATTTAAACTTTTCGCTATTTTCATTCACAGAATTCGTATTCCACCTCTCTGCCCTCACAAGGCCCACCAAGGCAGCTTTTGCAGGCAAAAAAAGAAAAAGAAGAAAGAAGTCCCCTGAATCCTGAGCAAAACACTGGGGACCAAAAAACCCATTCACAGCTAACGGGTGTGCTCAGACAGCATTGTGCGCAAAAGGAAAGAAAGCATTAGATGTCCACCATCCATTAGGAATTATAGTACTTAAAGACGGCTGATGCAAGTCACAAGCATACACAGAGAGAGACTCTGGAAAGCAGCTCAAAGAATCAAAAAAGGAATCCAAGATCAATCCCTTTTGCATTACAGCAGGGAACAGGGGCAGGCCGGCCACCCGTGTATCGGAACAGACGTCAGAGCCGTGCATTCCTTCGGCTAAGGAGGAAACCTCTGTATGGGGCGGTACTCTCTGCAGAACAGAACACTCAAAGGGCCACCCGCCCGCCCCGCTTTCCCGATATGCAACTGCACATTTGTGTCTCCCCTGCATTGTTGCGGCCCTGGCGGTGCAGGTGCCGGTCTTCTGGAAGGCTTCTTTCTTTTCCCTTCACGCTGCTTTAGCTGCCCTGTCTCCTAGCAACCGGCTCAAACCTCCAAGTCTCTTAAAGGAAATTTACAGCCACCATCACCACCACCCACCACCACTCACGAGGGCTTCCATCAACACCCAGGCTGGGCAAAAGAGATTAAAGCAAAACTTCAAACCCAAGGATACTTTCTCTAAGAGGAAAAAAGTCAGTCCTTTTGGAATCACTGCAGAAGGTTACGGACACTCCGAGGGAAAGAGAGAAGACGCAGGGCCGCTCTAAAAACTGCGCCCATTCTAGAGCAGGGGAGCTTTGTCTCGGCCACAGAAGGGAAAGACAGGATGACCGGGCTGGGGCGGGGAAGGGGGCTTTTGTTAGAATTGTCAGTTGTGCACCAGCAGGGTGAGGTGCAATGCTCCCTCTAAGCTGTGGGGTCTAGTGAGCAGAAATCCTACTTTGTGAGCTGCTGGCACTGAAGTTGTGAGCGAGCGATTTGGCTACTGCATCAATTAGCGTGCTCCGGAGTCCGTCCTTCCTGAGCTAAGGCAAAAATCTGCGGGCCAGAGGCTAAAAAACTGTGGGCTAGCTCACACTAACTCAGCTTAGAGGGAACACTGGTGTGGGATTGGAATGCCGCCCATTTAACTTTTACTGTGCCGCTCTTCTGCAAAGCAAGAATAACCGGCAGTCACAAGTGTTTTGTCTGAAAGGGAGGGTGCGGAACGGCTGCCGAAGGGGCACTTCTGTGGCTCCATACTTCCAGGGCTGACCACGCTGAGCAAAACAAACCACGAGAGGTGGCGTCGGGGCCTGGAAAGAAGGTAGGAAGCAGCCACTCAAAAAAAAAGCCAAGGAAAAAAAACTAGAATATTGTATCTGGCCGGGCTGCTTTGGCAACGGGGAAAAGAAAAATACCCTCAGGGCACTTTATAGCCCTGCGGAAAGTGCGACATGCGTCCACACCCAGACGTACAGCTCTTTTTGGACTCGGATGCCTTGAAGGAATGTTTTGCCAAGTGAAGACTGCTCAGAGCAGCCTTTTCTTCGGTTTCCCCCTAGTACAACAGTTAACTGTCCAATGTTTGACTGGCAATGGGGACGACAAGCAATCTTACAGGCAACGGGCCTTGGGCACGCCTCACGGAGTTACCTAGGGAGACTGGCACTTCGCCCTAGGCGACACCTTATGACCAACTAACAGAAAGGCCTTCATACAAAAGGCAGAGAAAAGAGGCTCACACAAGCCCAATTCTTCCATGGGTTTACTCCCAAGGAAGCCTGCTCTATAACATGGCTTTCTCCCAGAGGGAGAGACTGAGACTCAGTGGCAGAGCCTCGGCTTTGCATGCAGAAGGTCCCAGGTTCAGTCCCCGGCATCTCCGCTTAAAAAGACTCAGGTGGCCAGTGATGTGAAAGACCCACTGCTAGTCTGAGCAGAAAACACTGACCGTGATGGACCGAGGGTCTGGTTCACGTATTATCAGGCACGAGGGCACTGCATCTGCAACCTTGTTCAAGTTGCTGGGAGGGAGTAAAAGAGTGCAAAACCACAACACTTTGGTAGGAGAATGTGTGTGGGGGGGAGCCATTCACAGCAATCACAGAAATCATCCACAGGAGGTAGATCTGAAAACGTGGGCAGGGATTCACGGAAGGTCCTCCCCCTGCCACTGGACACTTGCTCTTTTCACCGACATCCAAATGAGGAACATGAATGCTCTAGGAAAACCTGCCCGTGACAATGATAACAACAATAATAATAGAAGCCAGAATCCATAACAGCAGCATGGCCGCCTCTTGGCCGCGTTTCAAACACCACACTTCCCCCAACCCCTGCAAAACTTTTTTTTCGAAAATCCCCTTTGATGGCATATTTGGTGACGGTTTTTATCTGTTTCCAACAAAACCCGATCGCAGGGCTTACAGTTCCAAACAGGGAACACTTTTGTGAACTCGGCTATTATACTTGGTAATGCTATCTCTTTAAATATGTGCACTCGCCTTCACCCTTTAAAAAAAGGGAGAGAGAGAGAGAGACAGAGAAGGGGGGAGAGGCTGAGAGAGCGGAAAAAAATAAGCCCAGAGGATCACCAACTGACATTTGCTATGCCGGCAGATAGGAGGCAGTACCGGAACACGTGGCTCGGTTCTCCGAGTGCCGCTTTGGATGGTGAGGAGGAGGATGAGAAGGCAGGCCAGGGGTGGGGTGGGATTTCAATGCCCCTCCCACCCACTCCTCCGCGGTCTCGGCTCAGGGAAAAAGAGCCAATGAGAAAACGAAATCTTGTGGTCCCAAGTTCCGAGGTGCACTACAGCATCTTTCTCAACAAACAAATGGGGGGGGGAGACAGCCCCTCCCTCCTTGGCAAAGGCCGCGCATCTCATCTCCTTTTTCCAAAGCGTCCCTTCTCACCACTCAGAACCAGTCTCTCTGGGGAGTCACAGGAGGCAGCGCCCGTTCAGCGGAATCTGCCTGCCCTGATGCAGCCAAGCTGCCCCGCAACTTTCCGCCACAGACGTCTGCAGCATCGCTGCACTGCAAAGAGCTCTATGCACTTGTGGACGCAGGACCCCCCCCCCCAGACCGTCTCCGTGCAAACCGCCCAGCACAAGCTCACACCGTCAGACATGCCACCCTCACCCCCCAACTCTCAGGTCCACACACTGGCATGATCCCGGGGCGCCTCCTCTCTTCTGAAGGGGAATGCAGTGGAGCTGACACAGTCTGCATCTGGCGTTTGTGTGTGGGGGGGGGCACCAGACCTCCTCCTCCTCCTTTAGCTTCCCAGACTATCCAGTGCCTGGAGAAGAGCGCGTTAAGGCAAGTTCTCTCGGAAGCCAGCCCCAAGAACAGCTACCGGCTCCCCTCGGGCAGAGCCCCCCCCTGTCCCCAGGCTCTCCCCTTCCACCCCGGGGATCTCCGCACACGCTGCCCCTCCCCCTCCACCTGGGCATGAGAACTAATTGGGAAGGGGGGGAAATAAAACAGAATTGCGTGAACTTGTGACCTTTTAATTCTCAAGGGGCTTGCATATGCCTGCAAGAGCAACAAGCGCACACACCCACAACCACAGCAGGCGTGTGTGCCCGATCCATCTAGGTTTCTCACGCTGCCAGGGCAGCTCCTAAGCAAACAACAAAAACCTTATCGGGCAGGACGCTTTTAGCCTGCAAGAGTCACCCGCCCGCCCGGCAGGTTCCCTGGTGCCTGGACAAGCTCAGCCCTTTCTCCATCCAGCCTCACCGGAGGGAGCCCAGAGCTCCGGCTAGGACCCCCACGGCTGCCGGTCCTCAAGCACAGACCCCTGGAACGAACCCCCCCCACGCCCGCCCCCCCGCAGAGCCCGGTCTCGGACTCACCGGCCAGGCGAAGCTGAAGGGCAGGACGATCCGGTTCCGCTCGTTGTTACTCCGACTGTATTTCAAGCTGAAGGTATTCCCACCGAGGACCGGGGTGGCTCCGGCTCCAAAGCTGCAGGGCCCCCCGGCGGAAACCCGCGACTGATACTCCTTCAGGCAAACTTTGAAGTAAGTGTCACACTCGTCTCGGGAGCACCGCCGGTCGGCCGGGTTCCGGGCCCCGTCGCAGCAGTGCCCGCTCTGCAGCTCCCCGTTGACATTTTGCATGGACAAGATCTCGAACTCGAACTGGCCCGAGGCGAGCGTCACCTGCTCGAGGGGAGACAACCCCCCGAAAGGGAGAAAAGAAGGGAGTGTCAGGGCGCCGCCTGCGAGCACCAGGGGGGGGTGAGACATCCGCAGCCGGCGTGGCACCTGGGAAGGCAGCATTCCCCCGACCCCCCAAGTTCTGCAAGAGCCCTGGCCGCCTCCCCCCCCCCCCCCACCCAACGCTCCCTCTTGTGAGCACAAATTCTACTTTGCGAGCTACTACCGGCGATGAAGTTGGGAGCGAGCGATTGGGCTGCTGCATAACTGGGTTTGCTCTCGAGCCCTCCTTCCTGAGCTCAGGCACGCAAAACGCGTGAGCTGGAGGCTAAAACACTGTGAGCTCGCTCACACGGTCTCAGCTTAGAGGGAACCCTGTCCCCGACCCAGGCGCCTTAAAGTGAGAGGCGTTTCTTGTTTGTTTTGCCCGGAGAGACGGAGGGGAGGAAGGGAGTCGGTGGCCGCCGCGGCTGCCGCCCAGCCGCCAAGGCCGAAACCAGGAGGGAGCCCCCGGGAACAGCCCCGGACGCCCCACGCGCGCCAGGGCAGAGGGCCGCCTCCCCCACCAGGCGGGGCCCGTCCGCAAAGCCCCCCGACGCCGAGGGCGCTTTCCCTTGCCCGGCCCGAGGCTGGGGGCAGAAGTCTGCCGGGGGGGGGAAGGTTTCCAGCGTCCAAGGCGCAGCTCCTCCGCAGGCGCCGCCAGCTGCGCGCAGCCTGCAAGGCGCCGGACGCCCCGCCAAAGGGCTGCGGGGGAGCCCCAGAACCGGCGGCCGTCTTGCGCCTTCGCTCGCTCTGTCGGGGGCGCAAAGCCCAAAGTGCCCTTTCCGCGCGCGGGGCGGGCGGCGACGTACCTTGATCCGCGTGCAGAGCAGCGCCAGGAGGAGCCCCAGGGAGACCTCGGGCAGCTGCGGGCTCCGTGGGAGCAGCATGCCTCCTGCCCGGCAGAGACGCGCCGTCGTCCGGCTCGGCCAGCAGCGGCGGCTTCGGCGGGGGCAGCCCCAAGCAAGCAAGCAAGCAAGCGGGCGGGCAGGCAGGGGCGCTCGGGAGGGAGGCTGGGTGGGAGGGAGGCGAGAGGGCGCTTCTGCCGCCGGGCTTCTCGCTGGCCGCCCCCCGGCCGCCTTTTATCCGCCTCGGCCGCCCGCCCCCTTCCTTTTCTTCCTTTTCTTCTCTTTTCTTCTCCGGCGGCGGCGGCTCCTGCTGCTCCCGCTGCTGCTGCTGCTGCTGCTGGGGCTCCTTCGCTCGGCGGCGCACTGGCCACCTTGCGGGGCGCGGCCACACAAAGGTCCCCCTCCCCGCCCGCCCGCCCCCGTCCAGCCGCGCCGAGGGGAGACGACGACGACGACCCCCTCCCCTCCCCGTCCGGGTCCCCGGGGGGCGAGAGGCGCAGAGGCAGCGCGGGGGCGGCCGGGCCGGACAGACACCCACCCACCCCGCGCGCGCGCGCACCCGCACCCACACAATGCCCGAGCCGCCGCGAGGGACGCGCCCGCACCGCCAGCCCCGCGCAACTGACTGCTGCAGCCCCGCCGCCCAGGGCCACGGCGGGAGGGAGGGAGGGAGGGCGGGAGGCGGAGGGGCGGGCGGGCGGCGCATGCGTTGCCTCATGCATATGCACGAGGGGGCGGGGGCGGGGAGGGCAGCGCGGCGCAGGTGGGCCCGCGGGCGGGCGGGCAGGGAGGCTGGCTCGCTCCCTCCCCCCCCCCCCCCCGCCGCTCTCTCCGCTCGGCCGGGCCTGGGAACGGCGCGGGAGTCCCGTCGGCAGCCGAGTGCCTGGCAGTCCGCGGGGAAGCGCTCTGGGGCGCGCCCCCTCCTCCGCCGCCGGCGCGGAAGGAAAGCAGGGGGCGAAGGCGCCGGAGCAGGGCACGCGGGACAGCTGCTCCCCGGGGCGACCCCGCCGAACTCCCGGCTTCCCCCTGCGGCTGCCCCGGCGAGAGTTGGCCTCCCAAAGACACGGCCGCCCTTGCAGGAGGCCTCTGGGGGGCCGGGGGAGAGAGAGGGGGGGTTGGACTAGATGACCTGCAAGGTCCCTTCCAACTCTTAATATTTTGTGATTCGAGGAGAGCGGCGGCGAAAGGGCGCAGCTCCGACGTGCAGTCCCGACACGCAAGACTCGTGCCGTGTAGGGCTGTCGTGCCGGGTCTTCCCCCCCCCCGCCCCTCCACACTCCCCCAGTTCGGGGGATTGGCGACCACCGGGGACCCCTATGTTGGACCTCGCGCCCCGCTGGCCGTCCTTTGCGACTGGATCACCGACCCGCCGAATAGGGCCGCGCAGGGGCTGATGGACTGCTGGAGGGGGATTGCCATTCTCCCGGTGGGGCCCGGAGGTCTCCCGGAATCACAGCTGAGCTCCAGATGACAGAGACTCCGTTCCCCGGGAGGGAAGGGCTGCTCCGGAGAGTGGACATATTACCCCGCTGAGGTCCCTCCCCAAGCCCCGCCCCCAAACCTCCCGGGAGCCCCCAAGCCAGACTTGGCAGCCCTGGGAATATCACAGGTGTGTTCAAGAGCCAGTTTGGCACAGTGCTTGAGCAGGCCTACTCTAATCTGGGAGAACCGGGTTTGATTCCCCCCTCCTCCACTTGCACCTGCTGATGTGACCTTGGGTCAGTCACAAGCTCTGGCACAGCTGTCCTTGCAAAAGAGCCCTTTCTGTCAGAGCTCTCTCAGCCCCACCTGCCTCACGGGTGTCAGTCTGTTGTGGGGAGGGGAAGGGAACTCCCTTGGGTAGTGAAGGGCGGGGTATATAAATCCAATCTCTTCTTTTCACCACTTGCATCTGTGCACCCATCCAATGTTCCCTCTAAGCTGTGGAGTATTGTGAGCAAAAATTCTGCATTGTGAGCCACTGGCATCAAAGTTGTGAGCCAGCGATTTGGCTGCTGCATACATTAGTTTGCTCTGGAGCCCTCCTTCTTGAGCTAAGACAAAAAATGTATGAGCCGGAGGCTAAAAAACGGTGAGCTAGCTCACACTAACTCAGCTTAGAGGGAACACTGCACCCATCACTGGGTATTGCAGTGCAGTGGGGCCGAAGCAGACCTCCGTCACTGGATCAGGTGGTCCGCACAGGGGGAAGCTGGTTGTGAAGGGTGGTCATTGCCCAACAGCAGGGCCCTGTCTAGGGGACTGTGGGTGTGGGGTCATCTGCGTGGGCTTCGGATGGTCCAGCCCAGTGTTCCTTCTAAGCTGAGTTAGTGTGAGCTAGCTCACAGTTTTTCAGCCTCTGGCTCATATATTTTTGTCTCCGCTCGGGAAGGAGGGCTCCAGAGCAGACTAATTTATGCAGTAGCCAAATCGCTCACTCACAAGTTTAATGCCGGTAGCTCACAAAGTAGAATTACTGCTCACAAGACTTAGAGAGAGCGTTGGTCCAGCCCTGTGCAGAATTGCTCCAGGCTAAATCTGCGGTGGGGGGGGTAGAGTGTAAATATTGTGAAAAGTTACCCTAAACAGGAAAGCAGGTGATGCTGAACACACTGGTGTGTTGTAGCGGCCTTTGCTGTGTGTGCGACTCAAAAGCACCGTTCTTTTAAAACCACCCGGGCATTTGTCCGTCAGAAGGGGCTTCCTAGAGAGAATGTTATTAACTTTTCCCTCCAAAATTGGCTTCTACCCAAAACCACAAGGGGGAAGAAGACCTTTCTTGGAAGTCACAGGGGGTGTCACTCTGCATTAATAGACCTCCTGTCTCTCTTGGCCTTTGGGCCATAGAAATTGGTTGATTTTTTTTGTTTGCGTGTTTCTGTCTCCATGTGCAGTCCACATAGAGCCTGCCATCTGGGGATGGCACTTCACGCATCTGACGAAGTGGGTTTTTTTTCAATCCACAAAAGAGATAATGCCAACCGTGAATATTCTTAAGGTGCCAAAAGATTCGTTGGTGCGAAGAAATGCAGGGGGGGTAACCAGAGGCAGCAATCCTGAGCAGGTCTCCTTAGAAGTAAATCTCATGTGATCCAATGGGTTCAGGTGGAGGTAGCCGTGTTGGTCTGAAGCGATAGAACCAGCGTTGAGTTCAGTGGCCCCTACCTGGTGGAATGAGCTCCCATACGAGATCAGGGCCCTGCGTGACCTTTTACGGTTCCGCAGGGCCTGCAAGACGGAGCTCTTCCGCCAGGCATTTAATTAGGGTGGTGGGCGTCCCTCCCTCTTTCCTGGGCCCCCCCTCAACGGGTCAGAACGGCATATCAGAGTTGGCATCTGAGGTTTTAATGTCAGTGACAACGGCACCGGATGAAGGCCATGGTGGTGTTTTACTAGTGTTTTAATTGTGTTCATTGTATATAAATTTGATGTAACCTTCCCTGGGCCTGCCATGCGGGGGAGGGTGGGGTAAAAGTCTAATTAATTAATTAATTAATTAAGAAGAAGCAAAAAAGGGTTTTGGGCCCCGAGAAGGAAGTTTACAGGCCAGCAGCGTCCAGAGAGGGATCGTAGGAAGAAGAATCCAAAAACTTGATTGGTGACTTGCAGCAGCTGCAGCGGGCAAGTCTAGGCCAGGCTGATCGGCGCTTATGTCCCACTCTCTGCGGGTTCGGTCTGGGTGGGTGAGAGAGGGAGACTGGCCCGAGGTCACCCACCGAGCTTCTTCCGTGGCAGAGTGGAGTCCAGAGTCCGGCCCTCTCTCCCCGACACACGGCTGGCTCGGCAGTTCTTCAGCCTCGCAACAGCAGGCCGGCGGAGGAGCGTCACCGGACCAGAAGAGATCTTCCTGGCACTCGGCCTCCTGGCCGCCTCCTTCCGATGCCGCGGGAGAAACAGCGGCAGGGCCCGACCCTTCCACAATCCGCGTGGCCAGGTTAGGCAGCCTGCGTCTCACGCGGGAGGTCCACAGATCCGGCCTCTGGCTGTCCCTTCAGAATGGAAGGGGGCCTCCTGGGAAAGCATCCCCCCCTTTATTTTGGATGGAAGACCAGTTAGCCAGTGCATTTTCTCCCCCCCCCAGAAGTATCCTTGCTTGCCTCTTCCTTCTCACAACAACCCTGTGAGGTAGTTGAGGATGAGAGAAAGTGGCCCCTGGTCGCCTGGTAAGTTTCATCGTGGTGGCAGCGGTGGTTAGAGGAGCAAAGAGAGACCTGGGTTCCGATCTTCACTCAGCCCTGGAAACTTGCTGGGTGACCTCAACACACGCTCAGGCTAACTGAACTGAACCTGGGAGGGGCCGTGGCTCTGTGGCTGAGCATCTGCTTGGTGTGCAGAAGGCTGCAGGATCTATCCCCGACGTCTCCAGTTAAGAGGAAGCCAGTTGGCTGTAGTGGTTAAGTGTGCAGACTCTAATCTGGGAGAACCGGGTTTGATTCCCCACTCCTCCACTTGCAGCTGCTGGATGACCTTGGGCAAGCCACAGTTCTGACAAGAGCTGTTCTTGAAAGAGCTCTCTCAGCCCCACCTCCCTCACAGGGTGTCTGTTGTGGGGAGGGGAAGGGAAAGAGGTTTGTAAGCCGCTCTGAGACTCCAAGTGAAGGGCGGGGTACAAATCCAATCTCCTCTTCTTCTAAAAGGATCAGGTAGGAGGTGATGTGAAAGACCTCCGCCTGAGACCCTGGAGAGCAGCTGCCGGTCTGAGTAGACAATGCTGACCTTGATGGACCAAGGGGAGGGGGGGTGTCTGATTCAGTAGAAAGGCCACTTCAGGTGTGTGTGTGTACCTCACAGGGTTGTTTGAGGATGAAATGAAGGACAGTGTTAGCCACTTTGGGTTCCCCAAGTGAGAAATAAATAAATAAACAGTGGATTTGAACTCCATGGCAGAGCAGAAATTGGATTCCAGGTCTTTCTGTTTGTATTCTGACCACTATACCATACCCTATACAGCGTGGTTTTGGCCACTGTGTGACCCAGAGGATGGGACTGGACGGACCACGGGCCTGATCCAACATGGCTTCTCTTACGTTCTTACCCTGACTCAGTTTTACGAGCCTGTGGCACTCCGAAGGGCTGCCCCCTTCTCGTCAAAGGCGAGGCGGGATGCGGCAGCAAGCAGCGTTTATCAATTCCCTTTTTTCTAATCGAAGACTAAAATGTGGTTTGGTTCCCTTCCCCCCCCCCCCAAGATTAAATAAAAGCAAAGTATATTGACGGAAATGAGTGGAACACCCAACGGAAGCATATCTCGAGAGGTCTCATTTGGTAGTTAATTGCATTTGGGGAAAGCACGTGTGTGTGTGTGTTAGGAAACCTATCTGCGGGAAAGGTGTGTCTCTGTGTGAGAACAGGGCGGGGTGTGGCGGTTGAAACAGCCTCAGATCTTTGGCAGGGCCCTGCTGCGGAGCCTGTTAAGAAAGGAGTGCCTGAGAGCATGTCAAGAGTACTTTTCCTGAAGAAGCGTGCATGCACACAAATACTCGTGCCCAGCATTAAACGTTGTTGATCTTAAAGGTGCCCCCCTGGACTCAGACTTTGTTTGGTTTCCTCATTCCACTTGGGACTATCAAGAAGATGGGGTCCTGGTCAATGCGCCCTCTAAGCTGTGGAGTCTTGTGAGCAAGAATTCTACTTTGTGAGCTCCTGGCATTAAAGTTGTGTGCAAACAGTCTGGCTACTGCATCAGTTAGTTTGCTCTGGAGCCATCCTTCCTGAGCTAAGACAAAAATCTATGAGCTGAAGGCTAAAAAACTGCAAGCTAGCTCACACTAACTCACCTTAGAGGGAACACGGGAAGAGAGCAGAGTACTAACTAAGCCAGGGCTCCAGAAATCCCAGGCGCCAGGGCACCTGGAAATTCGCTTGTGGCACCTAGTAGTTCCAGCAGTTATTGGCTGTAAGCGCCCCTCAGTGATTCTCAGCAGAAGTACCAAACTTACTGAGCAGAAGGACAGAGGTCCGCTCTCTGCGATGGTGATGACAACCAGGGTTATCCCGCATTTATTTACAACATTTTGTTATAGCTTTTTAGGGAATAAAATTAAAAGAAACCTTGAGGAGTTTAGGATTTGGGGTAGCCACCGTTAGAAAATATGGTCATTAAAACGTAAAGCCTTGAAGGCGGAAAAATAAGCCTGGCACCTCAATTTTTGGAGTGGCTTGGAAAAGCTGAAGAAAATGTGTCAAGGTCACCGGAGACGAGAGGCAAGGACTAACACAGGTGGAGGAAATTTCCGGAAAGAGGGCCAGGGGCCTGCCCCAGTTCTAGGGCCCAAACACCCTTCCATTGGCCAAGGTAAGGTAAAGGTTCCCTTGCTCGAAAGCCAGTCGAATCCGACTCTAGGGTTGTGGTGCACATCTCCGTTTCTAAGCCGAAGAGCCAGCGCTGTCCGAAGACGTTTCCATGGTCATGTGGCGGCTGACTAAACACCAAGGTGCACAGAAGCTGTTACCTTCCCACCAAAGTGGTACCTATTTATCTACTTGCAATTTCTTGCTTTCAAACTTCTAGGTTGGCAGGAGCTGGAACTAGAGACAGGAACTCACCCCATTATGTGGCACTCTGGTCTCGAACTGCTGAACTACTGACCTTCCACAGCCTGCAGTTCAGCGTCTTAACCACTTGAGCCACCGCAGCTCCTCCATTGGCCAAAGGGCCACTAAATTCTGCAGGACTTGCTTCTGAGTAAACAGGCAGGGATTGGGTGGCCTGGCTGGCACTGGGGGGGCGGGGATTAGGGAGGCCAGCCTCCAGGTGGGACCTGGGGATCCCCCGGAGTTCCTGAGGAAAGGCCGAGAGAGTTGGGTATGCTGAGCCTGGGAAAGAGAAGGCTTAGAGAGGACACACATGAACCTGCCTTCTACTGAATCAGCCCCTTGGTCCGTCAAAGTCAGTATTGTCTATTCAGATTGGCAGCGGCTCTCCAAGGTCTCAGGCAGAGGTCTTTCACTTCACCCACTGCCAGATCTTTTAACTGGAGACGCCAGGGATTGAACCTGGGACCTCCTGCATGCCGAGCAGATGTTCTGCCACTGAGCTGCCCACAGGGCTGTCATGGAGGAGATGGAGCAGATCTATTCTCTCTTGCTCCGGATGGCAAGACTAGATCTAATGGGTGGAGATGACAAGGGAGTCGATACTGGGTAAATATCAGGAGAAACTGCCTAACTGTAAATGTGGTTGAGCAGCGGAACAGACTGCCTTGGGTGGTGGATGCTCCTTTGCTGGGTGTCTTCAAGCGGAGGCTGGACGGCCATCTTCCGGGGATGTTGTAGGGCTATCTTTCGGCTTCGCTCCTGCAGAGTGCAGGAGGTTGGACTAGATGACCTGCAAGCCCTCAGGGGAATGCATGTGAGCAAAGTTCTCCCACAGAACAGGAGAAAAAGAGATGACTTCTAGAAATGATTGGGGAAAATCTTCACCCGGGGGGAGGGGGAGACTGCATGTCTGAGGACTACTTTCTCCTGCTGGTTTCTCCACACACCAGAGTCTCCCTGCATGGTGACCTCAATGCTTGTAATACAACCTTTTTGTTGTGTGCTGGGAAGGAGGGAGATTTCGGAAGGGCGGCTTTCAGAGGAGGAGGAAATGAAGGCCTAAGCCGTTAATTGGGGGGGGGGGCAATCCACTTTGGGCAGGAGCAAGGTCTTTCCACGCTTTGCCTCTCCCCCGACAGGTGTGGGGAGTCCCCAGGTAGCCAATCTATCCAGGTGGGAATCAGCTTTGGAGCGGCAGCCTCAAACTCATCAAGAAGCTCATCCAATTGACTTCAGGGTGGTTGTCAACTTGGGCTGGGGGATGATTTGAGAATGAGGGTTGCGTGGCAGCATTCCCTCTAAGCTGAGTCAGGGTGAGCCAGCTCACAGTTTTTTAGCCTCCGGCTCACACATTTTTGTCTGAGCTCGGGAAGGATGGCTCCAGAGCAGTAACCAATTTATGCAGTAACCAAATCGCTCACAATTTTAATGCCAGTAGTAGCTCACAGTAGAATTTCTGCTCAGAAGACTCCACAGCTTAGAGGGAGCGTTGGGTTGCGTGTTTTAAACCAGAACAGTCCAAGCTGCCCTATTTCCACCTCTCAGTCACACATTTCTTCTTCATTTGCAGGGAATTTTAGTAAAACCACTTAAGAGATTAGTAGCACCGTCAAGACTCACAAAATATGTGGCAGGCCATGAGATTTCGTGAGTAACTGCTCGCTTCTTCAGGTACTAAAGCAGACACCCATTGTGATCTATTTCAGAGACTGTTTTCATAACTTCATTTCAGTAATTCTGTTACGGATGGGACAGAAAGCCCTGGCTGAGGTGGACAAGCACACTGGGGTTGTGTCTTCTCAGGCTACAGGAGTCTGTGTGTGTGTGCAGGGATGGCTGCTTTATTTATTTAATGCCTTTTGTTATTTATTGAGGTGCGTATTTAGATATTTATACCCAGTTTTTCCCCCCTCAGTGGAGACCCAAAAGCGGCTTCCGTCATTTCCCCCCTTCCACTTCATTCTCTGCAAGAGAAGAAGAAAAGAAGAAGAAGAGATTGGATTTATACCCCGCCCTTCACTCGGAGTCTCAGAGCAGTTTACAATCTCCTTTCCCTTCCCCTCCCCACAACAGACACCCTGGGAGGTAGGTGGGGCTGGGAGAGCTCTGACAGAAACTGCTCTTCTTCAAGAACAGCTGTGCCAGAGCTTGTGACTGACCCAAGGTCACACCAGCAGGTGCAAGTGGAGGAGTGGGGAATCAAACCCCATTCTCCCAGATTAGAGTGACACAATTAACCACTACGCCAAAGAGCAACCCTATTAGGTAGGTTGGGCTAACGGGTGAAAGGTCGCTCAGCAAGCTTCAGTGGCCAAAATCATTCAATAAAAACACATTGGGAGGGGGGGTGTTTAAACCCTCCAAAATGATAGAAGCGGCACCGGTCGCATTAAAAAACAAATGCCCTCAGTGGCCATCACTAGGCAACCACAACAGTTTTGCCAGGCTTCAAGCCTTGGCTTCTGTCGAGTAAAAGGCAAGGGTGAGCAGGCAGGGCCCTTCCCAGGGGGATTTGGGCCTTGGAGGGATGATTCATCAGGGCCAGGGCTGGCCATCTTGCGAGTTCGGTGCCTCATCCAGGCCCAGCGGTTCATTCCTGTTCAACAGCAGCCATCCATGAAAGCCGGTGTGGAGTCGTGGTTAGAGTTTTAGACTAGGATCTGGGAGACCTGGGTTCAAATCCCGACTCTGCCATGGAAGCTCCCTGCGTGACTCTGGGCTAGTCAGGCATTCTCAGCCTAACCTACCTCACAGGGTTGTTGTGAGCAGGGCTCTTTTTGTAGCAGGAACTCCTTTGCATATGAGGCAACGCACCCCCTAATGTAGCCAATCCTCCAAGAGCTTACAGGGCTCTTCTTACAGGGGCTACTGTAAGCTCTTGGAGGACTGGCTACATCAGGGGTGGTGTTGCCTCATATGCAAAGGAGTTCCTGCTACAAAAAGAGCCCTGGTTGTGAGGATAAAATGGAGGAGGAGATTGGATTTATACCCCGCCCTTCACTACCTGAAGGAGTCTCAGAGCGGCTTACAAACTCCTTTCCCTTCCCCTCCCCACAACAGACAGACACCCTGTGAGGTAGGTGGTAGTATTTACGAGATTAGGAGGGAAGTTTCTCTCTGCTCACTCTGTCCGCCCCAAGCATAATTTTATAAACTTTTTCCTTAGTCATCTCCCCATAAAACAAAGCTGCGCTCTGAAGGGAATAATTCCCGGTGAACTCAGTGGGGTTTGCTTCTGAGGATACATGCCAGGGAGTAAGTCCCACTGAACTGAAAGGGGTTTTTACTCTTGAGTATACAGGCCACGGTGGCTCAAGTGGTTAAGACGCTGAGCTGCAGACCGGAAGGTTGGTAGTTCGGCAGTTCGAGACCCAAGTGCTGCGTGACAGCGTGAGCTCCCGTCTCTGGTCCCAGCTCCTGCCAACCTAGCAGTCTGAAAGCAAGAAATTGCAAGTAGATAAATAGGTACCGCTTCGGTGGGAAGGAAACGGCGTTCCGTGTGCCCCAGCATCTAGTCATGCCGGCCACATGACCACGGAAACGTCTTCGGACAGCGCTGACTCTTTGGCTTGGAAACGGAGATGAGCACCGCAACCCTAGAGTTGGAATCGACTAGCTTTCGAGCAAGGGAGACCTTTACCTTATACCTGCTTAGCCTTGCACTGTTAAAAGCCGAGCTGGTTGCTCAACAGCTAGCAAAATCCACGGCTGCTATGTGGCTCCACATCTTCAGAACCACAAACAAGGGAACCTGAGAACTAGGCTAGCCTACAAGCCTCCCCACAGCCCTGGGGTGTGTGCGTTCAGTTTGTATGTCAAGGGGCAGCAGAGCAGTATCAGAGTACTAATGTTATTGCTTCAGTGACAATGGGGCACCCGTATCCTCCCCTTCTGGCCTGGCATTTCTGGAACATTGCTGGGATTGGTAAACATGCTTCGGCCCGGAAATAGCTTGATTCTGATGATGGGGCAATTGACTTCCGTGTGATCCTTGTGGGCTGTAAATGTCATCCGTTTGGCTGGAAGGTTCAGATTTCATGTGAATCTGTAGGCTCAAGTGGGCTGAACTCGGAAGAGAAAAAACTATTTGACCTGGTCGGCTTTCCAGAGGTTTATTCACGTGAAACCAGTGTTCCCTCTAAGCTGAGTTAGTGTAAGCTAGCTCACAGGATTCTTAGCCTCCAGCTCACAGATTTTAGTTTTAGCTCGGGAAGGACGACTCCAGAGCAAACTAATTCAATGCTCCCTCTAAGCAGCAGAGTCTAGTGAGCAAAAATTCTACTTTGTGAGCTACTGGCTTTAAAGTTGTGAGCAAATGATTTGGCTACTGAATAAATTAGTTTGCTCTGGAGCCCCATCCTCCCTCAGCAAAGACAAAAATGTGTGAGCCAGAGGCTAAAAAACTGAGAGCTAGCTCACACTCACTCAGCACACTAATGCAGCCAGCTGGATGGCCTTGGGTCAGTCACAGCTCTCTCTCTCTCTCTCTCTCTCTCTCTCTCTCTCTCTCAGAGCTCTCTCAGCCCCACCGACCTCACAGGGTGTCTGTTGTGGGGAGGGGAAGGGAAAGGAGTTTGTAAGCCGCTCTGAGACTCCTCTGGGTAATGAAGGGCGGAGTATAAATCCAATCTCTTCTCTCTTCTTCTTCTTCCTCCTCCTCCTCCTCCTCCACTCCTCCCTTTAAAAGCTTAATTAAAATCATTGTGTGGGACTGCGGGACGCAGAGGCTTGAGGTTTGTCTTGGATGGTATGGGGTTGCCCCACATGGAACTTAATAGCATTTGAAATTTAGAAGAAGAAGAAGAGGTTGGACTTATACCCTGGCCCTTCACTACCCAAAGGAGTCTCAGAGTGGCTGACAAACTCCCTTCCCTTCCCCTCCCCACAACAAACAGACACCCAGTGAGGTAGGTGGGGCTGAGAGAGCTCCGACAGAAACTGCTCCTTTTCAAGAACAGCTCTTGTCAGAACTACGGCTTGCCCAAGGTCATCCGGCAGGTGCAGATGGAGGAGTGGGGGAATCAAGCCCTGTTCTCCCAGATCAGAGTCCAGGCACTTAACCACTACCCCAAACTGGCTCTCCAATTTAGACACGGCTCTCTAGAAAACACACATTTTATCTCCTCCCCTGACAGTGTGGGAAGCCGTCCCCAGAGAGCATCCTACAGCTTTAATGCTCTGAAGCTCCGGGGGAGGATTCAGCTGTGGGGGGTTCCTCCGCTGGCCTCCTGCCCCGTCTCCTGGGAGTGGTGCACCTGGGCCGTAACTCTGGCTCGGGGCTGTGCTGTCCGAATGCTCCTTCATCAAAGCGAAAATCCCCTCACACAGAAAGCGAGCATTTCAGGGAGAAGTCTAGCTGAGAGCTCATCTTCCCGGCATCGTAGCTGTTGGTGTGGATGTGTGCTATAGGGGAACGGTCAGTTTTTGTCTATCGTTACCGTTGCCAACAACCTGGAGGGAAAAATGCCCCGTCCCCTTAAAAAGAGGCTTAATGGGATGTTATTTTTCTCCATGCCATGAAAAACTTTTACATGCCTGTTTCCAGGAGGGCAGCCCGGTTGGTCTGCCGCAGCAGAACAAAGTGGGAGCCCAGTGGGGGCACTATTATGACCCACAAGGTTTAATACTGGATATAAGCTATTGTGTGCAAGGCTGTACTTGGAGAAGTGGTATCAGGATACCTAGATACCTAGAGATCAGGAGAAACTTCCTAACTGTCAGAGTGGTTGAGCCGTGGAACAATCTGCCTCGGGAGGTGGTGGATGCTCCTTCGCTGGACGTTTTCAAGCGGAGGCTGGACGACCATCTTTCGGGTATGTTGTAGGTATGTAGGGCTATCTTTCGGCTCTGCTCCTGCAGAGTGCAGGGGGTTGGACTAGATGACCTGCAAGGTCCCTTCCAGCTCTAACATTCTATGATTCTAAGTGTGCATATGCATAAAAGGCTGATACCCAGAATTTAATGTTGTTGGTCTTAAAACTCCCACTGGACTCTGCCTATTTCCACACATCCAGCCCCTATTAAAGCACCAGGCAAGGCTCCCTCTGAGCTGTGGAGTCTTGTGAACAAAAATTCTATTTTGTGAGCTCCTGGCATTAAGGTTGTGAGTGAGCGATTTGGCTGCTGCATAAATCAGTTTGCTCTGAAGCCCTCCTTCCTGAGCTAAGACAAAAATATGTGAGCCGGAGGCTAAAAAATCTGTGAGCTAGCTCACACTAACTCAGCTTAGAGGGAACACTGGCACCAGGACATTCCCCCCCCTCCAGGTTCTGGGAAAACCTCCCTACAGTCTACAAACCATTGTTATCCTAGTTTATTTCTCCCCTCCCCTTACTTTATACCCTGCCTTTCTCACCATGGGAACCCTTCCATTTTATCCTCACAACAGCCCTGTGAGTTAAGTTAGGCCAAGTGTGTGTGGCTGCCCCGAAGTCACCCAGGAAGCTTTCATGACCCAGGTGAGGATTCGAACCTGGGTCCCCTGGTTAGAACCTGGCGGAGCGGGGATTAGAACCTCGGTCTCCGAGTCTGACACTCTTAACTACTAAGCCACACTGACTGTCAGGCTGAACACCTAGATGAGGACTAGGGCTCAGGACAGAGTTGCCAAACTCCAGGTGGGGACTGGAGATCTCCCGCTATGACAATTGATCTCCAGGCAACAGAGATTTCTCTTCACCAGGAGAAAATGGATGCTTTGGAAGGTGGAAGGGCTCTGTGGCATTATATCCCCCACTGAGGCCCCTCCCCTCCCCAAGCCCCGCCCTCCTCAGGCTCCACTCCCCAAATCTCCAGGTGTCTCCCAACCCAGATCTGGCAACCCTGCCTCAGGCAGGAAGATCAGAGACCCAGCCAGCGTGGGGCAGAGGTCCAAACGCTGGAGCTGGCGTGGCATGGAGGCCTGTAGCCACAGAGGGGCATTTGGGGGCAGCGCCCCATCACCCACCAGCCCTGCCCCACCACCTGATGATGCCAGAGGCCCCGTCCCCAGTGCGCCTAGCCCCGCAGCTGCAGAGAAGGCCGGGGCAAGAAAGGGAAGCCCCCCTGCTGGGAGGTTTAACGGCTGCAGGGAGGGGAGCGAAACTGACCAGAAGGGGCCGGGCAGTTAAAAAAGTTTTTAAAATAAAAGTTTAATAAAGGGGGGGGGCAGGGCAGGTTTCCTTTCCTTCCTTTCCCAGCCTTCCCATTGCAGGGGGTGGGTCTGGGGAAGGGGGAGAGAGAGAGAGAGAGAGAGAGTGCTTGGTGGTGGTGGTGGGGAAGCCAATCTGTCTCCCTCTCCTGGAACTTTCCATGGCAGGGGGATGGGGGGGAGCCCCTCTGTCTCTCCTGGGGTTGCCAGTCTCCAAGAGGTGGCTGGAGATCCCCCAGCAACACATGGAGGTAGTAGTTCTGCTCCATTCTGCCATGGTCAGGCCTCACTTGGAGTCCTGTGTCCAGTTTTGGGCACCACACTTTAGGAAGGATGTTGACAAGCTTGAGCGTGTCCAGAAGAGGGCGACCAGGATGGTGAGAGGATTTGAATCCAAGTCTTATAAAAACCCACCCTTCTTCCCAGCTCTGGGAAGCCCAGATTGCAACCCCTGCTCTTCTAGGGAAGTGCCGTGTGTGGCATCGATCCAGTCATGCTCTTGACTTTCTTAGCCCCACTGACCTCACAGGGTTGGTGTCGCAAGGATAAAATGGAGGATAAGACAGAAGAGAGCAACGTTGTGAGCCCCTTTGGTCCCCCCCCCGGGGGAAGAAGTGGGGTATAACTAAATATAACTGACTTATTTAAGGGACCACCGTTCCCCATACATTCCCCAGAGAGCACTAAGATCGGGGTCCCAGAACCGTCTGGCCCTCCCAGGCCCTAAAGAAGCCACGCTAGCGGTGACAAGGGCCAGGGCCTTTTCTGTGGCAGCCCCTTGCTGGTGGAATGAGCTTCCAGATGACTTCAGGGCCCTGCGGGACCTTCTACAGTTCCGCAGGGCCTGTATAACGGAGCTCTTCCACCAGGCCTTCGGTTAGGGTGCCGCCTGTTAATACCATGGCTCTGGCCCAAACACCAACATCAGCACCAATGTGATGATCAACAGCCTGGCGGGAGCCCGGACTATGGTGGTAGGTGACCGTTCCAATGGTGAGAAAATGCTGCCATCTTGTATCAACATCTATGTTCTGAGAATTCATGATTTTAATCTAACTCTGTGTTTTAACATATTCTGGTGTTTTAATATATATATTATATATATATAGTATAATATTATATATATAATATATATAATATATATATATACACACACACACACACTAGGAGGAAGGCCTGTTGCAGCCATAGATGCAACAGGAGCTAGCTTAGGCTTGTGGACGTGGGCCCCGTCCCTCCCCCTGGCTGCTCGAGTCCCCCCCCGGCCAAGATGGCCGGGGTCATCCCCCCCGCCTGTTGTGTGTGGAGGGCAAGCAAGCCAGCTCTGACAGGGAAGGGGAGGCGGTTTAAACTGCCTCTCCTTCCACGGGCTTGCTCGGCTTCCCCGTGGCCAGCTCTGAGAGGGAAGGGGAGGGGGTTTAAACCGGCTTTCCTTCCACAGGCTCGCTTAGTTTCCCACGGCTGCAGGGAGGGCGGGAAGAGGAGCAGACCCAGCACCCAGCCAATGGCATGCGAGTAGTCTTGCTTGACAGCTGACGGGCCAATGGCTGAGGGAGCACATGGAATCTTGCCACCCCAAATTGCTTTTATAATATAGGAGAGATTCTGTAAGCCGCCCTGAGCCTGCCATGGCAGGGAGGGCGGGATACAAATAAAATAAAATAAATAAAGGCGGTTGTTTCCCTCATCATGGGAGTCATGGGAGAAGCGTGACTTTTGCAATGTTGTCTTTTTCTGAAACTGATGGTCTTCAGTGTGCCTGACTCTGCATACGGTCGTAGTCTGCAAAAGGCTTAACTGGAGCTGTCTTCTTGGGTTGGCTGGCTCCCTCCTCCCACCAGCAGCAGCCGCCGCAGCCTTTCAAGCTGTTCGTAATTATGAGTTCGGTGCAGTCTGCAGCTCCTTGCGCCCAGCAAAGCCGGCCCGTGTGCCAGGCCTCTCGGCTTGTCTCCCCAGATCAGACAGGGAGGCATGGATCAGCTCCTGCGAAAACCAACCCGGCCCTAATCCTCAGCCACCAGGGTGTGGGTCTGCTGCAGCCGAGCGCCAGCAAAATCAGCCCAGCCTCACCAAGCAGACATCAGCTGGGCGGCTGCCAACACCACCGCCAGTCGGGGTTTCTAAAGAATCAAGCTGGGGTTGCAGAGTTACAACAACTGTGGGACCCATTTCACATCTCGGTTAGAAACTGGAATGGGCGCTCATTGGGTTGGAAAGCTTTCAGAAACTGAATCTAAACCTGCATATAATAAATCAGTTAACGTTTGTAAACGAGCAACATTTGTAATCAATTAACATCCATAAATGAGGCTCTTCTGTTTCTCCCCCCCCAATTAACATTCTCAGCCCGGCTTTCAATTATTTCAGCGGGTTTAGACTGAACTAATTCTGTGCAGGATTGCACTATAGAGTCATCGTGCCTCCACTCTGGTGTAGTGTTTAAGTGGGCGGACTCTAATCTGGGAGAACCAGGTTTGATTCCCCACTCCTCCACTTGCACCTGCTGGATGACCTTGGGCAAGCCATAGTTCTGGTTTGTAAGCTGCTCTGAGACTCCTTTGGGTAGTGAAGGGTGGGGTATAAATCCAATCTCCTCCTCCTCCTCTTCTTTCTCATGTACCACCACCAGATGTAAAAGAACTAGCGTCACATCCACAATCAAATGGTTAGAACAGATAAAAGGAAGTACTTCTTCACCCAAAGATTGATTAACACATGGAATTCACTGCCACAGGAGGTAGTGGCAGCTACAAGCATGGACAGTTTCAAGAAGGAATTAGATAAACATACGGAGCAGAAGTCCATCTGTGGCTATTAGCCACAAGGTATAGATGGGAACTCTCAGTCTGGGGCAGGTGATGCACTCTATTCTTGGTGCTGGGGGGGGGGTCAACAGTGGGAGGGGCTTCTGGTGTCCTGGCCCCACTGGTGGACCTCCTGATGGCACCTGGTATTTTTGGCCACTGTGTGACACAGAAGAGTGCTGGACTGGATGGGCCATTGGCCTGATCCAACATTTGGCTTCTCTTATGTTCTTATGCCACTGATATTACTTCCTAAGAAAGGGCTGTGGCAAACTTGTGTTTCATGTGCAGAAGGCCCCAGCTTCAACCTCTCATAAGTAACACTGAACAGTAACAGGTACTGATTCATTGATTTATTTAATTTGCTGTATTTGTAGTCTGTTTTTCTCCCTGAGACTCAGAGAGGATGACAAAGCAGTACAATCTGACTCAGTGTAAAGCAACTATGTGTGTGTGTATGTGTGTGTTTGGGAGAGGGACTGTGGCTCAGGGGTAGAGCATCTGCTTGGCATGCAGAAGGTCCCAGGTCCAATCCCAGCATCTTCCGTTAAGAGGACAAGGCAGGAGGTGATGGGAAAGAACTGTCTCTGCCTGAGGTCCTGGAAGGTTAGACAATACTGATCTCGGTGGACCAAAGGTCTAATTCAGTATAAGACAGCTTCAGGTGATAGACCAATGGTCTGTACTTCATATGTATGTCTTGTATTTATCCCAGAGCCAGGAGGCAACATCAGGGGAAGGTTTTGGCCTCTGTGCCCTGCTGTTGGCCCTCCAGAGGAACTGGCTGGCCACTGTTTGAGACAGGAGGCTGGACTAGATGGACCTTCACTGGTCTGATCCAGCAGCACTCTCCTGATGTTCTTCTCAGGGGAAGGCCTTGGCCTCTCTGCCCTGTTGTTGGCCCTCCAGAGGAAGTGGTTGGCCGCTGTGTGAGACGGGATGCTGGACTAGATGGACCTTCACTAGTCTGATCCAGCAGGGCTCTCCTGATGTTCTTCTCAGGCAAAGGTCTCGGTCTCTCTTCCCTGTTGTTGGCCATCCAGAGGAACTGGTTGGTCACTGTTTGAGATGGGATGCTGGACTAGATGGACCTTCACTGGTCTGATCCAGCAGGGCTCTCCTGATGTTCTTCTCAGGCGAAGGCCTTGGTCTCTCTGCCCTGTTGTTGGCCATCCAGAGGAACTGGTTGGCCACTGTGTGAGATGGGATGCTGGACTAGATGGACCTTCACTGGTCTGATCCAGCAGGGCTCTCCTGATGTTCTTCTCAGGGGAAGGCCTCGGCCTCTCTGCCCTGTTGTTGGCCCTCCAGAGGAACTGCCTGGCCACTGCGTGAGAGACAGGATGCTGGATGAAATGGACCCTCAGTGGTCCGATCCAGCAGGGCTCTTCTGTTGCTCTTACGTGAAATCTTTCACAGTGTGGACAGACTTTCCAGTGTCAGATGAGGTCCTGGGGGAGACATTTCCGGTGTGGCAGCTTGCTGGGTAACCTTGAGCCAGCCTAACCTACCTTGCAGGGCCATCGTGTGGGTAAAATCCAGGTGGGGAGAAGGGATGTGCTCAAAGATCGCCAATAAATGAATACTCTCTCTCCTCCTCTTGAAATGGCAAGGAAGAGAGACTCGGGAAAGGCATGAAGCTGAGACTGAGAGAGACCGAAAGTCTGTGATACTCAGACTGAGGTGCCATAAAACGCCGCGCATGTTTCTCTGTGTTGGGGGAAATGTGTAATTTCCTTTGCAAGCTCTGTGACTCACTGGGTTATAGCTCCGCGCTGCCTTTCAGGGTTTCTATAAAGATTGTGATAACTCTGGGGATGAGAGGAGGCAGTTGACCACAGAGACCCCCATTGACTCAGGACCCCGGAGGCTTGGTTCGGTGCCAGAGAACGGAGGAAGCTGGCAATGAAAAGACTGGCACCTTGTTTTATTTTCCTGGCAGGCCTCTTCTACAGCTGTGTGACAGACTGAAATCCAGCAGGTGCTGCTTTCCCCCCCATCTCATGCCAGGAAGCATCGCACCTGCTGAATTTCTGCCCGCCACGTGGACCCTCACCCGCCCCACCCAGAGAACTAATCCTTTACAAGGCGTTTGAACCACTGGAAACCAAGGGCGTGCTTTCATGGGGAACCAGGCAGGCGAGCAGGAGTTCCTTTTAGTTCAAAAGGTCTCCATCAGTGCCCCCCCGGGGCCGACTTCTATCTTGCTTTTATGCTGAAACCGATTCCCCCCCCCCTTTCCCTTGAACTGATGCGGTGGTGTCAAATATAATGAGAGCCCCTATCCTGCTTCACGGTCGACCGACACGCATTTCAGAGCTGTGCTTTCCACCCGAGGAGTCCCATTTGCACAGCTGATTGATCTAAACTTGAAGGCTAGTTTTGGTAATTACCAAGTGCGACCGGACTTGGGCAAAAGTTGTCATCACCTGCCTGGAATGGGAATTTTGTCCTCCGTAACCATTTAGCATGGGATGCACGGGGACGACGGGGACGACGACTAATTGGAAGATATTTAACTGGTAAGCCCCTCCCCCACTTAACGACACGATATTTAGCAAACGGGAAAAATTGGTACCCATAATCAGCAAACTGAACAAGAAGAAGAAGAAGAGGAGTTGGGATTTATACCCCGCCCTTCACTGCCCAAAGGCGTCTCAGAGCGGCTTACAAACTCCTTTCCCTTCCCCTCCCCACAACAGACACCCTGTGAGGCCGGTGGGGCTGAGAGAACTTCTGACGGAAACTGCCCTTTTTCAAGGACAGCTGTGCCAGAGCTTGTGACTGACCCAAGGTCACATCAGCAGGTGCAAGTGGAGGAGTGGGGAATCACATCCGGTTCTCCCAGATAAGAGTCCGCGCACTTAACCACTACACCAAAGTGCCGAAATGTTCATTAAGCAGGAAGAAGAAGAGTTGAATTTATACTCTGCCCTTCACTTGGAGTCTCAGGATGGCTTACAGTCTCTTTTCCCTTCCCCTCCCCACAACAGACACCCCCTGTGAGGCAGGTGGGGTTGAGAGAGCTCTTTCGAGAACTGCCCTTGAGAGAACAGCTCTGAGAGAACTTGTGACTGACCCAAAGTCACACCAGCAGCTGCATGTGAAGGAGTGGGGAATCAGACCCGGTTCTCCCAGATTAGAGTCCGCTGCTCCTCACCACTGCGCCAAACTGGCTGAATCCCGTGTTTTACCTCCTATGACATTGGCCGCCTTTTTGATGCAGAAGATTTCTGTACTGCGGGGCCAAGCTGTTAGAAGACGGTGTTCTTTGTTTCTTCCCTGTTTTGGAAACAGCACGAGACCCCCTGGAACATTCTCTGCAGTCTGGATGCTGTAAAACTGAGTCTCCTTAGAACCGGCCGTTGATCCTGAAAATCGTAGCGATGCCTTCTGAAGAAATACACACACGGCGTGAAAAGTTTTAGAAAGTATTTTGAAAAGAGCATCTTCCGTTGTAAGATCATTTTCAAGAGATCATCGTGTCAAGTCTGTTGCGGTAGAAATATACCCGGATTCTTGTGTTACCTCGAAGACGAAAGCGGTGCAGTGAATTCAGGTGGGTCACCGGGGTGGCCTGAAACAACAGAGCAACGTTGGAGTCCAGTGGCACCTGGAAGACCAACCGAAGTTTGATTCTGGGAGCCCAGACGTGGACAGCCCAGGCAAACCCGGCCTCATCAGATCTCTGAAGCTAAGCAAGTATTTGGATGGGAGACCTCCAAGGAATACCAGGGCCGGGAGGCAGAGGCAGGCTATCAAGCCACTTCTCTGAACATCCTCCCTGCCCCAGTAGGAGTTGCCAGAGGTCACCGTGACTTCCAGGCACAGGGACACACACACACACAAACACAAATACCCCCAAAAGCTTAATTCTGGGTATACGTTTTCGTGTGTCTGCACACATCTTCAGATGCATTGAAACAGACTTCCTCAAGCCTTACATACTGGTAGGGGGGTTAGTTGCCAGGAAGGGCTAGTTAGAGTCGAGAGGCATAGGTAACTGGTCAATAAGTATAGCTGAGACGGGATTAAAGCAATGAGTAAGACCTGTGAATGGCAGCAAGTTAACATACAAACACGAGAGTTAACAAACAGACGTGAGAGCAGAGTCTGAGTCCCGTCAGGCACCTTTAAGACCAACAAAGTTTTATTTTGGGTATGAGCTTCCGTGTGCATGCACACATTGGAACAGACTTCCTCAAGCCTTACATGCGGGTGGTGGTGGTGGGAGATTAGTTGCCAGGAAGGGCTGGTTAGAGTCAAGATGCCCAAGTAACAGTGATGATGATTTAGATTGGATTAACACAGTTGGTACAGCCCGTGGATAGCAGCAAATTAGTACATAGATAATAAGAGAGTTAACAAGAGTGTCTGATGAGGATCTGGGAGGCCGTGGGAGGCCGCTAGGTGACCTTGGGCCAGTCATGCCCTCGCAGCCTACGTAATTAAGTAAAGAAACCAAAGGTAATTAAGTAAAGAAACCAACAAACACACCGTCCAACCAAGTGGGCTCTATTCTATGAAAACTGTTGTTGTTGATCAGTTGCATAGTCGAGTCCAACTCTTTCCCACCCCATGGACCACATCACACCAGGCCCTCCTGTCTTCTGTCATCCTCCAGAGTTTGCTCAACTTCATGTTAGTTGCATCAATAACACTGTCTAACCATCTCATCCTTTGCCGTCCCCTTCTTCTGTTACCTTCAATCTTTCCCAGCATCAGGGTCTTCTCCAGTGAATGCTCCCTTCTCACTTGGTGGCTAAAGGATATGAGCTTCAGCTTCAGTGCCTGGCCTTCCAGGGAACAGTCAGGGTTGATTTCTTTTAGGATTGACTGATAGGATCTCCTTGCAGTCCAGGGGGGACTCTCAAGAGTCTTCTCCAGCACCATAATTCGAAAGCATCTATTCTTCGGCGCTTGGCCTTCCTTACAGTCCAACTCTCGCAGCCATACATTACCACTGGGAATACCATTGCTTTGGCCAGATGGACTTTTGTTGGCAGGTGATGTCTCTACTTTTTATTATGCTGCCTAGGTTTGCCACAGTTTTCCTCCCAAGGAGCAGGCGTCTTTTAATTTCATGGCTGCAGTCACTATCTACAGTGATCTTGGATTCCAGGAATGTGAAGTCTGTCACTGCTTCCATGATTTCCCCTTCTATTTGCCAAGGAGTGATGGGGCCGGATGCCATGATCTTAGTTTTTTGGATGTTGAGTTTCAAGGCAACTTTTGCGCTCTCCTCTTTCATTCCTGGCAAGAGGCTCTTGAGGTCCTCTTCACTTTCTGCCTTTAGAGTGGTATCGTTGGCATATCTGGATTGTTGATGTTCTTTCCAGCAATCTTAATTCTGATTTGTGATTCATCTAGGCCGGCATTTCATATGATGTACTCTGCATATAAATTAAGTAAGCAAGGTGACAATATACATCCTTGTCGTACTCCTTTTCCTATGCTAAACCAATCAGTTGTTCCATATCCGGTTCTAACTGTTGCTTCCTGACCCTTATACAGGTTTCTCAGGAGACACATTAGGTGGTCTGGTACTCTCATCTCTTTAAGGACCTGTCATAGTTTGTTGTGATCCACACAATCAAAAGCTTTAACATAGTCAGTGAAACAGAAGTAGATGTTTTCTCCATAATCCAGCAAATGTTCACAATTTGATCTCTAGTTCCTCTAATATGTGCTAATTTGCTGCTCACCCCCTACCTAGTTTGGTGTAGTGGTTAAGTGTGCAAACTCTAATCTTGGGAGGACCGGGTTTGATTCCCCCCTCCTCCACTTGCAGCTGCTGGATGACCTTGGGCAAGCCGTAGTTCTGTCAGAGCTGTTCTCTCAAGGGCAGTTTCTCTCAGAAGTTCTCTCAGCCCCACTGACCTCACAGGGTGTCTGTTGTGGGGAGGGGAAGGGAAAGGAGTTTGTAAGCTGCTCTGAGACTCCTTCAGGTGGTGAAGGACGGGGTAGAAATCCAATCTCCTCTTCTTCTCCT
This sequence comes from Gekko gecko, assembly GCA_029375565.1. Classification (NCBI taxonomy): domain Eukaryota; kingdom Metazoa; phylum Chordata; class Lepidosauria; order Squamata; family Gekkonidae; genus Gekko; species Gekko gecko. The sequence continues at coordinate 144,753,626 of JAPDNY010000001.1, read as the reverse complement.
CGCTCAGCCTAACCTGACCGACAGAGTTACTTTTGTACAGGTAACATGGAGGGGAGCAGGAGAATGATATCATAAACTCCTCTGGAAGGGAGAAATGCAGGATGGGAATAATGGCAAGAAGTAAAACTGAAGGTTCAGCCAGCATCTTTTTTCCATGGCTATTCTGGCCCAGTCCATCTGTGTTTCACTGCATGCGCCCCATAATTTTACTTATTTGGAAACATGACCTTATGGCTGCTGTGACCATGAACTCATAAAGGTGGGTTTTAGAATCCCAACAGGGAAGAGAAAATTAATTCTGAACTAGCTCTTGCACTGGGCAGCTGTGACGGAGAAGGCGGGGGTCTCTTCCGCTGGTCCCCTGGGATCTGGGGGGGCTCGATAGCTTTAGTGGGTGGCTGAGCCGGTGTGCAGTCGAACGGCTTGATTCAAGTCCAGCGGCACCTCAGACAGCAACAAGATTTTCAGGGTGCAAGTTTCTAAGTGATTAACACATGGAATTCACTGCCACAGGAGGTGGTGGCAGCTACAAGCATGGGCAGTTCCAAGAGGGAATTAGATAAACATATGGAGCAGAAGTCCATCAGTGGCTATCAGGCACAGGGTATAGATGGGAATTCTCAGTCTGGGGCAGCTGATGCACTCTATCCTTGGTGCTGGAGGGGGCAGCAGTGGGAGGGCTTCTAGTGTCCTGGCCCCACTGCTGGACCCCCTGATGGCATCTGGTATTTTTGGCCGCTGTGTGACAGAGTGTTGGACTAGATGGGCCATTGGCCTGATTCAACATGGGCTTCTCTTATGTTCTTATGTTCCAAGAGTCAAAGTTTCCTTCAGCCCTGAAAATCTTGTTGGTCTCCAAGGTGCCATTGGACTCCCATCTCAGGAGACTCGAGGAAGATTCCTTTAGCCCTCAAGGGTCCCTTCCGCGCTAGGGTCTCATCCCTAGTTTCATCAGAATTCAACTCGCGACACAATACCTTGCATTTATCCCTGGTGGTAACAGCATCCGTTTATCCCGGGACAAGTTTTGGGCAAAACCGGGGTTGACCTCAATGTAATGTGGAAACAAAAAATACCCTGAGATAATTACAGAGGTGAACTTGCGTGTAGTGTAAAATGTAAGTTCGGGGACAGGGTTGAACCAGGATTTAATGTCTAGCGCGGAAAGGACCAAGGAGTCCTCCTCCTCCTCCTCCTCCTCCCAGGTCGAGACGGGGCCGGGTCGGTTCCTGACAGCTGCCCACCAGGCCACTCAAATGGGAGGAGAGTTTGGCAGGCTCTGTCTTTCAACAGCCCCCTTTTCTAGACAATGAGATTCCTTTGGGAGTCTTGAGAATTCTTCCCCCTATTTGAGTAGCTAATTGAGAATCTGAAAGCGCTCCTTATCCCCCCCCCAGCCCTATAATTCCAGCAACAAAGGCAGTTACCTGGCTGGCCCAGGTGTATCGAGGAGCCCCAAGGGAAAGGGGCCGGAAGGATAAAAGCGGATCACCCTGAATAGAGGCAGTCACAGACCTGATCGATATGCAGAAGAACGAATATGGGGTTGTTGGGCTTTTTTTAAAAGCTGACTTATAAGAAGTTCTCACATCAAAAACTTCGGTGATCTTTGAGCCCAGGGGCACCTCTACGACCAACAAAGTTTTATTCTGGGAACATGCACAGGAAAACTGATCCCCAGAATTAAACTTTGTTGGTCTGAAAGGGGCCACCAGACTCCAAACTTTCCTCCACGGTGACCCCAGCTGAATCTATCAGTGAACTTTGGAATTCCACAGCCTATCCAAAGGTGGCATGACGTTTTGGAAAATGTCCCGCTATCAAAAGTGCTAATTTTTTTTTTGGCTACGGATGGTTGGGAGGTATTTGTGAGGTTATTGTTCAGCAAAATAACATTGGGTCCTCCTGGCTTTGAAGTTCAGGATTTCCCCGGCGAGGTCTCCCGCTCTGATCCATGGCTACTGATCACTTTCAGGGTGATTCTGGCTACCAGTGGGAACAGAAATGTTATTAGCAAACATTCGTACTTACTCAATGACTGGCTTAACAGCTGCTTAAACTTCTAGAGCAGGGGGCCCAAGCCTTTTTTGAGCCTGGAGGCATCACCCCAAAATGGCTACCATAGGAACGGCACGAAGCACAAAATGGCTGCCGTGGGAGGTGAAGTTGAACGGAGAGCCAATTTGGTGTTGTGGTTAAGAGTGGTGGAATCTAATCTGGGAGAACTGGGTTTGATTCCCCACTCCTCCACTTGCACCTGCTGGATGACCTTGGGCAAGCCATCGTTCTGTCAGAGCTGTTCTTGAAAAAATAGCAGTTTCTTTCAAGAGCTCCCTCAACCCCACCTACCTCACCAGGTGTCTGTTGTGGGGAGGGGAAGGGAAAGGAGTTTGTAAGCTGCTCTGAGACTCTGAGTGAAGCCTGGGGCATAAATCCAATCTCCTCCTCCTCCTCCTCCTCCTCCTCTTCTTCTTCTTCTTCTTCTTCTTCTTGGTCTTCTTCTTTGTCTTCTTCTTCTGATCTAGCAGAAATTTCCTCTGTCAGAGAGGGGGGCAATTTTTGCAAGTCCCCCCTCCCATGCTGTTCCTAGGGGGGCCTTCACCCTGTCCCCCAGGAGTAGCATTTGGGTGTGGTACTTTGGGCTGCAGAGCAGGGGATGGAAATCCACGGATGGAAATCCCTTTGGTTGCAGAGATCTTGCACATGATCCGACGCAGTAGTGTGTTCAGGCCAACTGCATGGTTTTGCTACAAGTTCCTGACAACTACCAGATTGGATTTTTTTTTTTAAATTGTCTGAATGAGAACGTATATCTTCTTTGAGAAATATATATGTGCAGAGCGATTTATCTTTATCGGCCAGGACTAAACCACCGCTCTGATACTCACTGGGGGGGAAACTTCATTGTAGCCTGGAAAATTACAGAATCGATCTGTGTAGGTGTGCTTTGAGAAACTCCCTGTTTCAAAGTCAGCAGACGCTCTCTGCTATTTGGGGTTACTGGGGGAGGCAATATGTGCCCATCTGTTTAAGCTCTGTGTTCACAGTGAGAAGCTAGCCAAAGGTATTGCGTTACCATCTGCCCCTTTTCTGGAGATGTGTGGAATACTTTTGTCATCCAGTCATTAAAAGATCTGATTCCTTGATCAAAGGAGTCCTTTGACCCCCCCCCGAGTGTCTGCTTGCCAGGGCGGGCATGATGAGAAGGTTACTGATGCATCAGTAGGGTTTGCTTACTCTTGACCATTGGTGGTGTGGGAAGCAGCAGGCATCTGCAACTGGACCTGCCTGGTGTTGGTAAGAGAAGCCATGTTGGATCAGGCCGATGGCCCATCCATCTAGTCCCACACTCTGTGTCACACAGTGGCCAAAACCCAGGTGCCATCAGGAGGTCCACCAGCAGGGCCAGAACTCCAGAAGCATGGGGAGACAAGGAGTGTACCATGCTTGTGACAACCAAATACCTTGAGCCTTCCTTGTTCATAACCTTCTTATGCGGACAGGCACAAAGTGACCTTGCCTGGCTTGGGATGAAATAGTGGTGCTATGATCACGCTGCACCAGTTTTGTTCCCTTTCACCCCCACGCTTTAGGCCTTCATCTCGAATAGCAGCCTTACATGTGGCGATTTAGACAGGGAAGTCTTTCATGGGAGGGTTAGGCTTAACAGGTAGCCTGCTCAGCTCCCAGCTCCCGCCTCTGCTGTTGTCTTTGCTCCAGCGGGAACAAGACTGGGGGGCGGGAAGCAACCTCGCTACACCACTTCCAGAAGTGACAGCACGACACTCTAGGAGTTCCCCTGGTTCCTATGATTTTTGCCATAGAGACAGATTCCTAGAGTGTTGTGCTGTCATTTCTGGGTACACGGTAAGTAGGAAATACCAGACATCAACAAATACCGTGCTACAGACGATTACAAAGTATCTCAAGTAATTTTTGTATATTTCTCCATTTTTATATTATTTTTTATAAATTATTCACCAGTATATTAATTCTCATAGAAACGTTAACCCATAGAAAGAATCATATATCCAAACATCTAAGTATCGTCTTTTTATATATCACAAAAGACAGTGGCAGATTAACCATTCAGCAGGCTAGGCACGTGTCTTAGGGCACCAGGGCCAAAGGGGGCTCCACAAAGTTGGGAAAAGGGTGAAAATAAAAAAAACCCTGAATGAAAATTTGTAAAAAAAGAAAAAAGAAACTGATAAAAACTAGTGCAAATGGATCATGGTGCACCCTAGGGGTTATCTTCTATTCTTTGTTGGCGAGGTGCAGCGTCATAGGCTACGTTTAAAAGTAGAATGCATGTGTTTAAAAGTAAAATGATGGCGCCAAATTCAGTTGTCATGACAGTCCTTTCAATGACCCTCTCTGGGTCAGTGTGGAAAGGAGGGGGGCACCAAGATTGGTCAGTGCTTAGGGCACCAGTGAGCCTTAATCCGCCCCTGACAAAAGATATTGCACAACCCCTTTTATTAATACCAGTCTTCCTTAATTGTACAAAAATTTTAAGAGAGAGGATTCCTTTAAGTCTGTTTTGAATCAGTGCTCATTCTTCCTCCAACAGAGGTCCAGATAGCCTCCCGTTTCAGTGTCTTCCTCAGGGAGTTCAACAGATACTTCCAAGTACAAGGTTGCCAGATACCAAAATATTTATCCAAATTTCACCACTGAATGCTGCAAAAGTCTCCTCTCAGTGAGCTCAAGGAATGTGCTTTTCACTTTTGAGGAAGCCTTGATCTCACTAGGAGAGACTTTTTGCAGCGTGCATTGGTGAAATTTGGATAACTCATCTAATAACTTAATAATATATTAGTATGTTTTAATGTTTAGCAACTTTAACTGTTGGGATGTTCTTATGGTTTTAGGATTATTTAAGTTGTTTACTTGTGTGTTTTCATTCTCTTATGTAAGCCGCCCTGAGCCGGCTTCAGCTGGGAGGGCAGGGTACAAATCTGATAAATAAATAAATAATAAATAGATCACTGTTCCCCAACCTGGTTCCCGTGGGCACTATGGCCCCTGCTGATGTCTTTTTCCGGTTCCTGCCAAATGTTTTCAGAAAGTGGGAGGGGGCCAGGTGGAGCTTTTGCCCAACAAGGGTTTTGATTGGCCGCTGGAGATTTGAGTGGCTGTGCACAGGGCTCTCCACCGTGGCGGCCACTTTGTAGCTGGGTCCGCCTTCCGAGGCAGCCATTTTGTGACTGTACCCACCACACTGTGTCAGAATTCCAGAAGTGTCCGCAGGCTCAAACAGGTTTGGGGACCCTGAAGTAGATTTTGCTTCAAGAATAACCCCACAGATGGACCCTCCTCATCTCGTACCTCGGCCTCCGTAAAGTCGAGTGTTGTCAAAGCTCCTCGTCTCAGCGGTCTGACCTGTTTGTTCACAATCTGGAGAGCTGTGACGTCCTTCGGACCGCCTTTCAAAGTCTCTGTTGGAAGCGCGTGCTGAGGAATTCATGTGCTCAGTATGCTAATACATGCCAGGTTTGGGGGCTGAGATGCTGGGGAGAAGGGGCTGATCCCTATGCCAGAAGTCCCAGAGACCCATCTGTTCACGTTTTGTGGGACCACAATGACGCCAGTTGCCCCAAATGATGGAAAAGTCTCCACTGGGAAGAGGGGCCGGCCTGCGATTAACTCTCAACAAGTGCGATCCAGCAGAGAGCAGCTTGTGAACTCGAGGTAGCCTTTGTTATCGCCGCTAGATAATGTGAGTCTGAAAAGAACACATCTCCCCCCCTTCCTGGCACCCCAGTTCAAAAGCAGGAGAAGCCCCCCCCCTACTGTTTTCCTAACCCTGCGCCGATCAATAGCCGATCCCTCGCCACAAAGCCCGGCGCTCTTTTATTCTCAAATTAGGACAGCTGTTGCCGCA